>LNAC01000513.1:1069925-1112442 GCA_002007465.1 Ailurus styani | reverse complement strand
CCCGTGCGGACCGGGCTGCAGGGGGGGCTCCGGCCGTGCCGCCCGCCCCCCGTGTCTGCCTGCCTGGCCCGCGAGCCCCCGGCGTGTGCGAGCCCCTGGGAGCCGTCCTCACTGTCCCCGCAGAGCCGAGCGGGCAGGGGAGGGGAGAGGGCCGGCAGGCGCCCAGGGCAGAGGGCCCCGCTCTCGGGACGCTCCCGGTGAGCTCGTCGGAGGCGCCGAGGGGGTGGGGGCTCCCAACCCTGAGAGGGTCGAGCGGCGGGCTCCGGAGCGGTGGCGGAGGGGACAGGGCACCGGGGGCGCTCATGACCCGAAGGGCTGGGGAGCCGAGGACCGGCGTCTGGCTGCGAGGCTGGGGGCGGCCACCCTTGGCTTCCCGGCTCTGCTCACTGGCCCGGACCGTCTGTCCCCCTGAGCCTGGGCGCTGGTGTCCGCACCCCTTCTTAAAGACGTCGCCGCTCGTCTTTGTCGATAAGAGCATCACGCAGAAAGCCGGGCTCCTTGTCCTTACACCGCCCCAAACGGGCGGCACAGGTTGCTTCGTGACAGCGCTCGACCCAAATCCGGATGCGCTCAGCTTTTCATGCACCCCCGTAATTCTCCACGTAGCCACTCAGCTCCCCGGACCCTGTCTGGCCAGCCCCCAACACCGGCCAGGCCCAACATTCTCCCCAAGAGACCCCGTTCACCGATTCCTGTCACCTCACCTGCTCTTTATAAAACACCCCACGTCCGCGAACATGATTCGAATTCGTCGTCTTTGAAGGCTGTGCAGGTCGGCCAGGTGAGCGGGCCCGGTCCCAGGAGCCAGCCTCTCTGGCGGACGCCCATGGTCTAGAAACTTAGTTCAGATTGTCTCATCGAGTTAACATTCACAGCCAGTGACATGCACGTATTCCGAGGCTACAACGTTGGGTTTCGCTCAGCACAGGCGGATGGAGCTGCCGCCCATCTGGACAGACGTCCACCGTCTAGAAGGCTCCCGCTCTTGTCTGCCGGGCGTGGCAGGCGTCCCGTGCAGACAGCCAGCCCCGTGCGGACCGTGACTTGTGTTCCTCTGGGGACTGATGTGCTCCAGCATCTTTTCAGGTGCTTGTGGTCACGGACATGTCCTTCTGGGGAAAACGTTCACAAGTTTGTCCTTTTTATTGTAGTTTTCTCTTGTCTCCCTCTTCTCGATTAGTTGGAGCTTTTCATAGATGGGGGCCACGTGCCGTGCTAGAGGTAAATGGAAGGGTCACGTACAAATATACATCATTGGGCGCCTGGGTGGCTCAGCGGGTTAAGCCTCTGCCTTCGGCTCAGGTCGTGATCTCGGGGTCCTGGGATCGAGGCCCGCATCGGGCTCTCTGCTCAGCGGGGAGCCTGCTTCCCCCTCTCTCTCTGCCTGCCCCTCAGCCTGCTTGTGATCTCTCTCTCTCTCTCTGTCAAATAAATAAATAAAATCTTAAAAAAAAAACCAAGTATACATCGTTGTAGATATTATATGTGATTTCACCCCTAATTATCTTAACAGCGTCCTTGGAGACGCTGAAGGTCACGCTGAAGGTGAGTGTATTGCTCTGTCCTCTCTGAAAACTCGGGATTTTCTTCTTGAAGCAATGGAGGTGTTTTTATGCTTGTTTCTCTGGCGGACCTTGGACTAAGTTTTGGGTGTGGTGTGAGGCAAGAGTCCATCCTCAGCACATCCGTGAAGCCGTTGCCAGGGCAAATGAGGGCAGAGGCACAGGGACAGGACGTGGCAGGGACGGGACACGCAGGGACGGGACGGAGCAGGGACGGGACGGAGCAGGCAGGGGTCACGTGCGCTGTCAGGCCGGGTGAGCTGTGCCAGTGGGAAGTCATGTCAGACGTGTCAGCTTGTCTGTGACTATTTTTTTTCCTTTTTTAAGAAAAGATTTTATTTATCTGAGAGACGGAGGGAGAGCCAGAAAGAGAGCAGGCGCGGAGGGGAGGAGCAGGGGACGGAGAAGCAGGCTCCCTGCTGAGCCGAGAGCCGAGCGCCCGAGCGGAGGGCAGATGCTTCACCAGCTGAGCCCCCCAGGTGCCCCTCATCTGTGACTATTTTCAAGGCACGATGGCCCTTCCTGGCTCCTGGGGACAGGGGTCTGGGGCGCCGGGATAACGAGGGCCAGCCTGCACTGGACCTGGAGTCCGGCTGGGCCGCGGGTTGGGCACTGAGCAAGTGGCTTGGATGTTGAGGAATTTCCAAGCGGCGGAGGAGCCTCCTGGAACCAGGAGACGAGGCGGGCATGGAGCTGGGGCGCGGCCATGGATTCTGCTTTGGCGCCCCGGGGGGGATCGGCCGGGTACCACTGTCCCCGCCACCACGGACCATGCGGGGCCCTCCCTGCGGGCCCGGCGCCGAGCCGTGCTCCTGGCAACAGTGGCTTCCGTTGACGGGGACTCGCCTTTGAGCTTCTTACTGGGGAAAACGGCAGGATCCCAGCCTGCCGCCTCGCAGACGGACCCCTTCCAGGCGGGCACGTTGTAAATCGAACTTTGACCGCTCTTGGCGGCTCAGGAGCTTCTGAGCACTGGCGTGGAGCAGCTGGGGCTGAGAATTCTGTAGCTCCTCGCATTTCTGGGCCGACCCGTGCCTTCCCTTCTGGCTCGTGCGCCCGCCCGTCCTCGAAGCTGGCCTCCGCGTCACAGGGCTTTGCACAATGTGGCCACGGGGACGACCGACATGGGCAGCGGCGAGCTTCCTGAGCCTTCCCCTCAAAGACACATGATCTGGGACGGTGACACCAAACCCTAACGTGCACCTTCCCAGCCTCTGAGAACAATTTCCTTTCCACTCCCGGCCTGGCCGCTGAGCCAAGGCCACGGCTCTCCGCTTTCATCACATTACCTTTCTGGGTCAACCGGTCATGCCTCTGAGCCAGCTGCCCCCACGGTTCACTGCCTATTTCGGGCTCCTGCTCCCCGCCACCGCAGGCCCACGCCCGGCCCCCTGCTCTTCCTCCCCCGGGACCCGGGCTGGGGCAGCCTCCGCGCTGGGAATGCTTGCGATCTGGAGGAAGGAAAAGCGTACGTGGGAAAGTACACTGAGGTTTCTGCTCACGGGCTCTTGCAGATCACGTGGCCATGGCCAGCTGCCGGGGGGGCCTTGGGGGCCACTTGCCACCTGCCATCTGACCCTGTCCCCAGGAAAGGAGGAACAAGGGGCCCGTAAATAGCCCGAATTCAGTGTTCCGTGCGGCAGCCCGTGTCAGCCCTTTAGGTGGGTTTAGCTAATGATCTCAAGCCTGTCTTTTCAAATATGCATTTAAAGCTGGAAGTTTTCTCTCAGCCTGACTGGGTCGTGTTCAGTAAATTCTGTAGGTAATGATTCACTATCATCGCCCACACCTGCTTTGTTGCACCGGGGTTACACGGCAGTGGGGTTCCGATCCCAGGTTCCCCACCGACAGGCTGGAGCCCGTGCTCTCGCTATCTGCCTGCCATACGGAGGAGTGCGGGCCGCAAAAACAGGAAAAAACAGGACTCTTTCCCTTATTTCCTCTTGTTCAGAATAGCACATTGATTCCCAACATCCTCCAAAGGGAACTGAGGACCTTGCATATTTTTTCCAGCTCTCCGGAGGGGTGACTGGTAAATGGAGATCGCATCAGCTTAGTCCGTCCCCTGCGGTTTCGGATGTATGTACACGCGGCAAAGGGATTTCCACCGTCCAGGTGATCTCCATCACCTCCTGTCCTTAGCCTCTCCCCCTTTCTGCAGCGAGAACACTTAGGAGCTGCTCTCTCTCTTTTTTTTTTTTTTTTTTTTATTCATTTGACACAGAGAGAGAGATTACAAGTAGGCAGAGAGGCAGGCAGAGAGAGAGGAGAGAGGAGGAAGCAGGCTCTCTGCCGAGCAGAGAGCCCGATGCGGGCCTCGATCCCAGGACCCTGGGATCATGACCTGAGCCGAAGGCAGCGGCTTCAACCCACTGAGCCACCCAGGCGCCCGGGAGCTGCTCTCTCAAATTCTCGAGCGCACAACACAGTCTTGTGGACGACAGTCCCCGTGCGGGGCCTCCCGTCCTGGGAACGCTTGGTCCTGCCGCGGGAAGTCGGTACCCTGGACCGGCGTCTCCTCGCCACCCCCACCCCAGCCCCGGACAGCCACCCGTCTGTGATTCACTACTGTGTGCTCAGGGCTGCTCCGTCGCATCTGTAAGGGATGTCAGGCAGTATCTGTCCTTTCAGGCCTGGCTGCTTCCTCACAGAGCCCGAGGCCCTCCAGCTTCACCCGCCTTGTCACAAATGGCAGGGTCTCCTTCTTTTTAAATACCGTGTAATGGTTCATCGCATATACTAGCTGAACCCTCTTTATCCATTCATCTGTTGACAGACACTTAGGATGTGCCCGTTTCTCGACCGTCGTGCACACGCCGCAGTGAACATGGGGGTGCAGACATCTCTTCAAGCTAGTGATCACATTTCCTTTGGATAAATACCCAGAAGTGGGATTACGTCCTAGGGCGGCTCTATTTTTGACGTCCCGAGGACCCTGCATACTGTTTTGCAGAGCAGCTGCACCGGCTTGCATTCCCGCCAACAGAGAAGGAGGGTTCCCCCTTTCTCCACAGCCTCACCAACACCTGCTGTTTCTTGCCTTTTTGATGCCAGTCATTCTGACTGGGGTGAGGTGATATTTCCTTGTGGTTTTGGTTTGCATTTCCCTGATGATGAGTGATGTGGAGCAATTTTTCATGTACTTGTTGGCCGTTGTTTGTTTTCTTTTTTTTTTTTAAGATTATTTATTTATTTATTCATTTCACAGAGGGAGAGAGATCACAAGGAGGCAGAGAGGCAGGCAGAGAGAGAGAGAGGGGGAAGCAGGCTCCCCGCTGAGCAGGGAGCCCGATGCGGGCCTCGATCCCAGGACCCTGAGATCATGACCTGAGCCGAAAGCAGAGGCTTTAACCCACTGAGCCACCCAGGCGCCCCGTTGTTTGTTTTCTTTGGAAAAATGTCTGTTTGGGCCCTTTGCCCATTTTTCAATAGAGTTATTTGTTTTTCTGCTATTGAATTATATGAGTTCCCTGTATGTTTTGGATATTAACCCCTTATCAGATATACGGTTGACAAATATTTTCTCCCATCCTGTAGGTTGCATGTTGACTCCATTGATGGTTTTTTTGTTTTTGGTTTTGTTTTTTGCTGTGCGGAAACTTTTTAGTTTGATGTGGTCCCACTTGTTTATTTTGATTCTGTTTTCTGTGAAAACAATCTGTACTGCACTTTTCTTTGCTGGGAAATTTTTGATTGAGTCTCCTTACTGGTTATTGGTCTGATCAGATTTCCCCCTTCCTTCCTTCCTCCTCCCTCCCTCCCTCTCTCTTTCACTCTCTCTCTCTCTCTTTCTTTTTTGAGAGAGAGGGAGAGCGGGCATGAGCAGGGGTGGGGGAAGGGCAGAGGGAGAGAGGAAATCTTAAGCAGGCTCCACACCCAGTGTGGAGCCCGACTTGGGGCTTGATCTCACGACCTTGAGATCATGACCTGAGCCGAAATTAAGAGTCAGATGTTCAACCAACTGAGCCACCCAGGCACCCCCAGATTTTCTATTTCTTGATGATCCAGTCTTGGTCGATTGTACATTTCTAGGAATTCAACCCTTTCTTCTAGGTTATTGTTGTATGATAAGAAACATATATGGTCTTTGTCTCTGGTTTCTGGCAAGAAGCTCCTAAAACCTTAGAATTTCCTGAGTGATAAGAATGTCTTCTGTCACTTATCAGGAGTCTCAAAACAGAGCACACCTGAGTATATGTTGATGAGGTGACTCAGGGTGGGACCCCCAGACAGCCCCAGGATGGGGCGAGTCTCCAGAACGTTCTTGGAGCTTTCAGCCCAACCCTGGGAGGGGGAAGGGGTGCCCCACAGATGAGGTTCGATAAAAACTCTTGGACACCGAGACTCGATGAGAGTCCAGGCTGGGGAACATGGGCAGATGTGGGGGAGGGTGATGGGCTTGTTGGCATGGAAGCTCCAAACCCTTTCCCTCTTTGTTGCTCCTGCACCTCTTCCATCCTCCTGTACCTGAGTTTATCCTTTTATAATCAACCATTAATCTACTAGGTGACATGTTTCTGAGAGTTCTGTGGTGGCTCCGGCAAATCAGTCAAACCCAAGGAGGGGTTGTTGGAACCTTGGATCTCTCACTGGTCAGTTAGAAGCACAGGAGACACGTGCATGGGCTTGCGATCGGCATCAGAAGTTGTGGGGAGGGGGGCGTTCCTGTGGGACTGTGCCCTTCACCTGTGAGATCTGATGCGATCACCAGGTAGATCATGTCAGAACAGATTTAAGTTGACTTTGTGGGACACCCAGTCAGTGACCGCTGAGAACTGGAAGATTTTTTTGGTGGTGTTTTTGGAGGTATCTGATCTGTTGGTGTAGAATTGTTCATGGTACTCTCTTATGATCTGTTGTGTTTCTGTGGGATCTGTTGTAATGTCCTCTCCTTCATTTCAGGTTTTCTTTTCCCCTTTCTTTCTTTCTTTTGACAGAGAGAGACACACAGAGAGAAGGAACACAGGCAGAGGGAGTGGGAAAGGGAGAAGCAAGCCTCCCACTGAGCAGGGAGCCTAATGTGGGAGATCCCAGGACTCTGGGATCACGACCTGAGCTGAAGGCAAACGCTTAACAACTGAGTCACCCAGGCTCCCTCGTTTCAGGTTTTATTTGAGTCTAAGTTAATCTAGTCAAAGTTTTATCAACTCTCTTTGTTATCTTTTTGAACACCTACCCCAGTTTCACTGATCTTTTCAATTGTTCTTCTGTAGTCTCTTTCATTTACTTCTCCCCTGAGCTTTGTTATTTCCTCCATTCTACTAACCTTGGGCTTAGTTTGTTCCTTTGTCCCCTAGTTCCCTGAGATGTAAGATTAGCTGTTTACTTGACATCTTTCTTTTTTCTTAATCTAGGTGTTTGTCACATACCCTCCTGCCTTAGTCTGTTGGGCTACTATGGCAAAATATCACAGACTGGGAGGCTCGTAAGCAACAGAACGTATTTCTTATATGGCGGGGCTGGAGAGCTCAAGATCATGGTGCTGACAGATTTGATATGGTAGCAGCTGAGGGCCCACCTCCTGGTTCATAGATGATGCCTTTCCCTGTGTCCTCATGGGGTGCAAGGGGCTGGGGAGCCCTGTAGGGTCTCTTACAAAAACACTAATCCCATTCAGGAAGGCTCCACTCTGATGACCGAAGCATCTCCCCAAAGTCCCACCTATTAGCACCATCATCGTCAGGAATTAAGGTTTGAATATGAATTCTGAGAGGACACAAATGGTGTGAAATGTTGAAATGGTGGCGACTTACCTCTTTTGCTGCATCCCGTATGTTTTGGTACAACGTGCTTCCATTTTCTTTTGTTTCAAGATATTTTTTGATGCCCCTTTTGATTTCTTCTTTGACTCATTGGTGGTTCAGGGGTATGTTGCTGACTTTCCACTTAAGTGTGAATGTTTTCATTTTCTTCCTATTGCTCTTCTCTGGTCTCCTGACGCTGCTGTCAGAATACTCGATACAATTTAAATCCTCCTACGTTCGAGATTTTTTTCGTAACCTAACAGATGATCTATCCTGAAGAATGTCCCGTGTCACTTGAGAAGAATGTGTGTTTGCTGCTCTGTACGTGTCTGTTTGGTCCATTTGCTTTAAAATATAGTTCAAATCCAATGTTTCCTCACTGATTTTCTGTGTGAGTGATCTGTTTGTCGATGGAAAGGGGGCTCTGAATTTCCCTGCTGTTATTGTGTCTATCAGTACTTTCAGATCTGTTGGTATTTGCTATATTTAGGTGCTCTGATGCTGGGTGGATAAATATTCATGATTGTTACATCCTCTTTATCATTAATAATGAGCTCCCTTGTCTCTTGTTACCATTTTGACTTGAGTCTATTTTCTCTGCTGGAAGTACAGCTGCTCCCACTCTCTTTTGCTTTCCATTTGCAGGAGGTATCTTTTTTACATCCCTTACTTTCACCCTAGGTGTGACCCTGAAGCTGAAGTGGGTCCCTTGTAGGCAGCATAGAATTGGGTCTTTTTTTTTCTTTCTTTAAATCCAGCCACTCTACGTCTTTTTGAAGAATTTAATCCATTTACATTTAAAGTAATTATTGATAGGTAAGAACTTACAATTGTCATCTTGTTAATTATTTCCTGGCTGCTTTGTAGTTCCTTTGTTCCTTTCTTGCTGTCTTCCTCTGGGATCTGATAATTTTCTGTAATGATATACTTTGAACCTGTCTCTTTATCTTTTGTATATCTACTGTAATGTTTTTGTGTGTGGTTACCATGAGGCTTACATAGGACACCTTATAGTTATGACACTATCCATTTTGTATATTATTCGTATCATTATCTGTACATCTATGTACCATGTACTTATAGATTTAAGCATACTTGATGCATATCAGTCCATTTATTTTTTTTTAAGATTTATTTATTTATTTTAGAGAGAGAGAGTGAGCGAACAGGAGGAGGGGGAGGGGGAGGGAGAATCTCAAGCAGACCCCTTACTCAGCACATGGTCCAACTCAGGGCTCCATCTCATGACCCTGGGATCACGACCTGAGCTGAACCGAGAGTTGGATGTTTAACTGACTGAGTCACCCAGGTGCCCCTGTATCAGTCCATTTAAACATTGGTGTTCACATTACCCCCAAATTTATCTACTGGAGACCTCTTTGAATTTGACACCCTGCTTCTTTCGACCTGACCTGAGGAGGCTTTGTTATCTCCTTTCTGGGATAATGAGATGTTCCAGATTCACTTTGTTCATTTCCAATCCCATTTCTGCGGAGAACGCAGGTTCCATTTAGGTACGAGAGATGGTATTTAACAACAGTAGGCTTGGAACGAGGAGTGCTCACAGCTACCAGGTTGGCCATTTTTCTAGGTCTCTCAGCGACATAGGAAACTAATTTTTTAAAGATAATATACATCATAACTTTATATTGACACTTTTAATTCAAACTCAGCACTCTAGGGTTTTTACTTAGTTTTATCAGCCCCACACCCACAACCACATCTCTGGTCCAGACCTAGTTATGCATTTGCTCTTCACTGAGACGTCACAGCTGGTCTCAAGGTAATAATACCAGTGTTACCACCAACAAAATGATTACTGGAAACAGCTTAAGATTTCTGTTTTTGTGTTTTTCTACGCTGAGGGCATATCACACCGGGAGATTACTGTGTTTTCAAGTGACTTGAAATAACTCATCTCTATTAATACTGCCTTTTAAGAATTTTGAAAGAATGTGGTTGGTGGTCTCAAAATAACAAGAGAGGCCTCGGAGTATGATTTCCCAAGGTTCTCAGTCTGGGAAACAGCCACTGTTTTTCTTTTTCTTGACAATCCCTTATGTTTCATGTAGATTGGAACAGATAGGTTAAGGGCTGGGACACGGATACAGAAGGTGAACTCCCTTCCTTAAGCCGGTGTACGAGTTTCCTGTGGCAAGAGCCTGGTCGTGCCACAGTCCTCAAACGTGGAATGAGAGTGGCAACGTCTGGTTCCCAGGCCCCGACCGCTGGACTGAGACGGAGGGAGTCAGCTCTGACTGTGGTTGGAGGAAGGTGGCAGAGCCCCGGAAAGAAGGGAGGGGACACTGTGAAGCTCTGGGACTGTCCCGCAGCTGCTAGGCCTCTGTTGGCCTGGCCCTGGGGACTGTCCTGTCCCTGTCACATCAATGGCTGGTAAGATGTGAGGAAGAGAGAGTCCTGAGGATAGAGGAGAGACACCACAGAGGAGGTGGGAGGCCAGGGTGACTGCCAGCCATAGCCCGGGGGTTGGCCATTAGCAGCTTCACCAACAAATCCATCAGCCCCCTCAAGGGCGGGATGGAATGAGAAAGGGAACAGCAGTGACCGTAGTGGTAATAATGACCAACAACAGAAACACACAAGCCATGGGTTTCAATTTGTCGATATGATATTTTTATTGATTTGTATTTAGGATTTAAGATAAAGCAGTGTTCGACATGCAAAGCAGCTCCAAGTGTTTCTTTAACTACACCCTTGTTCCCAGTGGAGCACCAACACTAACATCGTCCTAAAGGGAAAATGGGACGCCCCCTGGAGCACGTGCCGCTCAGTGGGCCAAGCAGGACGAGGCTGGGGTGGAGGGAGATGCTTCCAGAAGGCAACCTGGGAAAGGATTTGTCAGCAGAAAACGAACATTAGAGTGGCTTCTCACAGGGGACTGTCATCCAAATCTGGCTCCTCTCTACAGAGGTGATGGACCCTGGGGTGTGATTTGGAACTTAGCAATAAAGCACAGGTCACAGCTTGGGAAACCTGCATCAGCAGGAGTCACCTGAGGTCCTTAGACAGAGCATCAGATCTTGCACTGGCAGCAAACGGGGACACCGCAGCTGGACTGGGAGCAGCAGGGCTTACAGCAGCTGCACTGGGAGCAGCAGGGTTTGCAGCAGCTGCACTGGGAGCAGCAGGGTTTGCAGCAGCTGGACTGGGAGCAGCAGGGCGCACAGCAGCTGGACTGGGAGCAGCCACAGGAGCCACAGCTGGAGCAGGAACAGGCTGGCACACAGCAGCACACGGGCTTGCAGCAGCAGACGGGCACACAGCAGCCGGAGCCACAGCCCCCACAGCCGGAGCCACAGCCCCCGGAACAGCCACAGCAGCCCATGGTTCTGGTGGGTTGAGGGTGGAGCAGGTCAGAGGAGCAGGTGCAGAGGACAGGTGCTCAGGTGTGGAGCCTCCTGGGCTGGGAGCCCTTTATACACCTGCCCAGGTGTCAGCTGAGATGCTGAGCACAGGGTCACTTCCTGGTCCTTGTTTGTTCCACTCCCCCAGGAAGTCCTATTTGTTTGTTTGTTTTTAATCTTAAAACAACTTCAGTGCTATCACAGTACTGCACTTTTTCTTTAGTCCACGATTTCCCCTCATGTGTTCCCTGACAGATAAGAAAGCCCTCCTTTTCTGTGTCAGCTGAAGGCGACGGGAATAGGGTCCTAGGCTTTGGGGCCATGCTCATCTCTGCTATCTGTACTGGTTTTCTGTGGCTCCAGAACAGATGACCACCAACTGGAGCATTTCTGCTCCCACAGTCTGGAGGCTGGAAGTCCGAGATGGAGTCAGCAGGGTCGTGGGCTCCCCGAAGGCTCTGGGGGAGGATCTTGGCTGCCTCTTCCAGCTCCTGGGGGCTGCCGGCACCCTTGATGCTCCCTGCCTCGAGCTGGTGCCTAACTCTGTCTTCACGTGGCCTTTCTCCCTGTGTGTCTGCACCTCGCCTCTCCTCCTCTCTGCTCTTACACAGACGCCAGCCATTCAGTTAGGGCCTCACCTTGTCCAGGACAACCTCAGCTTGGTTCCACCTGCAAAGACCTGATTTCCAAATAAGGTCATCTCCTGAAGTTCCAGGAGGACACTGTTCAACCCACTGCGCTGTCTCATCATGTTCCTGATGTTGCCCCTGGAGCTGCCGTGGCTGTAAAAGCCCACGGAGTGTCCACAGAAGGCACAGGGGGATGGAGCCCAGGGAAATACTCTGGAACAGTCAGTCCCACCCTGCCTGTCACCTCTGGGAAGAACAGGACTCAGGATCAGGACGGGACTCAGGATCAGGAAGGGACTCAGGATCAGGACGGGACTCAGGATCAGGAAAGGACTCAGGATCAGGACGGGACTCAGGATCAGGATGGGACTCAGGAAGGGACTCAGGATCAGGACGGGACTCAGGATCAGGACGGGACTCAGGATCAGGAAAGGACTCAGGATCAGGATGGGACTCAGGATCAGAACAGGACTCAGGATCAGCACAGGAGACAGGACTAGGAAAGGACTCAGGACCAGTACAGAATTCAAGATCAGAATAGGACTCAGGATCAGGACAGTATCCAGGAATAGAAATGGACTCAAGATTAGGATAGGACCCAGGATGGGGACAGGAATCAGGATCAGGAAAGGACTCAGGGTCAGGATAGGACTGAGAATTAGGAAAGGACTCAGGGTCAGGATGGGACTCAGAATCTGGATAAGACTCAGGATCAGAATAGTACTCAGTGGTGTCTGAGTGGTTCGTTTGGTTAGGGTCCAGCTCTTGGTTTTGACTCAGGTATGACCTCAGGGTCCTAAGATCAAGCCCCATGTTGGACTCCTTGCTTAGCTCTGTTCCTCCTCCACTCATTCTCTCTCTCTCTCTCTCTCTCTCTCTCTCTCTCTCTCTCTCTCTCTCTCAAATAAATAAATAAATAAATCCTTTTTAACACTTTTTTAAAAAGATTATTTATTTATTTGACAGAGAAAGAGAGAGAGAGATCATGAGTAGGCAGAGAGGCAGGCAGAGAGAGAGAGAGGAGGAAGCAGGCTCCTCCCTGAGCAGGGAGCCCAATGGGGGCCACAATCCCAGGACCCTGAGATCATGACCTGAGCCGAAGGCAGAGACTTTAACCCACTGAGCCACCCAGGTGCCCAATAAATCTTTTTTTAAAAAAAGAACAGTACTCAAGATCAGTACAGGACTCAGGGTCAGGACAGGACTCAGGATGGGAACAGGAGTCAGGGTCAGGACAGAAGCTAGGATTAGGTTAGGACTCAGGATCAGAATAGGACTCAGGATCAGAACAGGACCCAGCATTAGGAAAGGACTCAGGACAAGGTCAGAAATGGGGATCAGAAGAGGATTCAGGATCAGGATAGGACCCAGGACTAGGATAGGACTCAGGACTAGAATAAGACTCTGGGTCATAATAGGACTCAGGATCAAGACAGGAGTCAGAATTAGGACAGGATCCAGAATCAGGGTAGGGCTCAGGATCAGAATAAGACTCAGGATCAGGACAGAACTCAGGATCAGGATAGGACTCAAGATCAGGAAAGGACTCAGGGTCAGGATAGGACTGAGAATTAGGAAAGGACTCAGGGTCAGGATAGGACTGAGAATTAGGAAAGGACTCAGGGTCAGGATAGGACTCAGATAATGAGCTGTGGTTCCCCTTCTGGACTCTTAGGATCCTGGGGTGTCTGCACTCAGTTGGGCAAATTCATTAGGAGAGGCTCCTAGAATGTTCCACTGAACTATCAACACAGCAGTGGACCCTGCCTTTGTGATGGGAAACTCCTCAATGAGCAGCTTCTGTTGAACAGCATGCATCCCTGAAATAGGTGTATTTCTGTAATATGCATATGATCTATCAGTCATAGATTGCATGTTAGCTAATCTTTTCACATTTTTGAAGCTGAAGCACAAATAAGTCTTAATACGCTTTTCTGTGATCCACGTTGGGGACCACACTCGTACACCCATTCTTCAAGTGGTGGGAGTGACCACACTCGTACACCCACTCTTCAAGTGGTGGGAGTGAACCGGAAGGGGAGCTGAGCAAGTCCTCTCGTGAAGCTGGTATGACTTTCATCTCAAAATCAGGCAAGTGCTGTAAAACAAAAGGAAAATTGTAGACCCGCTTCAGTATGAATCAAATATTGGAACAATCAGGTAGGTTACTGAAAACAGCCAGTCATAGTCAAGGAGGCCTAGTCTCAGAAGATTAAGGTGACTCGCCTTCAGAAAACATATCATCGTAACTCATTACCACGTGGCTCAAAGGAGAAAAGAACTCACACGATCATCTCAGCAGGTGTAAAAAGAAAAGGGTCAATGAACAACTTATGATTTTTCTGCCCAGAAGCAGAGAGACAGAAGAATCTTCTTTAAGAACTCGATAAAATCTGCCTGTCCAATCCCCACACCGAAAGTGACATTTAGTGAAGAAAGTTCAGACACGTCCCTTTACATTTATGTGTAAGCTGAAGATCTGGTCCATCGAGATGGTGGATGGCAAGCGGATGATTGATTGGCACACGACACGTCCATCCCCAGAGAAAAGTGACCAGAATGGGCAGAGAGAAAATGGGGAAGGAGAGCTGAGCTGGCCGCAGAAGCCCTCCTGCTCAACGCTTGCAGAGCGAGAGGGCTCTTCGCCGGAGGTGGGAGGTGAGAGGACACTTCCACAGCAACGGCAGAAGAGCCAGCCCCCCGGGGTGCTCCCAGCGCTCCGCGCTGTAACCCGCCCTGGACAACAACGTGGCAATGGAAAAAAGAGTGTCCATCTCGCCGGACTAATCGAGGAAGCCAATGCAGTTCTAAAGTCCCAGAAGGTTATGGGAGAATTCTTGCTCATTCTTGAATTTCGTGGGAGACTCAGGTTTCACGGATCACGAGGAAGGGAGAGGCCACCCCTCACCTCGGCGATAAATCAGGGCAGGGCAGAGTTGGGGCAGGCGAGGAGAGGGGGGACGGCGGGCGCCGGGCCGACGGTGGAGAGCATCGCAGGTCAGGGAGAGAGATCACAGGGGATCACACACGTGGCATCTCCCCGCCTGTCAGCAGACCCCCTGAAAGCGTGCTCCATGGGGCCGCGTTCAACCAGGCCAGCGAACCTCAGAGGCTGGTCCCGACACGGAGCCCCTTTCCGGGTGACTAGAGCCAGGCACCCTCGGCTCTCAGCGGAGCAGGGGCCATGTGGGACGGTGCTCGCCGCGGCCGGTTCGTGGACAGGCCAGCTGGCAGCACTGATGGTGTCCAAAGCGAGGGGAGTAAACAGAACGAGGCATGTGCTTATGCCAGCAAACTGCATATCGGAGAACACATGGGCTGGACGGAGGTAAAGAAACGTGGCTTCGTTTAAAAAATGCAGTACTCAGCAGGAGGAGGGACTGACGCGGATCCGTAGCTGACCTTCGTGTCAGTTTAAAAATAAGAACGCAGAAACGAGCCTGTGTTTTCTTTCAGGGTGGACCTACCTGCATGCATGCATTTGAGGTGCATGAGTAGGTTCTCTTTTAGGGGAAAGAAGGGACACGGGAAGATCAAGAGGGGCTGCGGCCCCCACCCTGTCAGAGAGGCGGGGTGGCCACTGCCGGCAACGGAGCAAACAAGACACAGCTTTCAAAGGAGCTTGTGATCCCAGCCGACTCTAATCCCCTTGCTTGCTGGGAAGCTAGAGGAAGAATCAGAGCAGGGAAGGAAGGTCCTGTAGTTCGTAAACTACACCCAAGGATTACACTGAAGTTCTCTGCTGCAGCCATAACGCATACCATTGCTCCCCGCTAATCCTCATTTTGTGGGATTCAGCGCTCACGGCTGTCTCTCCCAGGCTTATCCCCGCCGCCCTTCCTCCCCTGGACCGGGTCCCAGGCCGATGGCCCCCAGTCCCGTTTGATCGAGGCGCCCGGGGGGTGCGGTGGGCTCAGGCATGTTTGCGGCTGCCGGCCTGTTCTCTTTTGCTTGGATGGTGTTTTGTAGAGATTCACATGGCAACGCAGGGCGATGCTTTCCTTTTATCAGGTGTTTGGAGATAGTGCTCCAGTGTGTTTGGGCTTGGGATGCTTCGCCGGACATCTGGAACCAGCCCGATGTCGGCACCCACCCCACCCCATGCCGCGGAGGGCTGGGAATTTGCTGTTTTGGCAACATTTTCGGGGGGTTAATCTTTGGAATTCTGTAACTTAATAATCATATGTCTTAGTCTGCAGTGTTCTGCCTTCATTTTTCCCAGAACATGTCACTCCTTTTTTTTTTTTTAAAGATTTATTTATTTACCATAGAGAAAGAGAGAGTGGGGAGGGGGGCGGGAGAGAGAGAATCCCAAGCAGACCCGAGGGGCTCGATCTCACGACCCCGAGATCGTGACCCGAGACGAAATCAAGAGTCTGATCAGTCGACCGAGCAGCCCGGGCGCCCTGACACGTCACTCGTTCAGGCCACGGAGGGCTTCCTGTATTTTTAGCCGAGTTCAGCTCCACTGACCGAGGTCTCCGCCGCTTTTCAGGGGGCCCTCCGCTTCCGTCGGCCCCTCTGTCGGCATTTCTACCCGCACTGGGAACTTCTCATGCCTTCCCTCGTGTCCGCTCTTCCGGGTCGAGCCATCCCTGAGGTGCTCCGCGCTTCCCTCATCCTCTCTGGGATGCTCCCTGGCGCCCCGCGTATGTGCTCCGGCCTCTGCTCTGCCTTCCTTTTTCAAGTTTTTAATTTGTTTGAAATTCTTTATTTTAGTTCAATGTAGTTAACATAGAGCGTATTACTAGTTTCAGGAGTAGAATCCCGGGATTCGTCGGTTGCGTATAATCCCCGGTGCTCATTCCAGCCCGTGGCCTCCTTTCTGCCCGTCACCCAGTCACCCAGCCCCCCGCCTCCCCTCCTGCAGCCCTCAGTGTGTTTCCTAGAGTTAAGGGTCTCTTACGGTTTGTTCCCCTCTCTGTTTTCTTCTTATTTTATTTTTCCTTCCCTTCCCCTACGTTCATCTGTTTTGTTTCTTAAATTCCACACGACTGACATCACACGGTCTTTGTCTTTCTCGGACTGACCTATTTCGCTGAGCGTAATACCCTCAGTTCCATCCACCGCAACACGTCTCCAAAGGCAAGGGAAACAAAAGCAAAAATGAACTATGCGGACTTCATCAAGATAAGAAACTTTTGCACAGCAAAGGAAACAGTCAACAAAGCTAAAAGGCAGCCTACAGAATGGGAGAAGATATTTGCAAATGTCTTATCAGATAAAGGGCTGGTATCCAAGACCTATAAAGCACTTGTTAAACGCAACCTCCACCCCCGCCCCCCAAATCCAGTCAAGAAATGGGCAGAAGGCACAAAAAGATATTTCTGCAAGGAAGACTTAGAAATGGCCACCAGACTCATGAAAACATGCTCTGGGCATCAGGGAAATGGAATCAGAACCAGGATGACATACCCCTCACCCCTGTCAGAATGGCTACAGTGGACAACGCAGGAGACCGCAGGTGTTGACGAGGATGCCGAGAAAGGGGAGCCCTCTTCCCTGCTGGTGGGAGAGCGAGCTGGTGCAGCCTCCCTGGAAGACAGGAGGGAGGCTCCTCGGAGAGTTGGAAATAGAGCCCCTCTCTGACTTAGCAATTGCACCCCTGGGTATTTACCCCAAGGATCTGCTCTTCGTTTTAAAACTTATTCTGCAGTCTTACCATGTCACCTGTGAGCCGTATGAAAATTATGCCTCCATAGCTCAACCGTTTGTAAGAAACACACTTCTGTTTCCGGGACTGTGTTTGCACTGGTTTGTCGGGTTTGCCCCCTGCCTCTTCTTTCTAGGGCTTGTGTGCAAGCTTATCAGGACGCCCCTCCACCTTCCTCAGGTCTGGGCAGTCCTGTCTAGACCCTCTGCTTGTGCGGAAACAAAACGGGTTGTTTCTTGTTTTCTTGGGCCTGCGTCTGCGGGCGGGGCTGCGAGCCTTGGTTTGGGGGCGCCGGGCACATATCCGTGCCCCTGGCCATGCCGGGCAGGGCTGGCCGCGGGGAGAGCTCCGTGAGAACAGCCAGGCTCCGCCGTCACCCTGTGGTCCCTGCATGTCCCCAGCGGGGCTCACTGCACCTGGGGGGCCGTGTACGCTGCGATCACGGACCTCCTGGCTCCGACCCAGCCCCCCGCGGATGGCTGTGCTGGGAGCGGGGTCCCGTCGCACAACCAGCTGCTGTTTGTTTAAAAATTTCCTAGGGGCGCCTGGGTGGCTCAGTCGGTTAAGCCTCCGACTCCCGCTTTCGGTTCAGGTCATGATCTCAGGGTCCTGGGATCGAGCCCACTTCCCTTCTCCCTCTCCTTCTGCCCGGCCCGCTCTCACACTTTCTCTAAAGTAGCTAACTACGTAACGAAAGAACAAGCTAACTAAATACACCCTAACCTGAACTCCCACATGAACACCTGTGGAAAACAGACTATGTTGTCTGAGGACTAGAAACTTATTTCGTCAATATCTGAATGATGTCTTAAAGCGATTATAATTTATAGTAAAGCAAAAAACCCCACTGTCACTGAAAAGAAATTAAAGCCATAAATGAAATACTCCTTTCCAATTGTGAAATCCACAGAGACAAGAGACATGCGTGTTACCACTCAGGGTCCATGAAACAGCCAGGAACCGTGAGCCGTCTGAGGTCCTGGAGGCAAAGGCACAGTTAGCCAGTGCTCGCCTGTGCGTTAAGACGGGTCAAAGCTATGAAGTCTCCTCTTCAACTAAGCCTCTTTCATGACATGGATAAAACGTCGGCAAAAATACGAAAACCAGGTTTACATAGAGGTTATGATTTAAAAGGAAATGTAGCTATCTAAGGGGAAAGGTAGAATGGGGCGAAATTAACCCAAATGTTACCATTGTGTCATGGGATTATTGGCTCACACCTTCCCTTACATTTTGAGTTTCTTTTTTTTGCACAACCGTCTTGTGTTGTAGGCGTTGGAAGTGACATAAAAGTGTAAATGTGATTAATCATGTTGGAGAGGCCGTGGCCGCGTCAGTGGAAGGCGTTTCTGGTGGGGGAAGGCGACCTTCTAAAAACCCATGCCCAGCATGTCCCCTGGGAAAGCAGAGAACACAGGTGATCAAGATAATTACAGGGCCCAGGGATGGGGAAGTGGCCAGTGAGAACCTGAAGTCCAGCACACAAAAGAGCTCAACCCAGGAAGTGGTGTAAATAGCCCCGGTGAAGTGAGCAGGGGCTCAGAGACACCCCGGCAGGGGCACAAAGGGCCCAGCCCGGGAGGCTCCACACCTGAGCACCTGTCCTCTGCACCTGCTCCTCTGACCTGCTCCGCCCTCAACCCACCAGAACTATGAGCTGCTGTGGCTGTTCTGGGGACTGTGGCTCCGGCTGTGGGGGCTGCAGCTCCGGATGTGGGGGCTGCGGCTCCGGATGTGGGGGCTGTGGCTCCGGCTGCTGTGTGCCCGTCTGCTGCTGCAAGCCCGTGTGCTGCTGTGTGCCAGCCTGTTCCTGCTCCAGTTGTGGTTCCTGTGGGGGCTCCAAGGGGGGGCTGTGGCTCCTGTGGCTGCTCCCAGTCCAGCTGCTGCGTCCCCTGCTGCTCCCAGTCCAGCTGCTGCAAACCCTGCTGCTCCCAGTCCAGCTGCTGTGTCCCCATTTGCTGTCAGTGCAAGATCTCAGGGTCTGGACACCAACGTCAAGGGGCCTGTGCCGATGCAGGGGCCCAGGCTGCTGAGCCCACTGCCCTGGGGCTCTTCGACGTCATGCCCTGACTTCCTCAACTGCACACCCCAGCTTGGGCAACATATTCCCAGAACGGACAGGACCCTGGGGCCCCTTTCTCACTGACGGGGCCTCCTCCTGCCTCATCTCCCTTCTCTCCTCCTGGGCCTTCCCTCTCTGCCCCTCACCCGACTGAAGGCACAAACTGGCCCACAGAGGCCTGCGAGGCTGCTCGGACTCCTGGGACCCTGAGAGCTGCCCCTCCTCTCAGGAGCTGGAACGACCCTCTGGCTCCCTGTATGTCAAAACCTGAACCCCAGTCTTCCAAATAAACGGTGGATAAGCGCAAATCTCAGTCCCTCGCTTCCTCTCTGCAACTCCCCAGAGCTCCGTGTCCCGGGCCGTCCCGGGGCCTGCTCCCTTCCTCCTGCCTTGATCTCCTTCACGCTCCACATCTGACATCTGTGGGCTTCTGGCCTCTGCCCCCGTGGCGTCAGGCTCTGAGGGTCCCGGGCGGACTGGAGCCCCACAGTCCAGAGCGTGAGGGGCTGGGGCCGGGGGCCGGCGGCGGTGGGGATGGGGGCGCGTGGCAGGCCGTCCCGAGGGAGAAGGGTCCCGGAGGCTGAAGCTCTTTAGCTGAAGAGTCGGTGCTGTCTCTGGTGGAGAGGAGCCCCGGGAGCCCCTGGTGCTCGGACGAAGCTGCAGAGAAGTCGCTGAAAAAACTCGGAGTTTTACCTGAACGTAGCCAGGTGCCTCGGAAAGACCCGGGATGGAAGGACAGGACGTTAACAAGCTGGTCCAAACCCTGACGTGAGGTCCCAGCAGGGCGGGCCCTGATCCTCTGCCACGGGGTCCTCGGGACGAGGGAATCCCCACACAGACACGGCCCGGGGAGCTCCCAGTGAGGACGGAGGCGCAGGTGAGCTGAGGCCAGGGCCGGCTGCCCACAGCGGCTTGGGCGCCGGAGAGACCCTCCCTCACGGCTTCAGAGACTCAGTCCCCGGGCGGGCTCCCGGCCTCCAGACTGCGCCAACAGTCTGTGGTCTACACCCCAGGGGGCGCTTGGTTTCAGCGGCTCCAGCAAATGCGTGTGGCAACACTGGGAGCCCGGGGTGGGGGGTGTCCATATGGAAGCTGGTGCCTCCCCGGTTGATGGCGGGTCCAGAGGCCACGCTCCCGGGCTCCCCAAGTCCACAGCACTGGCCCAGGGGACAGACCTCTGCCTCTGGGACTGTCGCAGAGTCCTGTGCACCCCCCTGGGCCTGGATCCCAGGCCCCAGAGCCACGGGGATGCTGACCCGCAGTCCACACTTTGCGATGCCCACGGGTCTGTCTACACGGCTCAGCAGCAAGCGTGGCTTGGACCCCGAGGAGCTGGGCACACAGCGAGAGCCCCCAGCAGGGCTGCCGGCCAGAGGAAGGGGAGCTGCAGCCCCCCACCTCCAGGTCCCAGCCGAGGGCACGCGGTGGCAGCTCCTGAGCCCACCGGGACCTGTCTGGGTGGTGGTTCCGGAGAGCCATGACATGGGGCGGCCCACATTTCCTGCCCATCCTCCCAGCTCGGCTGCAGTGTCCCCCTGATGGCCTCTCTCACCCGGTGCTGCTGATGCCGGCCCACATCTGCCCCCAGCTGCAGAGCCGCCCTGGGCACGCAGGCCCCAAGCTGGTCTCCCCTTCACCCCAGGGGCCATCCAGATGCCAAGAGCCCTTCCATGCTGTGCCTGACCTCCTGCCTGCACCCCAGGCCTTGCTTCCACCTCTCTGCTTGTCCACGGCAGCCACCCCAGGTCGGACCTGCCCCTTGGTGTCCGGCACCACCATGACCCCTCCAAGCCACACTGGTGGCTATGATCTGTCTTTCTATCCGGCCGTGGGGCTGCTTCCCCCGACCCCACAGGAGAATCACTAATGCACGTGCCTGATGAAGCACACAAGGTCAGCAGAGGCTATGACAGGTCTAAAAAAGTGTCTGAATCAAGTGGGATTTTGTTGAGCTTCACAGAAAAACATGACAGTGATGAACCATAGACCATTTCTTCTAGGAAACAGCAGCGGAGAGAAGCCGGCCGGGCGGGCTTGGAAACGGGGACAGAGACCTGGGACCAGCCAATGCGGGGTGTCCAGGTGAATGCAGACAGGTGCGGCTTCGAACCGTTGCAGCGGGCAGGTAACGGCAGACGGGTGCTTGGCGGCGCTGAGAAATCAGCTTCCCAGAAGCACAACGTCGATGCAGGGAGCACAGTCCCAAAAGTAAAAGAGGAAAGGGTGTGTGTCCACCTTCGAGGACACGTAGCATCGCCGGGCTTGGAAGGGAAGCATTTTCCGGGGATGCGCTTGTTAACCTGCACCTCGGGGGGTGCCCACCGCGAGGATCCGCTAGAAGACAGGTTGGGGGAGCAGGGCCTCCGTCGTCCTGGTCGCCGTTCTGGGTCAGCCACAGTGCCCGGCACGTAGTAGAGGGTCGGTGAGTCTTTGCGGAAGGAGTGCACGGATCGCAGGACCGGGCCTGCTGTGGCCCCGGGGTTCCAGGGCCCAACCTTTGCTTGGGGGGTTCAGGAGAGGAGGAGCGCTGGGCGCGGACAGGCCAGCAGGGGGCGCTGCTGACCAGGCGATGCTGGTGGAGTCCGCCACTCAGGGAGGTTCCCAGGCTGCCTTCCAGCCCTGGACCTGGGTGATGACCTTGGCGAGGCAGTCTCCAGACGGGCTCCCTTCCTCGCGCTCTCCTTCCCGCTCCCGCGCCTACTTCCGGTGCTCACGCCGTCCAGCCCCAGGGCGGCTGGGGGTCCCCAGGGGCAGCCTTCCGGACCCCGCCGCAGCCCCCGGGCTCCTCCAGCTTCGCCGAGAAGCAGTGACCCCTCTGAGTCTACGCCCGGGTCCCACACGCCCGCCCACCCCCTATCTCCTCGTCCCTCACCCGCTCCGCCCCAAAGGAGGAGGGGAAACGGGGACTGATGGGAACATCGTTGAGAGCCCCCTGCAAGGCTGCCCCCTAGTCCAGGTTGGGTTTTCGGGACCGCCAGGACTCGCCCCTTCACCTAAGGCTTCAAGACTCTCGTGAAACGTCTCTTCGAGAGTTTTGTTGAAGCGCCTTTCCCGCGTCTGCTGCTCTTGCTCTGGCGTTGATCCCCTCGTGGCCCCGGGGCCTTTGCAAGTGAAGCAAAGCCCTGGCCTCACCCCAGCGGCTGGGGAAGGGTCTTCCTTATGGGGCAGGACATCAGGTCCAGATGGCACAGGCTGCCCCAGGTAGGAGGTCCTCACCCTTGGGGCCCTGGCCCCTCCTCCGTGTGGCCCCAGGCTAAGCCAAGTAGCGGGTCACCACCAGAGCCTGCAAGACTCCAGGACAGGCTGGGCGCGTGGGAAAGAGGCACCCCCCCGCCGTCAGCAGCAACCCCCCGACACCCCAGGCCACTGCCTCACGTGTTCAGGACCGTGGGGCTTGCCGGGCCGCAGGACAGGGAGGAAGGGTGGATACGGTGGGGCCAAGGCCTGGCTGGCGGGGGGCGGCTGCCCCAGGGACCCCAGGGATGCCTGGCTGTCCACATTCCTCTGCTCGTGCTCCCTGATGCCCGTGGGAGGGGACGACCCGGGTTGCCACCGAGGAGCCACCTGGAGGGCTGGAGGCAGGGATATACGCAGCTGCCCCTGCCTCTCCCCTGCCCCCCCAGCCGGCACTTCCACTAGGCTGGAGAAGGGCCAGGGTTGCTGGACTCGGTGACCCTGAGTCGGTGGTCCCACTGACGCCTGAGGCTTCTGCCCACCCAGGGGCTGCGACCACTGTCCCACTGAGCCACACAGGACTAGAGTGACACACCCCTGAGAAGTCTGCATGGAGGCCTGAGGATGCGGGGGGGCTTCCTCCAGTTGCGGGCACGGTGTTCTTCCAACAGATTCTATGTGGTCCAGTCCACTCTGCTTCGGATAAGCCCCTGGGGTCTACCTGAGGTCCCCAACCATCCACCCTGTATAACGGGGGAGGGACTTAGCCCACACAGCTAAGACCTATGTCCTAGGGTTCCCTCTTTTAAGGGGAACACTTGGAATCCTGAGTCCCCCTCAGGAGTGGCAGCCGCCCAACTGGGAAGATACCCAGACAGGCCACTCTGAGCCCCTAGAGGAAGCTGCTGCAGCCCCAAGGGGGGGCGCCCCCAAGGCGGGGATGAATGCACCAGTCCTTGTCGGAGGCTGTCCTCACTGACCGCGGGGGGTCCCATAACTAGTCCCAGAACCCCTTCCTCGGTGCAGCTGGCTTGGGCACCAACCAATATCCCGCATTTCAGAAAGGAACCCCTTCCTCGGTGAGCTGCATTGATGATAGGATCTCAGCTAACAGATGAAGTTGCAAAGATAGAGTCAGAAAATGGCCATGTCCGGAGCCTAAGGAGATGATGGACCTACAAGCAGTCATTGACAACCCTAAAGCAATCGGGTGAGGTGTTGAAGGGGACTGGTGACCCCTGAGCCACTCATCAGGCTGGGTCCGAAGTTGGGACCTCGAGACATTGAGCCTGTGTCTGAATGATGGGTTGTGAGTAGAATTTAACATTAAAGCACCAAGATGAGCTTCACTGTGGGGCTGTCCCGTGCATCGGATGTTGAGAGGCTCTCCTGGCTTCTGTCTGCTCGATGCCAGGAGCACCACACGCTCCAAGTCACGACAACTGCAAACGTCTCCAGGTAGTCCCAGACGTCCTCGAGGGCCAAAATTGCTCCCAGTTGGAAACCAACGCATCATAAAAATTTTAGAATCTATGACTAGAAATAAATAGCTCTATCTGATTTTTTAAATCTACAAAAGCAAACTAAATGTTGAAATATTAAGCATTTTGTCCTAAAATCATGAATGAAGACCTGGCCTGGGTCGGTTAAATGTTGACTTATACAGCCCAGTCAGTTCAACAGGCAAGAAAAAGAAAAAAACACTATAAATATGGGAAAAGAGGAAATAAAATTGCTATAGTTAATAACATAATTTTTAACATATAAAGTTCAAACACATCTATTAAAAAGTTAATATAGCAAGATAGATGGATATAGGACCCATAAAAAATTAATCATGCTTTGATGACAAGCAACAATCTCTTAAAAATAAAATTTAAAACAGATCAAATACAGTTTTAAATTTTAAAATATTAAAAAATCAATTACCTAGGTAAAAAAAAAACAAAGGAAGAACTAATGAAAATTACAACATATGTTTGAGGGAATTTAAAGATCTAAGTAAACAAAGCCAAATGCTATATATAGGGACTTGAAAAGTCATGTTTATAAAGATGTCAATTCTTCCAAAAGGTCTATGTGGAATCCATGTCACTTGTATCAAAATCCCAGAAAGTTAACCTAGCTTACATTGATAAGCTGATTCCAAAATTTACATGGAGATTCAAAAGAGCAAGAAGAGCCACAGCCGTCTTGAAGACAGAGCTGGTTTACTTTGCCGTATATCAAGCCTGGTAGGAAGGAAGAGTATGTAGGAGAAGTTGGCAGTGGGAAGGTAGACCAGATGACTACTGGAGCAGCCCACAGTCCTGTCTCATGGCAGCTCCGGAATAACATATTCTTTCCACGAAGACACTAGCTACACAAGTCTATTGAGCACTTGAAATGTGACCAGTGGGTCTGAGGAAATGAATTTTGTGTTTAATTAATTTATAATTAATTCAAATGTAAATAGCCACACATGGCTATGGCGTCGGATGGCACAAAGTGCCCAGTACTTGTCCTACATATTGTATGAGAGCCTTATCTATAACCAAAGTGATGTTTAGTGCAGTGTGCAGTAAATGGTTTGAAATAAAGAGACTATCCAGATCAAAAAAGGTAGCTTGACCCTTACCTCACATCACACAAAGTAATTCCGGAAGCATTGCATTTCTAGGTGTGAAAGATTAAAAATAATAACTTTTATAGGAAATCTACAGCAATTTTATGATGTTCCACATTCTCTTAAAGGGTAAAATATAACTGTGACATTTGATTTTAAGAGACCTGTCATTAAAAACAAACCTTTAAGGAAATGAAAAGTAAGCAGAAGAGTTGGAGAGGATACTGAAGAAGCATATATTTGACAAGGAACAGTATCAGGATCTTGCGAATAATTTAAATATAATAATCATAGTAGTGACTCTCATGAATCGTTTTTAAAAGACACATGATCCAATAGAAAAATCAGCAAGTGATTTGAACAGACATTTCACAGAGAAAATAGCCAAATGGCTAAACATAGCAAAACTGCTCAGATTTGTGAGTCATCAGGAAAGTACAGAATTAGTCACAATGTGCTACTAGCACATGGTGGTAAGGATGTGGGTCAGCTGGAGCTCTCGTGCATTGTTGGAAGAAGCAGAACTTGGCACAATCACTTTCTTTTTAAGCCTTTATTTATGAGAGAGAGAGAGAGAGAGAGAGAGAGAGAGAGAGAGCACAAGCCAGGGGGAGGGGGTAGAGAGAGAGGGAGAAGCAGACTCCCTACTGAGTGGGGAGCCCAACTAGGGGCTTGATCCCAGGACCCCAAGATTATGATCTGAACGGAGGGCAGATGCTTAACTGACTGAGCCACCCAGGCATCCCAGCACAATCACTTTTGGAAGGGATTTCCTTATGATTTAGCAAATCCAATCTGGTTATATACCCAACAGGAATGAATGCTAACGTCAACCAAAAACCATGCAAAAATATTCAAAGCCACTATAGTCCTAATACTCAGAACTGGACACACCTCACATGTCCATGAACTATGAGCAGATAAGTAAATTGAGATGTATTTGTGTGATAGAACTCAACGTGCCAAGGAAAAGAAGGAATTGCCACATACAGGAGTAGGGGCAGATTTCAGAGACCTAAACGTTAAGCCAATTAGCCAGTCACAAAACAGCATATCCTGTATGAGTCCACACTTAATGACTGACAAAAAAGACAACACTAATCTGTGGTGATACAGGTGAGAATAGTGGTTAGGTCTGAAGGTTTTATGTGAGAAGGAACAGGTGGGAGCCTTATGCATACAGGTAATTTCAGCAAAGCTATGCAAACTATAAGAAAGAATAATATCAAAATACTAGACATTGAAAACAGTAATAGAAATAAAAATTCCTCCAAAGGGCTCAAACTGAAATACAAAGATTCAAAAAGAAAACCAGCTCACCCAGGAGCTGTGTGGCAATACCAAATAGATAGCATAACCCATGTGTAACTAGAATCCCAGTCGTTTAAAAAAAGAAAAGGAAAAGAGAAGGCAGAAGAAATATTTCAAGAAATAATGGCTTCAAAAGAAATGAAATCATGCTGTTTGCAATGACGTGGATGGAACTAGATTTTTTTAAATTATGCTAAGCGAAATAAGTCAATCATAGAAAGACAATTATCATATGATCTCTCTGATATGAGGAATTTGAGGGGCAGGGCGGGGTGTCGTGGGGGGTAGGGAGGGAAAAAATGAAACAAGATGGGATCGGGAAGGAGACAAACCATAAGAGACTCAACCTCAGGAAACAAACTGAGGGTTACTGGGGGGTGGGAGGGTAGGGATGGGGTGGCTGGGTGATGGACAATGGGGAGGGTTTGTGCTTTGGTGAGTGCTGTGAAAGGTGTAAGCCTGAGGATTCACAGACCTGCACCCCTAGGGCAAATAATAATTAAAAAAAAAGAAATAATGGCTGAGAATTTGCCAAAATGAATGAATGATAGTTACTGCACCAATTCAGAGAATACCAATCATGGTAAATCACATACACACACACNACACACACACACACACACACACACACACACACACACACACACACACACACACACACACACACTGAGGCAAATCATATTTAAATTGCTGAAAGCCTGGGCGCCTGGGTGGCTCGGTGGATTAAAGCCTCTGCCTTCGGCTCAGGTCATGGTCCCAGGGTCCTGGGATCGAGGCCTACATCGGGTTCTCTGCTCGGCAGGGATCCTGCTTCCTCCTCTCTCCTCTCTCTCTGCCTGCCTCTCTGCTTACTTGTAATCTCTCTCTCTGTGTCAAATAAATAAATAAATAAAATCTTTAAAAAAATAAATAAATAAATAAATTGCTGAAAGCCTGTGACAACGGGAAAATCTTGAAGACTGCCAGAGCATAAGAACCACATCACCTGCAGGACAACAAGGATGAGAATTAGAGCAGGCTTCTCATCAGAAACCACATAAAGAAAATAACAGGGTGACATCTTTAAAAATGTTAACCGGAAAATAACAGTCAACCCAGTATCTATATCCAACAAATCTATCTGTCAAAAGTAAGGGAGAAATAAAGACTTTCCTAAACAGAAAGAAACAGAGGAACTTTATTTCCAGCAGGTCTACCCTATAAGAAATATTTAAGGAAATTCTTTAGGTGGAAGAAATGTGACATAGGTCAGAGACTAGGGTCTACAAAAAGAAGAATGTTGGAAATGGACAAAATGAAAGTAAAATGTTGTCTTTATTATTAATTGCTCTACAAGGTAACTAGCTGTTTATAACGATAAGAGTAACAAATGAACTGGATGGGGTGCCTGAGTGGCTCAGTCGGTAAAGCGTCTGCCTTTGGGTCAGGTCATGATCCCAGGGTCCTGGGATCGAGTCCCCCATTGGGCTTCCTGCAGAGCTTCTCCCTCTGCCCCCCTCTCTCTCTGTCTTTCATAAATAAATGGATAAAATCTTTAAAAAAAACTACAATTGACTGGATGATTACAGCTTGTGTAAAAATGGGGTGTATGACACCCACTGCAATAGGTTTATTGCAGGGAGGATCTGGGAACACAAGGTCCTAACTGCATACATGAAGCAGTATAATATTATTTATTGGTGGACTTAGATTATTTTAAAGTGTAGGTTGTAAACTTTAGGGCAACCCCTAAAAATGTTTTTTTTTAAAGAGATATAAATAAGTCATAGAGGACATGTAATGGAATAATAAAAAATGCTGAATTAAACCTAAAGAAGACAGAAAAAGAAGAAAAAAAGAAACAAAGAGCAAACATGAAAAATATAAAACAGCTACCAAAATAACAGATTTTGATCAGATCAGTGTCAATAATCACTGTGAATGTGAATGTTCTAAATACAACAGTTAAAGACAGAGATTGCAGATTGGAAAAAGAGGCAACACCTAAGTATATGCTTTCTTTATAAACCCATTTTAATATTACAACTTAGCTGGGTCAATGGTCAAAGGGATGGAGAAAGGCCATAATAACACTCAGAGGGATGTTACACAATGATAAAGGGATCAATTCACCAAGGAGACAAAATGATCGTAAACACTATGCACATAATAACAGCACTCCAAAACACAAGAGGCAAAGTTGATCTGAAAGATACATCCTCAACTACAGCTGGAGTCTTCAACATTCCTGTCAGTACTAGACAGGGCAAGTGGAGTCTTCAACATTCCTGTCAGTACTAGACAGGGCAAGTGGGGTCTTCAACATTCCTGTCAGTACTAGACAGGGCAAGTGGGGTCTTCAACATTCCTGTCAGTACTAGACAGGGCAAGTGGGGTCTTCAACATTCCTGTCAGTACTAGACAGGGCAAGTGGGGTCTTCAACATTCCTGTCAGTACTAGACAGGGCAAGTGGGGTCTTCAACATTCCTGTCAGTACTAGACAGGGCAAGTGGGGTCTTCAACATTCCTGTCAGTACTAGACAGGGCAAGTGGGGTCTTCAACATTCCTGTCAGTACTAGACAGGGCAAGTGGGGTCTTCAACATTCCTGTCAGTACTAGACAGGGCAAGTGGGGTCTTCAACATTCCTGTCAGTACTAGACAGGGCAAGTGGGGTCTTCAACATTCCTGTCAGTACTAGACAGGGCAAGTGGGGTCTTCAACATTCCTGTCAGTACTAGACAGGGCAAGTGGGGTCTTCAACATTCCTGTCAGTACTAGACAGGGCAAGTGGGGTCTTCAACATTCCTGTCAGTACTAGACAGGGCAAGTGGGGTCTTCAACATTCCTGTCAGTACTAGACAGGGCAAGTGGGGTCTTCAACATTCCTGTCAGTACTAGACAGGGCAAGTGGGGTCTTCAACATTCCTGTCAGTACTAGACAGGGCAAGTGGGGTCTTCAACATTCCTGTCAGTACTAGACAGGGCAAGTGGGGTCTTCAACATTCCTGTCAGTACTAGACAGGGCAAGTGGGGTCTTCAACATTCCTGTCAGTACTAGACAGGGCAAGTGGGGTCTTCAACATTCCTGTCAGTACTAGACAGGGCAAGTGGGGTCTTCAACATTCCTGTCAGTACTAGACAGGGCAAGTGGGGTCTTCAACATTCCTGTCAGTACTAGACAGGGCAAGTGGGGTCTTCAACATTCCTGTCAGTACTAGACAGGGCAAGTGGGGTCTTCAACATTCCTGTCAGTACTAGACAGGGCAAGTGGGGTCTTCAACATTCCTGTCAGTACTAGACAGGGCAAGTGGGGTCTTCAACATTCCTGTCAGTACTAGACAGGGCAAGTGGGGTCTTCAACATTCCTGTCAGTACTAGACAGGGCAAGTGGGGTCTTCAACATTCCTGTCAGTACTAGACAGGGCAAGTGGGGTCTTCAACATTCCTGTCAGTACTAGACAGGGCAAGTGGGGTCTTCAACATTCCTGTCAGTACTAGACAGGGCAAGTGGGGTCTTCAACATTCCTGTCAGTACTAGACAGGGCAAGTGGGGTCTTCAACATTCCTGTCAGTACTAGACAGGGCAAGTGGGGTCTTCAACATTCCTGTCAGTACTAGACAGGGCAAGTGGGGTCTTCAACATTCCTGTCAGTACTAGACAGGGCAAGTGGGGTCTTCAACATTCCTGTCAGTACTAGACAGGGCAAGTGGGGTCTTCAACATTCCTGTCAGTACTAGACAGGGCAAGTGGGGTCTTCAACATTCCTGTCAGTACTAGACAGGGCAAGTGGGGTCTTCAACATTCCTGTCAGTACTAGACAGGGCAAGTGGGGTCTTCAACATTCCTGTCAGTACTAGACAGGGCAAGTGGGGTCTTCAACATTCCTGTCAGTACTAGACAGGGCAAGTGGGGTCTTCAACATTCCTGTCAGTACTAGACAGGGCAAGTGGGGTCTTCAACATTCCTGTCAGTACTAGACAGGGCAAGTGGGGTCTTCAACATTCCTGTCAGTACTAGACAGGGCAAGTGGGGTCTTCAACATTCCTGTCAGTACTAGACAGGGCAAGTGGGGTCTTCAACATTCCTGTCAGTACTAGACAGGGCAAGTGGGGTCTTCAACATTCCTGTCAGTACTAGACAGGGCAAGTGGGGTCTTCAACATTCCTGTCAGTACTAGACAGGGCAAGTGGGGTCTTCAACATTCCTGTCAGTACTAGACAGGGCAAGTGGGGTCTTCAACATTCCTGTCAGTACTAGACAGGGCAAGTGGGGTCTTCAACATTCCTGTCAGTACTAGACAGGGCAAGTGGGGTCTTCAACATTCCTGTCAGTACTAGACAGGGCAAGTGGGGTCTTCAACATTCCTGTCAGTACTAGACAGGGCAAGTGGGGTCTTCAACATTCCTGTCAGTACTAGACAGGGCAAGTGGGGTCTTCAACATTCCTGTCAGTACTAGACAGGGCAAGTGGGGTCTTCAACATTCCTGTCAGTACTAGACAGGGCAAGTGGGGTCTTCAACATTCCTGTCAGTACTAGACAGGGCAAGTGGGGTCTTCAACATTCCTGTCAGTACTAGACAGGGCAAGTGGAGTCTTCAACATTCCTGTCAGTACTAGACAGGGCAAGTGGGCAGAGGTCAATAAGGATATAGAAGACCTGACAACATTACCAGCAATCTGACATAATGACATTTATAGAATATTTCTCTCAACAATAAGAAAAAATTATTCTCTTTTAATGGTTTTTAAGCTTGAAGTCTAGTTAGCCCACAATGTTAACACCGGGTTCGGGTGTACAACACGGTGATGTGACAAGTGTGTATGCTGTGCTGTGCTCACCACAAGTATGGCTGCCACCAGCCACCACACACCACAAGGACAATGCCATTGACTGCATTCCCTGTATACTTTTCATCCCCGTGACTCATTCTCTCCCAACCCCCTTTGCCCATTTTGCCCGTCTCCTCTTCCCACCTGGCATCCACCAGTTTGTTTTCTCTATTTATGGGTCTGCTTCAGCTTTTTTTGTTTGTTTGTTGAGAATACTCTTTTTAAGCACACATAGACCATTTGCCAAGATAGATCATCCTCTGGGCCATAAAACAAACCTTAACAGCTTAAAAGAATACAAATCATACGAAGTGTGTGTTGAACAAGTGGCATCTGTTGTCTGTGACTTGGAGAAGATGTCTAAGCCCTTCTGTCCTCTGCCTCTCCATATTGGAGTCGCCAAGAAAAACACACGGCAGTCACGTGCTGGACGGGAAGTACTCTACTCACAGGAAGGAGAGACAGAGAGAGGTCAGTTTCAGCAGCGACTGTTGGTCCCCCACGGCCAGCCAGTCCCTTCCAGAAGCTGACATGGGGCCACTGGCCTGTATGCACCCCTCTTGTGCCACAGCAGGAGGACCCTGTCCCCACCCCACAGGCGAAACATAGAGCAGCAGGTTTGGCCAGACGCCATCAGACACACATGCTTAAGCAGAACCAAGAAGCACACGGCAAACCCGAAACAGGGAATGATATTCCTACCGAAGGTGACGAGGCCAGCACAGGATGTGGGGCTCTTTATCTCTGAGGAAGACGTCCTCCAGGCCATGGCCCATCATCCTGTGGCCAAGTGGGGTCTAAAGACCGCCTCCCCAAAAGTAGCAGAATTAACCTTGAAATCAGCAGCACGAAGATCTCCCCAGCTAACTGGAAATCAAACCAGACACCTCTAAATAGCCCAAGTGTCAAAGAGGGAGTCTCAATGGAAATTTAAAAAAATATTTTGAACCTAAGTGAAAATGAATATACAGTATAGCAAAGTCCATGGACTGCAGCAAAAGCAGTGCTTAGTGAGGGCCTTACAGCCCTGAGGACACAGAAGAGGCCAGAAAAGTGCCTAATCAGTAAGTGAACAGGTACCCCAGGCAACCAGAGGAAGGCGAGCGCTTGATGAAGGCAAGTACAACCATTGGGAAGAAAGTGATGAAGCCAACGAAACTGGAAAGAGAAAGGGTATCGGTGAAATGAGAAGCTGGCTCTGTGGGAGTCCAGCAAAGTCTTCCTCTTCCTCTTCCTCTTCCTCTTCCTCTCCTCCTCCTCCTCCTTCCTCTTCCTCCTCCTCCTTTTCTTCTTCTTCATCATCATCTTCTTCTTTTTTAAGATTTTATTTCTTTTTTTGACACAGAGAGGGAGACAGAGAGCACAAGCAGGGGGAGGAGCAGAGGCAGAGGGAGAAGCAGACTCCTTGCTGAGCAGAGAGCCCGATGTGGCGCTCAATCCCAGGACCCCGAGATCATGACCTGAGCCAAAGGCAGACGTTTAACCCACTGAGCCTCCCAGGTGCCCAAAGCTGAAGACTCCTGGCATGGCTGGCGGAGAACAGGGGAGAGGAGGCACAGACTCCCAGCACTGGGACCTGGTAGCGGACAGACACCGTGAACAGCTCCGTGCACCCTGGAAACTGGGCAGCGTCATTCAGGTTCAGCCTCAGTCTCCAGGGGCTCCTGGACAGCCCGGGGCTCTGCACTCGGCATTCTCACTGTCCTGGTGGGTCTGGGCTTCTGTTTAGAGCCCTCAGTCTTGTCCTGGTTTGCCTGTCAGGGGAGTTGGCTCTGCGCAGGCGAGGTTTTCGACTCGGGAAGGACTCCGCAGCCTGCCAGGGCTCCCGTTGGCGGGGGGGTGGTCACTGCCAGCTGCCTGCGTGCTGTGGGTCTCGGCCCGTGGGCGGCGATGTGGGGATGCCCGGGCCCTCCCCTGGGCCCGCACCACGCTGGTGGGTCACCACATGTCTTTCCCAAGGGGGCCAGTGTCGTGGCTGGACGGGCCCCGGCGGTCCCTCCTACAATGACAGGACACAGTTGAGCAAGAGCCGTCAGGGGGCTCTGAGGAAGCTTCTTGACTCCCAGGTCCTGGAGGGCGTACGCCCACCTGGGGCCGCACAGCAAGGTCGCAGGGAGAGCGGCAGGCAGCGTAGACCTCGGTCTCTGACTCTTTGGGGTTGGGGGTGGGGGTTGGGGGTGGGGGCTGGGGTTTCATGGGTTCACTCTTTATTGGTGACGTTAAGGCAAAAGAGTGGGAACTGGGTGCGGGAAGGGAACGGCAAGGTCAGCCGAGGGGTCTGCTGTCTCGGTCACCCAGCACTTTCTCAAGCGGAATTTCGTGGGTAGGTGGCCTGGCCCCTTATCTCGGCCGCGCAGCTGGCAGTGCGATGCCTGGGGGGTGGGCGTCTTTGAAGTGGCATCTGAGCTGCAGGCCGGGGCCCTGGGCTCCCTCCTGCCCCACGGCTCTGGCTCCAGAAGGCAGCTGGGAGGACTCGGGGCCGGGCTGCGTCCATCTGTGGAGGACCACCGGCTCGGAGTCCTCCCTGTCTCTGACGGCCTGCTCCCAGTCTGTCTGCACCTACCAGCTTGCATTTCAGAGATTCCACAGGGAGCTTCAAAGGCCACCGACCCACTTATCACATCCAAAGGATGTCTTCTTAACTCTGCACATTAAAATACCAAAATCTGGCTGGTTTGCTCTGAAGGGAAGTGGATGATTAGTCAAACCATAGTGTCAGACACAGTGTCCAGAGCAGTATGTGCCCGCCTTTGAGACGCCCGGCCCCAGGGCCTAGGACCTGAAGGAAGCTTTCGGAAGCTCAGGAGCACGTTGGCCTGACTTTTCAGCCTCCTTCTGCATAGAGCAGCAAAGGCCAAAAGACCTCCCTCCTTCAAGGGACCTTGGCAACTTTGTATGACATTATGTTTGAAACTTTGTATCTTCAGGCACCGTTAGACTTGCTGGGAAATCTATGCAATCCGGCTCCCGCTGAGAGCCAGTCCCTGCTTACAGACCAGGCCCGGGCCCCTCCGGCGGGGAGCGGGCAGCGGGGCCCGCGGGAGGAAGTGTGCTCAGGGGCAGGAGAGGAGCAGCGGCACCCCAGGCCCGGTGCACAGGGGACAGTCAGGGCAGGGGAAGGAGGCGCCCTGTACTGTGAGGAGTGGGAACTTTTTCGGATTCCTGACTTTTTAACGTAAAAGCACCCCAAACCATTGTGTTTTAGCTTGAGGTTTTTGGTGGTCTTTAAAATGATACAATCATTGGAATTTCGTAGTCCCATTTAATGCAGAAACACGGGGGATAAGGACAGACCCAGGGGGTGGGGAGAAACCCACCCGCGGTCAGCAGCTCGGAGCTGTGGTTGCAGACGAGCCCAGGCCTCTGCCGGGTCCTGCTGGTCTGGATGTCCACCACCCCAGCAGCCGCTGAGCCCGCCGCACTGCGCCCTCTGGCGGCGAGAAGGCCAGCGTGGTGGCCGGGCCTCGGTCTCCTTGAGCACCAGTCCTGGTGGGGAGAAAGATCCTCTTGGGGGAAACCTTGGGTTTACAGAGGCAGCCCGAGGACCTGGACAGCGGTGGGTGGCGGTCTGCACCGCGGGGAGAGAGGAGGGGTGTGGGCGGTGTCCTGCCCACCAGCCGATGCCTCAGGTTTACTGCCGTGGCCAAATCCATCGGTGCCTGTTTCCTGTCCCCGGGATGGTGGGGCCATCCCGGCTGCTCCCCCGACTCCAGGGAAAGACCCGCGTCCTGAGCTCTGTCCTCTCCGGGTCTGGGCCTCTCGCTAACCTTCCAGCTCCTGCAGGTCCCTCTGGGGCTGACGCCCTCCTCTGCAGCCCTCAGCCGGGCACAGGTCTCGGACTCATTCTGCCGTCGGGATTATCAAGCCAGGGACCTAGAAGAAAGCATTGCACCGTGAAAGAGCTCATGAGCAATAAGCCCAAGGTTTGCAGCCAGTTCTGTCGTGTCGATGATCAGCAGAACCCGGGCGGGGGTAGGGAGAGCACTGGTCCACGAGTCAGACGCCCAGGCCCCAAGCCAGCTCCGTGTCCTGCCACCTGCTCGCGCATCTGTTCCCAGAGGTCGTAGGTCAGAGTTCACGGGGCTCCCTGTGGCACCGAATCATGAAAAAGAGCACTCTATCTTTCTTGTATTGCCAGCGGAGAGCCCACAGTTCAGAAAAAGCACCCAAATCACAAAACTTAAAAGTTACAGAGCCCCGCCGTGGGCCCCAGGTTTGTCTGCTGCTGGGTCGGGGGAGGCAGTCAGTGGCGCTCATAGATGTGTGCTGATAGGTTCCCGAGGAGTCTGGATTCGGGAGTGTGGCCCAGTCCCGGGCTCCCGCGGCACCCCACGCTCTCCCCTTACCCTCAGGCACCCCGGCCCCTGTCCAGCCTGGGTCTCGTCCGCGTGGCCCTTCTCACTGTTGTTTCTGTGGCTGGATGAGCGTGGATCCGTGTCCTGCAGAGACACGGACCTGCAGTGCGTGTATATGCCATGTGTCTGCACGCGCGCTCTCCCTCAGTTTACTTTAAGGGATTAGCTCCTAAGACTGTGGGATCTAGTAAACCCGAAACCCAAAGGGGAGGTTGGATCCCCTGAGCCTGGGCCTGAGCCGACCCGACCCGGAGGCCGGACTGTTCTGGGCAACCGTGGACTCCGGGTCTGAAATGTTCTTTTCAGACGAGAAAGGAGTGGCGTCGGTGCAGAGCCGGCCACCAGATGGCACTGTTGTCCGGCAAAAGAAAGAGGAGCCATGGCCACAGGGCCCCGGGTTGGGGAGGCAGGGGAATGCTGGCCTGGGGAGGACCCCCCGGGCGGACGGGGAGGGCAGTGCCCACAGGCAGGGCTGTGGGAGACGGGGCAGCAGGCCCTCGGGGCGCTGCTGGGTCGGGGTGCGCCCTTTAGAGCAGGCGGACTCGAGACGCGCCAGGACTTTTCCCAGAGGTTCATCCTTTGCATTCCGGGTACAGGATGCGGGGCCCCAGCTCCCAAGCTGCCCGCCCCGCCCCCGGCCCGGACGCCCACGCGGTAGGCATTACCAGTGCGCTCCCCGTCATTCCTTTCTACCTGCGCTATCCGCCTCAGCTGTCGGTGTTCGGCGAGCAGCCGCCGTCCTGAACCCCGAGCTCGGGGCGCAGACCGGATGCACCGGGCACTTGGGCAGGACACAGCGGTCGGCGGGCTCGGAGCGAGCCCTCTGAAGAGCATCAGGCATTTCAAGGGTCCCCTGGGCCCGTGTGCCCCTCCCTGCCCCCCCGACGGCAAAGGCCTGGGCGCCCGGGTGAGAGGTCCCTAGGCCCGTGATAGTCCCCATCTGCTTGTCTGTTTGCCTCGTCTTGAGCCGGCGGCCTGGGACCCCACACCACACAGCTCGAATCTGGCCGTGGCTCTGGCAAGAGGGTGAAGTGAGCTTAGGTCTCTTGTCGGCTCTTGTGATGTTGGAAAGGAAGGAAATGTGTGCAAATCAAGTGCAGCGGGTCCTCCTCTGTGTCTCCGCCATGCAGCAGGACTCTGAGCCCAGGCCCTCCCCGGCCAGCTCTAGAACCCGGTCCTGCTTTGTGTCCAGAGGCCTCCGGAGCCCAGATGTCACGTGACACTTCCAGCTTTGGATCCAACTGGGTCACCCGTCTCTTTGCTGGGCCTTCCCTTGGCACCGAACTGCTAGCCCAACACCGACCAAACTCTCGGGAAGGGGCTGTGTGATCGTCGGGAGAGAGACCCAACGCTGGCCTGTGGGTCGTGGCCGCTTGGCTGTTTACGTCTTTACCTTAGGCTGCGATCCCTTAGCTCAAAAGCCCACCAGCACCAAACTCAAATCTTGACACATTTGCTATTTTGAAAATTAGCCCAAACAAGCAGACTCCCAGCCCTTTTAGTGCCAGCCTGCTTTCTACGGGACCCTCACCTCACAGCTGTTTTCTGTTGAGAATCCCCGCCTGCTCCCTGCTCTGTGTTCTGTCTTCCTCTCTGTCCACCGCTCACCCAGCCTTGTCCTGACTCGAGGTGCAAGCAGGGTCCCCGCAGACCAGCCACAGAGAGAGGATGCCAGTGTTGGTGGCGTTCACGGACAGACAGCCTGACTCCCGTTCAGTCTGTGTGGGTAGACACGGTGCCAGCCATCCACTCGCTGTGGCCCGGGGATGGTGGCTGCCGGAGAGCCCTGCCCTCACTGTGCTCCTTGGGGAAGCTGCTCTTGGGGTTGGAGGGTGGCATGGAAGGGGGCCATCCACCCTGGGCCTCGTGGTCCCTAGTGACCAGCTGATTTCTGCAATTGACCGGAAAGGGGGCATCCTACCCAGAGCTTCTCCGTGGGACAGAGGGCTGCAGGGTCCCGCTCGATCCTCCTCTTGCTGGTGGTCCAGTGGCTGAGGATGTGATCGCAGGTCCGTGCTGGTCCTGCCCGGAGCTGGGTTTGAGCTGACGGTCAGTCGTTTGTCATTTTCCCACGCACCCCAGCTTTGACCAGCGCGTGGCCCTGCTGTGCTTTGTCCCCAGGAATCTGGTGTCCGCAGTCCCTGGATAATTCAAGACAGTTGTGCCGGCGGAAGGCCATGGCTATCTGAGGAAGGCCGGTAGATGTGGCTGGACACTGAGCAAGGGCTGGTCTGCTGTGTTCACCTGTCCCCAACTGCCAGTATGAAGGATCTGGCCTCTTTGCCTTTCGTGCTGGGGAGACACTGCCCCTCACGCACAGTGTACACGCCGGGAGCTTCCCCACAAAGAAACAACGGTGCCAGGAGGAAAGACGGCTTGTTGCTGGAAAACCAAACGACATAACAAATATTCTCTACCTAAACCCCAAAAGCACTTGATAGAACTTAATAGTCACTTACAACAAAACCCAGTATCAAACAAAGGAAGAAATCGCATACTTGGTTTCAAAGGCCAATGGAAGCATAATTTAAAAATATGAAACCCCAAAGTGTTTTCACTAAAATGAGGATGAAAGTGGAGATTTCCCGGTCACCACCATTATTCATCGTGGTGCTGGTGCTGGTGGTGCTGGTGCATTGGTCTGGGGCTGGTGCTGGTGGGGCTTGTGGTGTGGCGTGGAAGGAGGGAGAAGCCTGCCCACGCTGATGTGCCGAGGTGGAAGGCATATGGCGCTGACCTCTTGTTTGCTATTGACAAATTCCTGCGTAGAGGTTCGAACTCACTCCGACCATTTGGGTTGCCCGTTCTGCCCCGGTCCAAGGGGTTTCCGGACACTTGGCGTGTGAAAGCCGCAAATTGCCTGGCACCTGGGATGCGCTGTTTGCCCTCCGGGCCGTGACAGATGGGCCCCTCCCTGCGCCCCTGTCAACCCAGGATGGATGAGCTCATTTGTGGCTTTCCTTTGCATGTGTGCGACCCCCCGGATTCTCTCCGATGTGCCCTGGCCATCGATATTTCTTCTTACACGTGAATTTCCCGTTTACATTATTTGCCCCTGTTTCTACTAGTCCTTTTGTTTTCATCTTTTTAATTTGAATTGCAGATATCCTTTGCCCTTCAAGCCCATTTTGGACCTCAGTCTTCGCCGAAGCGTGTCAGCGTGGAGATATTCACAAACACGGATGTCTCCTCCGCCGCACCGCGTGTCATGGAAACAGCAAAACAAGACCAAACAGATGATCTGGAAATAATGTGATTTTCCACCAACAGGGTGATTGTTTCATGCACGGTGATACACCTACCGTGCATGGGGGCTTGTTGTGCAGCCGTGGGACGGGATGAGCCGCAGCAATCCATGTGAGCTGAAAGTACTCCTGTTCTGGAGACACACAAGGGTTTGTGGCACTCATGTCCACCTCAGCACACAACGCTGGGGAGGGTTTACTCCGAACACCGGCTCGCGTTGGCTGTGCACGGTGGGGACCCGAGGGAGCTGGGAGAAGTCTTTACTCTTCATTCATTTGCCACTGTGGTGTTCACCTCGTAACCACAACCGGACAGTCCTTCTATAAACACAGCCATTAACGACGTCAGGGAATCTCGTTGGGACGCAGGATGACGCCCACCCCGAGACCCTATTGTTCAGTTAAAGCAGTTCATAGACGAATTGGAGACAAAGTTTCTAACTGAATAAATGGAAAAAAAAAAAAGAAAGGAAGAAAGCAAAAGGAAGTGAATGGGTAAAGATAAAGGCATAAATTAATGAAATAGGAAAGAAAGAAAATCCAGGAAACTTGACGGAACGGAGGGCTGGTGTTTGGTCCCTGACAAGGTCTTGGCAAGTCTGGCTGAGAAAGCGAAGCCGCCCGGCCCGGGGGCTGGAGGCTGTGTGCGCCCCTGCCCCCTTCCATCTGGATGGAGACGCGGTTTACACATGCGGTGGCAGCTGGGACAAGGTAAATACACAAAGCCCGCACTTGATAGCTGCACCTGACATCACCAGGGACCCCAGGGGCCAAGGACAAGCACATCTGCATTTAACAGAAAGATGCAGAGCCACAGGCCGTGAGCTCGAACACCGAATTCACTCGCTTTATTTACTAGTAAAAGGTAGGGAAGAACGGAAAGTCCCACCATAGGTCTGTCCTGGGAGATGTACCCTCCTGGAGGGCTGTCAGCCCATGTCACCCCCGCCCCTGGGCCCTCATTCGCACAGCCCCCAAGAGAAAACCCCCATCGTAGTGATCAGTCCAGCTCTGGGGACGCCTCTAGCTTTTACTCTAAGTGCAGTGGGGAGCCATTGAGGCTTCGAAGAGGGGAGTGCGAGGTGCTGGTTTGTGTTTGCTCAAGGTCCCCTCCCCGCCCGGGGAAGACAGGCTGTCGAGGAGGAAGAATGGGGGACCTGCCAAGTCCCTGGGCACTCTACAGGTGACCGTGGGTGTGATGGCCGGAGGGGGCCACCAGCCAAGCTCGGAGATGCGCATTTCGGATCAGAAGTGACAGGGCCCCCTGATGGACGGCTGTGGAGCTGATGATGGACGGCTGTGGAGCTGATGACGGCTGTGGAGCTGATGAGGGACGGCTGTGGAGCTGATGACGGACGGCGGTGGAGCTGATGACGGACGGCTGTGGAGCTGATGACGGACGGCTGTGGAGCTGATGACGGACGGCTGTGGAGCTGATGAAGGCTGTGGAGCTGATGATGGACGGCTATGGAGCTGATGATGGACGGCGGTGGAGCTGATGATGGCTGTGGAGCTGATGGATGGCGGTGGAGCTGATGATGGCTGTGGAGCTGATGGACGGCTGTGGAGCTGATGATGGACGGCGGTGGAGCTGATGACAGCTATGGAGCTGATGACGGCTGTGGAGATGATGGACGGCGGTGGAGCTGATGATGGCTGTGGAGATGATGGACGGCGGTGGAGCTGATGATGGACGGCGGTGGAGCTGATGACAGCTATGGAGCTGATGACGGCTGTGGAGCTGATGGACGGCTGTGGAGCTGATGATGGCTGTGGAGATGATGGACGGCGGTGGAGCTGATGATGGCTGTGGAGATGATGGACGGCGGTGGAGCTGATGACGGCTGTGGAGCTGATGATGGCTGTGGAGCTGATGATGGCTGTGGAGCTGATGATGGATGGCTGTGGAGCTGACGGATGGCTGTGGAGCTGATGACGGCTGTGGAGCTGATGAGGGACGGTTGTGGAGCTGATGACGGCTGTGGAGCTGATGATGGATGGCGGTGGAGCTGATGACGGCTGTGGAGCTGATGATGGCTGTGGAGCTGATGACGGCTGTGGAGCTGATGATGGCTGTGGAGCTCGTCCCCAGCAGGATGAGCGGGCCGGCTACTCACCAAGGGCCGGTGGCACCAGCTCCCACGGTGGGGGGAGGTGGCTGGAAAGCGTGCGGGGACGCAGGTGTCCGAGAGGCACCCTGAGTGCCAGGCACGGAGCAGGCTGTGCACACACCGTGGGCTGGGGCGGGGGGGGGTCTCCGGCTACAGATGACAAATAAAGATGGAGGAGCAGGGACGGGGCTGGAAGAGGGGAGGGGAAGAGAGCAGAAAGGCAGGGAGGGAGAAGAAGCAGGAGCAGGAGGGGAGAACGAGGCCCTGAGGAGCTCCATGCCTGGCGGATGAGGACGAGTCGCCGAAGAGGACGGAGCGGAGAGCCGGGGGGAAGCTGGGAGGGGGTCCGCTGCAGGGAGAGGTGGCTGGGAGGGTGACCGCGGGCACTGAGGGGCAGAGAGCTGGGGCGTGTCTTCGGGGCTTTGGAAGATCTGTGCTGGGTGATAGGTCCCACTGGACTCAGAGGCCAACAGACAACCACACTCATGGCGGCCCACAGCCTCCGACCACCGGCATCACCCAGGAAGCTGCTGCTCCCCCAGGGCCGTGCTCCAGCCGGTGCTCCGTCCATCCCGGCTCAGACGAAAGTCTCCGCTGCCCAGCAAGCACAGCAGCACCCCCACACCGGCATCCCATTCTTTGCCCCAGTGCCCAGCAGGGACGGGGACACCGTGGCGATGGGCCCAGATGTCGTGTGCACAGCCAGCCACACTGCAGCAAGCCGCAAACAGTGTAGCACACGGCACACCTGGGACCATGTGTCCGCCCCTGCCCGGAGCAGCCAGGGGCCAGCAAGCAGCAAGCCCAGCTGGACAGTGAGCTGTGGAGCCAGCGGAAACGGACAGTAAGCAAGCTCATCCCCTCCTGGGGACAGGCAGCCGCAGGGTGGTCACACTGCAGTCACTTCCTCCCAGGGAGTCACCTGTGTGACCGGCTATGGAAAGCGCTCAGCATCAGGAGATGGTCAGGCTTTGCTGTCTGGAGCACAAGGCGAGGGCGTGCATGGATGCTCGGGCCCATGTGGAACGCCTGCCCCCGCGGGCCACAACATAACATGACATGAATAAGAGCATCCGTGCGGTCAGAGTCCTGGGCTCAGGCGTCCCTGGGATGCCGGAGGTTTACTACGACACGGCTGCCCGCATGCGCAAGCCTGGACGCTGGTCGGGGCTCCGGGCTCCCGTGCTCTAGGGCCCCACAAGGCAGGGGCGGCAGGAGAGGGGGTCGCACAGGGCCTCCAGTCGGGCCCGCAGCCCTCGGCCCTACGCATCCAGAATCACAGCGTCCCGCCCACCTGAGGACCGCTTTTCCTCTAGAACCTTCCTCTGGGATGGAGCCGTGGGTTCTTGGCACCGAGAGCCTTAGTGTTGCCGAGGCCCCGGCAGCCAGTGCGGCCCGGGTGGGTCAGCCGGGCGGGAGGGCCGCGGGACACGTGTATGTTCTGGAATGATGGAGAGGGTCCCTTCCCGGCCGTGACGAGCCGGGAAGGGGCGATGACAGGACCAGCCCCCCGCGACCGGGCGGCCCGTGCCCCTCCATCAGCGCCGGTGGCCCGTGTGTGTTTACCGTTCCCCGCCCGCCGCCCGTCCGCACGGCCGCTGAGGAGAGACATGGACTTCCACTTGCTACTCGCCGTTGGCGTCCGTCCCCCCGAGCACGTGCCGCTTTGTCATCAAGGAAAACAAACACAGGCCCTGAAAAATCAGCCGAGCCGGGGCCGCAGCCCGCCGGGTCCAAGTGCAGGAAAACGCCGGCTCGGCGCCGTGTCCGCGTCCGTTGCCGCTCCTGCCTGGAGAACTTGAGACACCAGCACCGAACCCACCCGGAAGGAGCAACGTGACACAGTCCCCACGTGTGTGGGAGACGCGGAGCCGTTGGGTCCCAGGGA
>LNAC01000513.1:1050800-1068378 GCA_002007465.1 Ailurus styani | reverse complement strand
GCCGGCCGGCCCGGGCCGCGCTGACCACCCGGGTGGCCGGGCCAGGGGCTGATGCGTCCCCCCGATGGGGCCGTCCGGAGATGGTGAGCCTCGCGTGATGGCGCAGACGGTCCCCGGGGACCCCGCAGACCTGCAGAACATTACCCCAAATGAAAGGGAAGGAGAGGGAGAGACAGACGCGGTGTCCTGTAAACAGTCTGATTTCTCGATGTAAACCAGATTCTGGCCCGGGACGTCAGGTAAACATCTGTGCCAGAGCCCGGGCCCCCCACCTCCGGGGAGGCCCAGCGGTCTGCATCGCCTACTCTGGGACACGTCAGAGTGACCGCCGAGACATTTCGTAATTAGGCAAAATTGGTCTTGCATTCCTTCCCTAAATCCCCCAGATCTCTGCAATTTCAGGTCTTCTCAAAAATGAAAACATTTGGTAATTCAATGACACAAGTGAAAAAAGCATAGGATGTTCTCTCAACTGGAAAATACCAATTAAGGAAGCAATTCTGATTTTCCACCCTCCTCGGGCTGAGCGGGGCGTTTATCTCCGGGGAGAGGAATCTGCGGGGACCAGGGCCCTGCGAGGGTCGAGGCCGGGCTGCTGCCCGCGGCTTCGCCCGAGAGCGCTGCCCCGCGGCTGGGCTCCGAGGAGGGCAGGGGGCGGCGGCGGGGGCTCCGGGGACAGGTGCGGCGGGCCCTGCTGTCTGATGTGGGCATTTGGGGACACGGCCCAGGACTACCTCCCGCTGTGTGGCAGCACCAAGGACAGTGTCCTGGGCCCTGGGCCGCCGCGGGGGTGACGCGTTTCCCTGCAGCCTGGCGTGTCCCCCCACCGGGTCCTGGCACCTGGAGACCTCAGGCCCCTCTGCGGAGGGTGGGGGTGTCATCCGGTCACTGCCCATCCCTACCGTCTGGCCTCGGGGGCCTCCTCCCACTCAGGGCTGAGCTCAGTGTTGGTCCCGTCCCGTCCCGTCCAGAGTCTCGATGTGTGCCCAGATCCTGCCCGGGGTCAGCTGTCTTAACCTGGGGATTTCAGATCCCTCCTGCTGTGGAGCCAGGAGTCCTCGGCGTCTTCTCGGGGTCAGAAGCCCCCGCTGGTGCTAAGGACTCAACGGCAGGGAACGTGGTCCTGGGTCCCGTGTGAGACCGTGACCTCCAAGACCGGCTATGAGGCCATGCCCTGCTCGTCCCTGCCTCTGTGTGGCCCACACGCTCACCATCATTTTTACATTTCAAACGGTTGAGTGAAAATCAAATGCAGAAAATACATTGTGACACATGAAAATTATACGAAGTTCAGATTTCAGTGCCCGCACGTAATGCTATGAGAGCGGGGGCCCCAGCATTTCCAGACCGTTTGCGGCCACTTTCCTGCTGTGAAGGCAGAGCTGACCGGTTGACTCTGTCGAGACAAAATGAAGAAACTTTGAGAATTTCTTTCAAAAGAGAGGAAGAGAGTGTCGGAGCCCAGGTGCGGCCGGCTGCAAGCTGCACGGTCTTCCCGAAGCGGGGATCTGGGGGCGGGATGAGGAACACGGGGTTATCGATGGTCCCTGTTGCAGCAGGAGGTACGAATCCTCAGGACGAAGGACACTCTGTCCCTCCTGTGTTTGGGACGTGCGGGGTTGAAGGCTGCAGTGGAATGGGATCAGAACCCAGGGAGACTTCTCCTCTTATCTTTCATTTGAAATGTTTCTTTTAGGTTATTTGCTAACCAAGCAGATGGACAGTGTGTGCAGAAATAGAGCCTGTGTTTGGAGGTTTGGTGAAGTCATTCCGACCTTGGTAAAAGTTAAAGTATAGTTTTCTCGGGGGCCCAGGGCCCACTGACAGTGAATCCCGAAAATGTCCTTTATGACCCCAGAGACCCCATGGCCGGCAGAGGGAAACACCTATTTTCCGGTGCTGCTGAGCCCCGAGTGAAGCGCATACACTCAGGCCCTGAGCTGAAAGGCGCCGGCCTCGGTCTCCACCTGCGCCAAGCGGCCTCCCTCTCCGTGGAGGGCACATGCCTGCACAAGGTGCTGGCTTCACCCCAGTGTGGCCACGCAGACGGGCTGGTCGGGACACACACGTTCCCCGACACCCACTCGCGACAGGCTGTCGGGTGGGGAGACGGAGACGTGGCCCTGGTCTTCACGGGCCTCCCTGTCATCCCATAAAGATGCGGAAGTCTGGCCCATGGAGCCCAGCTGCAGCCTGGACGCCGGGCTGGGGGCCGGGGGACGACAGCTCCAGCCCCAGAGGAGCGACCCCGAACTCGTGGCTGAACCGCTCTGAGCGCTGAGTCCCATCGCTCCAGTGAGCACAGTTCTGAACCAGCGGTTACGCGGGGGCTTTATTTTAGAACCTAATTGCTGGGTTCAGTGAGGTGACAACGACAGGGTCATAGCAACACACAGACACGCAGACACACAGACAGAGACACAGACACACACTCACCGACATAGGCACAGAGACACAAAGACACACACACAGACACACACACACACACAGAGACACAGAAACACACACAGACACACAGACACACACACACACACAGGTCTGGGCACCCGACACCATCGCACAGTGACCCGTGGCGTGGTTGTGTACCAAGTACAGCTGTGTCAGAAATGGGGGTGTGCGCAGTCACCGTACAGAAAGAATGAGCCCCGACCTAAAAGCGGGTCCCCCGTCAAGCCTGCTGACGCCACGTGCACAGCGAGAAGGGCCTGCCACGGGCTCGCTGGGGCCTCCGGGCAGAGCGGGGGCTCCGGCAGGAGCTGGTGTGGGGCTCTGACGAGGGCCGGGGTCCCTGGCAGGGGTGGGTGGTCGCAGGGTGTGTGCTAATGCATCGTGTCCCGCCCCCCCTTCCTGCCCTGGCCGGACTCTGGACGCTTCGGTTCTGTCACCCTCGCGCGCCCGGCAGTCTTGCGAGCAGCCCCGGCCGGCATCTGCGCCCCCGGCCCCGTGTCCCGTGTGAGGAAGCCGAAGCTCCCAGGAACCACGTAGGCAGCCCCAGGTCCCAGGCAGCGAGGGGCCAAGGCCCAGCACCTCCGAAGGCCGATTGCATCAGACACGTGTGCGGACATCAGTAACGAGTCCAGATGATGTAATCCCCCGCAGAGCCAAACACATTTTCTTCTGGCAGCAGGAAAAGTACAGCGGGTCACGGTGATTCAGTCAAGGCCAGTGCGCTGCTCGCCTCCCTCCCCGCACAGCCCCTTCCCGGGTCTCAGCGGACAGCCTGGGCCCCTCACATTGGCCGCCCTTCCCGGCCCTCGCTCGCTGAAATCTCTCCCTGGAACGCTGGCCTCCAAGCAGCTGTGTCCTCTGCCTGCTTTCTCACGCCACGCACGCACGGTTCACTGTCAGAAGCCCCCGAGGAACGCCACAGCGCCGGGCTCCCTGCTCCCTGGGAACATGGACCCCAGGCCCCGCCTTCCTTGGGAGTCCTGTTAGTCAGCCTTCTCCAGAGAGGCAGAATCGACAAATACATGCATTCATAGGCAGATATGTCTTTGAAAAGGGAGCCTCACTTGGTTATGGGGGCTGGCGAGTCCAGACCCTGCAGGGCCGGCCCAACACCCGGGAGAACTGAGGGGACGGGGGAACTCAGAAGGCCGTGTGCTGCAGAACGCCCTCTCACTCCCGAGCTTAGCCTTTGATGCTATCCAGGCCTTCAACTGATGGGATGAGGCTCACCCACACTGTGGAGGGCAACCTGCTTTACTCAAAGTCCCCCGATTCTAAATGTTCCTCTCCCCAAATGCCCAACAAGCTGACACGCAGAAGTAGCCATTACAGAGTAGTTAGCGTTTGTCTTACGATGTCCAAAATGAGACTTTTCAACATGACATTCAGCTCGAAGGTCGGGCTTGGCCAGGGAGAGAGGGAACATCCATGAGTATCGAGAACCAAGCCTGGGACACGTAGATAGTGGTCTGGACGCTGGCGTGCCCAGCTCGGGAGGGGAGGAGAATCCGCTCGGAAGACGGGGCCGCCTCTTCCCCGCGTGTACGTGCACGCAGACGAGGCCTCTTCCGCTAACAGAATCCGCCCCGGGGAGAGTTCGGATGCAGGCGCGGGCTGCATGTGCAGGCTGCGTGGCGGTTGGACGGCGTGAGAGCGGCCGAGCTGTGCCCACGCGTGGATGTGGTTCAGACGGGAAAGGTCACGCTGCCTGCCTGTTAACACAGTAAAACCCTGTGAGATGAGGGATGCTTTACGGAGGCGAACATGGTACATAAGCTATATATGTAACTTACGGTGTGCGATTCTGCAAATTGTGACATGGGCTCACCCATGACACCATCAGCTCGACCAGGGGAAGGAAGCACCCAGCGCCCCAGAGTTTCCTCTTACCCTGGGTCACCTCCTCCCACCGCCTGCCCCACCCGGCCCGCACGGCCGCTGCCCTTCCTGCCACCGCGTGTCCTCTGAATGGTTCAGAGGAGTGGGATCAGTAAACACGGCTGGGTTTCTCGCTCAGCTCCGTCTTCACGGGACCCCTGCCCGCTGTTACTCTGTCCACGGCTCGTGTTCCGGTGGCCCGGTGGGTCCCCCTGAACGGAGTGCCACGGTATGTGTGGCCCGCCACCCGTGGGGCAGGGGTGCGGGTTTGGGGGGCGGGATCTGGGCGCCTCCAGGTCCAGATTGCTCCACCGGAAACTGCCACGACCGTGTGCGTGGGAGCCTCGTGGTCACGGCCCGCCATGTCTCTCTGCAGGCACCTAAGAGTGGGAGTCTGGGTCACTCGGAAGGCGCTCGCTCCCCCGGCTGAGAACCCCCAGCCCGTCCTCCCAAGTGACTGCCTCCCTGCGTGTCCCCCCCCGCCCCGCGCCCGCCGAGCCGGCCCCACCCGCGGGCCCCCGCGCGCCTGAGCCCGTCCTTGGAATGACGGCGCTCTCGAAGGAGGGCGCGCCGTGGCCCTGATTTCCCGGGACTCGCTGTCTCTTCACGTGCTCCTTTTCCATCTGCGTATTTCAGTGAAGTGACTGTTCGCTTTTTGTCCGTTTTTAAATTGGGATGTTTTTTCCTCCGCCTTGGAGCTGTGGGANCCCGCCGAGCCGGCCCCACCCGCGGGCCCCCGCGCGCCTGAGCCCGTCCTTGGAATGACGGCGCTCTCGAAGGAGGGCGCGCCGTGGCCCTGATTTCCCGGGACTCGCTGTCTCTTCACGTGCTCCTTTTCCATCTGCGTATTTCAGTGAAGTGACTGTTCGCTTTTTGTCCGTTTTTAAATTGGGATGTTTTTTCCTCCGCCTTGGAGCTGTGGGAGTTATTTTTACGCTCTGGACGTGAGCCCTCTCTCGGATCGGTGGCTCGCAAACATTATCCCCCATCTGTGCTTGTCCTTTCCTTCTCCCCGCTGTGTCTTCTGAGGAGCTGAAGCTGCAGATTTTAATTCCGGTGGCAACTAAGTGATCAACTTGTTCTTCTACGGACCGTGCTTTGGTGCTGCGTCTAGAAGTCGGCGACCGACCACGTTCCCAGAGGCTCCCCTGTAGTTTCTTCTAGCGGCTTCTCGTTTCTTGCCATCTACCTAAATCTGATGCACTTTAACGTCTGTGTACCATGCAAGCTGTGAATTTAATTTTATTTTTTGGCAAACGAGTATCCCATTGTTCCGCCACTGGCCACCAACCTGCGTCGAGAGGACGGTCCTTTCCCCACTGGACTCACTTCGCAGCATTCCTGGGGTCCCTTGTCTGCGGGTGGGGGGCCGACGTCCGCGCTCTGTGTTCTGTCTCCGGATCCTTATTTCTCTCCTGGGTCAGCTGTACGCTGTCTGAGCTGTGGAAGCTTTGGAACAAACCTAGAGCCCACGGACAGGGGCCCCTCCACCTTTTTCCTTCCTTTTCTCAAAGTTCTTTTGTTTCTCTCTAGGTCTTTTGCTTGCCCACAACACCATGAGTCTTATAACCAGGAGGCAGAGTTCTATGAAGAAACAAACTCCTGAGGTTCAGTCTGCGGGTGCACTGGGTCTGGAGACCGACTTAGGAAGAGCTGTCACCCTGCCGACACTGGGATTTTGACCCGTTGACAAGATACACATTTCAATGTATTTGATTCAACTTTATGTTCTACCAGCAGCGACTTGCATTTCTTACTATACGGGTCTTGCACACTTTTGTCTGGCTAATTCCTCAAGACTTCATATTTTCCTATAATTTTAAATGTTTTTTCAATGTTTCAGTTGTTAATCGCTGGAATATAGAAAAGCAATTGATTTTAACAGCTCTATTGAGATACAATTTACACGGCACGCAACCCACCCACCCACGGTGTGCAATCCAACGGTTTTCGGTATGTTCGTAGGCAGTGCCACTGTCCCCATCGGCTAACCCTCTCGTGGTGCAATTCTAGAACATTCTCGTGACCCCAGAAAGAAGCGCCATACCCCTTAGCCGGCACTCCCCGTGGCTCCCACCCAACGACCCCACTGGCTAAGCAACCACAGATCGGCCTCCAGCCCCCACACTCCTGCAGACTGGACGCCCGGGGGGTAGAATCATGCGCGTGTGGTCTTCTGCATCTGGCGTCTCTCCTGAGCACGAGGTCTTCAAGGTCCCTCCACGCCGTGACCCTCAGGTGTAGGACCTTTGCTCCTTCGGTGGCTGAGGGATGCTCCACCGTGTGGACAGAGCGCGTTTTGTTCGTGTGTCCGTCAGCGGGTGGACATTTGGGATGTTCCCACGGTTTGGTTGTTAGGAACAGTGCAGCTGTGAACACTCGGACACATTCTGGGTCTCTCGGTGTGTTCGGGACAGGGACGGCCGGGCACCCAGAGGAGCTGCCGAACTGGTTTCCAAAGTTCCCGCATCGTCTTATATTCCCACCGACAATATACGGGCTTCCCGTCTGGCCGCTTCCCTGCCGACGCGTCCTAGGTCCCATCAGTGAGAGCCTGTGTGTCCGTGTCTGTGACGAGTGCTGGCTGTTGTCCCTCTGCTCGGGGACGAGGGAGAGGCTAGCTCCCAGAACTGCTCCTGCTCTCCCGGGCGAGCCCGCGTGGAGGCTGCCCACGTCTCTGCCGGAAAGACCCACCCGTGAAGCATTCTGGCGCGTGCTTTTCTTCATCAGGAGACTTCTAACTACAAATGGAGAGCTTTGGTGGGTTTTGCGTCTTTCAGGAAATCGGTCCATGACACCGAAAATGCCAAATTCATCGACGTGATGTTGTTTGTAAGACTCCCCGCTCCCTCGGTGGTGCTGTGACCACTCCCTCCTGGTTCTCTCCCTCTTGCCTCTATTGATTAGACCGGGAAGGGATGCCTCGGTGTTGGTGACTTTCTCGAATTCCGTGCGATGAGGGATCAGGGTGGAGCCCAAGGCGGGACGGGCCGAGCCCTCCCCAGAGCCTGTCCTGGACACGGTGTCAGGTGCCCTGCCTGGATGCACAGAGCTCCGAAATCCGCCTCGTGTTCTGGGTTATTGTCCCGAGGAGCGCCCCACCCCCTCCGCCTTGCCCGTCCTGGGGAGAGACGGACCCTGGGGTAGGAAACGAGGACCCAGGAGGAGATGCTCCGTTGGAGGGCGGAGACGTCCTTCTGGACTCTTGGCCCCATGTCAGCCGTGGGCCCGTGGGCGTCCTGCTCAGGCACGCCAGGCCCTGCCTCGGGGTCAAGGCGAAAACAGGTGTGAGTGCCAGCGTGTGCAAAACTCAGCATTACCACACCAAGCTCGGCATTCCTGTTCTGAATCATCTGGATCCAAGACAAGCATGGACGCTCCTCCCTGTTTCATGACTGTAGGCTCCATGCACCTGGTTTCCCAGGCTGAGAAGCCAGAGTCCCAGGCGGACTCAAACCGCCACTTCTTCTTAGGAGACAGGAATCCGCCCCTGGCTTGGACCTGTCGGCTTTCCCAAGATTTTTCCCGACTGGGTCCCCAAAATACTTAGGCCCAAAGTGTGCGCCGGGCCCTCCGTGCACCTGCCCCGGGTCCCTGGCCCCCCACCCCGTCGGGGGCTGGCTCCCGATGCCTCTGCTGCAGGTGCTGTCGTGGACAAGGGAGGTCTTCATTTGGTGACTCTTCAAGTGACCAGTGCTGAGACACAAAGCCAACCGCGCCGGTCCTCGCTGCACACCGTGGGCGGACCCACAGCCCTTCCCTGGCAGCAGGGGCACGCGGCCCAGGGCCCAAGAGCAGACACTTCAGAGCAGTCCAGGCAGGCCTGGCCGCAAGGTGGGGAAACGGAGCAGAGGCCGCACGGGAGGAGAGGTATGTGCGTGTGGCTGAGCCCAGCCCGGGCCTCCGGGACACCTTCCTGACCACACGGCCTCCGAGGACCCATCCCTTACCGTGTGTGTCCCATGCAAGGGTTTCAGGAGTCACTCGTGAGAAAATGATTGCTCAGGCCCGCTTCTGACTTACAAGAGGACGGACTTCTCCACTTACGCCTGCTGACCGCAGAGTCTCTCTCGCTCTAGAGGCTGAACAGAAGGGCTTGGTTCCAACAGCCCCCGGGCAGCGGACACGGGCCAGGGAAGGGAGTCAGTCTCTAGGTTCCCACCTCCATGGTGACGGGCAGAGTCTTCTGAACCACACGTCCGGTGGCCACCTGTCCGAGCCGTGCTGTGGCCTCAGAGGCTATTGTCATCCTGACTCCTGCCTCGCACTAGCTTCTCAAATCCTCCGCTCCCAGGACGTTCCGCCGGCAGGGCTGAAGATCCATAAGCCCAGCACTGGGGTTCACCCCCAGGCTCCAGCCCTTACTTGTCTGCGCCCCAAGAGCAGAACTGCGTGTTGCGACTCACCTACACACACCTGTGTTCGGCGTCAGGGTCCCCCATCTCTGCAGATTTCCCCAGGAAGAGCTGGAGGCCAGGCAGGGGCGGAGGTTGGGGAGAGCAAGAGGGCCCCTAGATCCGCGTCCTCTGCCATAATGTCGGCGTGGCTTGAGCCCCATTACTCCCCAGGTTTACTTTTACTTAATGGAAAATAGTGAACATGCAAAATGTGACCTGATTGTAGTGACTAATGTCATTATTTTAAGACTAAAACAAAAATACAAATTTCTCTGGGTAATGGTATAAATAGACACAAGGAAGTGACAGGTGCTCAGAGAAACCCCAGCAGGTGTATAAAGGCCCCGGCCCAGGAGGCTCCACACCTGAGCACCTGTCCTCTGCACCTGCTCCACCCTCAGCCCACCAGAACCATGGGCTGCTGCGGCTGTTCCGGGGGCTGCGGCTCCGGCTGCAGGGGCTGCGGCTCCGGCTGTGGGGGCTGTGGCTCTGGCTGCTGTGTGCCCGTCTGCTGCTGCAAGCCCGTGTGCTGCTGTGTGCCAGCCTGTTCCTGCTCCAGCTGTGGCTCCTGCGGGGGCTCCAAGGGGGGCTGTGGCTCCTGTGGCTGCTCCCAGTCCAGCTGCTGCAAACCCTGCTGCTCCCAGTCCAGCTGCTGCAAACCCTGCTGCCCCCAGTCCAGCTGCAGTGTCCCCATTTGCTGCCAGTGCAAGATCTGAGATCTGACCAGAGACCCCCAAAGCCGGGAGGTGTGAACCACTGTATTCAAGTGTCCCCTACCTCCTTCTACCAGTTTGTCCCAGTCTTGTGTTTAAAACCAAATGCCACAGTGTCTCTAAATAAAGTCTTTCTCTAAACGCAGAAACCTATCTTGCTGCTATTTTATCCGCACTAACACGCACAGATACCCCCCAGTGCCCCCTGGTGTGTCCGACTGGTGGCCCCTCTCATGCACTATGGGCCACAGGTGCCATATTTGGGAGCAGGGCGGGCGACACGTGGGGTAGCCTCTCCAAAAATAAGCAGGGAAGGGCTAAGGGATGAAAATATAAAAGGAAAAAGAGGTGATATGGACCACAACATCAGAAGACCACCTCGTAAATGATGGGAATTTGAGATGGAGGGAAAATGCACCAGGGGAGAAAAAATAATTAAGAGAAGTTCTCCCAGAACTGAAGAAAGCCTTTATTAAAAAGAAAGAAAGAAGAAAGAAAGGAAAGAAGGGAGGGAGGGTGGAGACCCTTATGTCGAAAGACCTGGAGAAGACACACGCTGCCCGCCACGTGTGTCGGTGACGTGTGGACGCGACAGAGACGAAGCCAGGATTTCCCAGGAGAGTCCTGTTGTGGCGGCGAAAGCCAGGCTGGCACCGCGGGCCCACAGCGGCGCCGGAGCCCGAGGACCACACCGGGTGCTGGTGCGCACAGCGCAAAGGAACGGTCAACAGAAAATGTCGTATCTACACAAAAATACTTGGAAACACGAGGGGATAGTGTGAGGGTGTCAGGAAATATTCTCAGACGAATACAGAGTCTAGAGCATTGTCCCACAAAACCCCTCGGCAAAAACATTAAATGATTAAAAAAAAAATATCCAGTAGGTACCAGAAAGGATACAATAAAATGGGAAAACCAATTTTTTTTTGCTAAACTCATTATCTTTAAAAAAAAAAGGCAAGAACCAAATAAGAAAAATTATAGTTTTCGTATAAATATAAAAAATTATATTTTTGCATTTTCTGTGCGTCACGTGTCATAAAAATGAAAGTTCGCAAATGCACGGGTTCTGTTACCTTGAAGACATAGACGTTGTTTCATTTAAATTAAAAGTTAAGTATAACCACTGTAAGAATAGAAACGATGTATACTTGTTAAGCCAGTAGGAAGAAACTTGGTTTATCCAACCATCTGCTCTAAAGCAAAGAGTAAGAAACGAGAGAAGAATACAGCTCAGCGGCCGACTCGGGAGGGCAGGAGCAGGTCCGGGTCTGGAAAAGCCACCACAGGAGCGTGGATTAACCCAGCGGAGGTCACGGGTTAAGTGCAACTATCCCGCGCTGGGCGGACTTGACGGAAAGCAGCCGCTCCGCGCGGCCCTGCGGACAGTCCGGGCAGCGGTCTCGGGAACAAGCCCCGAGCGGGCTTCCTGAGACTCCAACGGTCGGCACGCAGAGCACATATTCTGCAACCCGAAGGCAAAAACGTGAGAAACGAAGTCACAAAAGGGGGAGTTAAATGACTCTATGTTTGTAAACTTGGGGTTAAAGAGGTAATCACAAGCGAAAATATGAAATAATTAAAAGTAATGTTAATAAAAACAGCACACTTTAGAATGAACGGAATGCAGAGCGCGGAGCCCGTCCTTGCCGGGAAATGCACGGTGTTAAATAAATAAACGTGGCATCAAATAAATTATCATAAGTCATGAGACTGGGGAGCTGTCTGCTCAATTATTTTGCCCGTTTCTAATTAGGTTGTTCGTCTCCTTACTATCAGAAGTTTATATGTATGTACATACACATACATTCTGGACACCATCCTTCATCAGCTCTATGATTTGCAAATCCTGCCTCCCAATCCGTGGCTTATCTTTTCCTTTTCTGAGCGGCGTCTTTGTAACCATAACAAAATTTTAATTTATCCGTGTTTTCGGTTACAGATTACACTTTCGGTGTCGTATCTACGGAATCGTGCCCAGACCAAGGCTGCAAATAGTTTCCCCCGCGTTTCCTTCTATCAATTTTGGTTTTAGCCCTCACATTTAGATCCACCTGGCTTTTATCTCTGAGACTCGCCTGAGGGAGGGCTCCGAACTTATTCCTTGGTGTGTGCATGTCCAGATGTCCGTGCGGCAGCGGTGAAAAGGCAATTTTTTCCCCGTTGAATTGCCTTTGTGCTTGCGTCGAGCGCTCACAGGCAATAAATGTGAAGGTTAATTTCTGGATTCCCGGCCCTGCCACGCTCCCCCCGTGCATCTACCCGGACACCCGCACGGCCCCATCTCAGCAGCCGTGACCACATGGCAAGTTCCGAGAGCAGGAAGTAAAAATTCCACTCACTTGTTCTTCAACATGATTGTCTCTATGGGGTCTTTTCTATTTCCCTATCAATACTAGGGTCGGTCGGGGAACTTTTGCACAAAGGCCTGCTGGGATTGGGACAGGGCTTTGAACTTACGAATCATTTTTGGGGTGAACTCCAGTTGCCCAGGAGCACGGCGTGCGCCCCGCGTGCTTGGCCGTCTTCGTGCCCCCGGCCACCCCAGGGAAGCCAGCGCGTGGCCTCGCACTTCTTCTGTCGCAGTAATTCTTAAGTATTTTATTCCTTGTGATGCTATCATGAATGGAACTGGTTTCTTACTTTTATGTTCAGAGTGTCCGTTGCTAGTGCAGAGAAATTCAGTTGCCCTCGGTCTGGGGATGCGGGATCCTGCAGCTTTGCCGGCCTGGCTGGTTACCTGTGACAGGTGCGCACACGCGTGTCCTGCTTAGGGCTCTCCGAAGTTCAGGAACCTGTGATTTGCCGTCTTTCACTAATTTGGGGGAAACCTTGGCCATTGTCCCTTCAAGTACCTTTTCTTGCATGTTTTTTTTTCTCTTTTCTTCCTAAAACTGTAACCACACATATGCTGGAGCTCACGTGGTTTCCCCTTTGTGCTTCATTGCGGACGGCTCTCTGCCCCGGGGCTCCGTGCACGGACTCTCCCTCATCCCGCGCGAGCAGCTGGGGATTCCTGAATTGTTTCCACACGACCGTTTTCTGCGTGTCTTCATTTTTCTGCTGGAATCCCTTCCCTGTGAGTGCATATGTCCTGTTTCCCACCCTGGATCCTGTCATGGGCCAGTCTGTTGTTGTCACGTCCCCATGGGAGAGCTTCAGTGCGCGCCCGTGTGCGGCTGCCCGATGGCAGGCTTCCCGCTATCTGGCATGTCTTTGGACCTGCCACCTTGTCCCTTCCTCAACCATCAGCAGCTCGTGATGCACAGCAGAGGTGAAGGCACCAGCAGGTCCGGAGGGAGGCAGCGTGGCCTGCGGCCGGGCCCTCGGGAGGCTGTGGTCTGCTCGCACGGCTCCTGAGTCTGGGCTGCATCTCTGGCAGCGGTCAAGGCCTCAGGCTTCGGCATGGGGCCTGGGCGCCCGCCGGGTCTCCTCAGCCAACCCACCGCCACCCCCATCAGCAAACCCACCATGTCCGGACCACGGAGCAGGGCACTCTCCACACTCTTGCTGTTCCATTCACTCATTTATGCAATGGATATTTATTGAGCGTCTATTATGTTCTAGGCCCTGAGCCAAATATGAGTTATTCCAGGAAGATAAAGACCGTAAACAACATGTTCAGGCAATCCCAAAACTTCACAAACAATCGATCTGTGAGTGTCCCGAGCCTCAGCTGCAGAGGCTTGTTAAGTTCAACAAAGTTCCACATCCAGACACTCAAAACTGAACATTCAGTTTTTAGAAATAAAGGGAAAACCTGAAGAGTTGGCAGTATCTTTGTCTTCTGAGAGATAGCCTCCAGAGATGGACACTGAACCCCCCATAAACAGGAAACGTTTGAGAAAGCAGCTGCTACTACATTTTGCTGGCTCAGCGTGGCACCAGGACGGAGGTGACCGGACGTGGAACGTCGAAAGGCAGAGACACTACAGTGAGCAAACGCCCGGTGCGGGACTCAACACCGCAGACCCGCAGATTTTTGTGTGCCGCGTATAGAAAACGGTGGCATTCCCCATTCATGAGCTAAAAATCGTGGCGTGCTATAGGGAATTCCTAAGAGAAAAACTAAAATAGATGAAAAAATTTAGTGAAAAAAAAAGTCTTACGAGCCTACTCTCCCCAAATTTACATAAATGCCCTTGTTTTATGCTTGGGGGGAGTCTGCCCTTGAATCCTGCAAACCTGCATCTTCGGGTTTCACTCCATCCCACTTCAAGGACAGTTTCCAGGGGACCAAGTGTCCCTCCGAGTCTCATTGAACAGCTTGTCCACAGAGAAGCCTCGGCAGTTCTGAAAGCCAAAGGAAAAGACAGAGTCACAAGAATGACTTTCCAAACAGACACAAGCGCGAAGGACGGTGGCCCACGGGTCAGGCAGCAAGTGCACAGACTCAGCGTCAGAGCCAAGCCAGGCGGCGTGGACCCGGGACACAGAGGGACGGACGGGACTCCGGTTGGCGGGAGAGCCCGTGGCCACCGCTGCAAGGCTGTCGCTGTGATCGCCAACTCCTCTGAGGCAAAACGTCTAGGTCCTGACTGACGCAAGGCAGTAAGCTGTAGGGAGCCAAAATCTACACATATGAAATTTCCTGCAGGACACGTGAGGGGCGCTGAAAGCAAGCATGGAGCCCAGTGCCTGTGGGTTCGGCTCTTCCTCCGTGAACATCTCCATGCTGAGGTCCCAGCAGGTCAAGAGAAAACATTTCTGGCAAATGTAACAGTGAAAATGTTAATATCCCCAGTATCCGCACTGGCTACCTAAACGCCCAAGACAGAGACAGGAGCTCCCCAGAAAAACGTGCTGAGCACGGAGGAGAGGGTTTCAGGCGACAGTGCGGGCGACACCTGTGTGCCATTCCTCATTACGTTTATTAATGGAGGAAATCGTTGTCTGGATTTTTCCTAACTTGGTCCGTGTAGAAGTAACCCAGTTCCTATCAAAACACAGGGAAAATTTTTTGTGGAAAAGGACACACCGATTCTAAAATTCATAGAGAAGGACAAAAAGCTAGGATAACTCAAGTGTTTTTTTGTTTGTTTGTTTTGTTTTAAGAAAAGAATCAGGTGGAAGGAGCGAGCGGCGTGCCGAGCTCGAGAGTTGTGCAACGAGGCAGGGGCCGCGGGTGAGTCAGGGAGAGGCAGGCGCCCAGCAGACGGAGGGGCCGGAGTCCCGACAGACCCCGCAGGCCCGGCCGACCGCGTGGCCCGTGGGCAGGGGGCGGCGGGGGAAGGACAGGCTTTTCAGTACATGGTGCTGCCCTAACTAGATGCCCGTGGGCGGGGGAGGGGAAGACCTGCCCTGAGCCTCCCGCCACCTTAAAAAAAATGAACTCAAAGTTGATCTTAAATTTAAACACAAAATCTAAATCTTAAAAAAAAAAAGGAGAAAATCTTCAGGACCTGGCTCTGGGCAGAGCTGTTCAATGTAACACCCAAAGCACGACCCATTCAAGTCTTTTTTTAAATCCGTGAATTAGACTTGGTCAGAATTAAACACTTTTGCCCTGCAAAAAAGAACACTGTTTGTTAATTGCGTTGGAATGAAACTAAGTAGAGAGAGAACTTTTGTCCTGCAAGAGCCCCGCGCACAGCCCGCAACTGGGGGACAGTGCTCGCGGCCACACGCACGGCCCCAGCGGTGCATCCGGAGCACAGGAAGGACGCTCCAGCCTCGGCGGGAACGAGACAGGACGAGGACGGACACGGGGGACACGCGGTCGAGCGGTGACAACGGCGAATAGACACACGCACGTGCCTGACACTGGTCGCCGTCGGGAGGTGTGGGTCCCGCAGCGCCGCGAGAAGCCACCGCGAGAAGCCACCGCTCGGCCGTCAGAGCCGCTCAGAGACAACGCGGTGACGTCGCCCTGCACTGCCGGGAACGTGATCACAGGCAGCAGCTGGGGCTGCAGAATGCCGCCGCCCGCAACATAGTTTGGCAGTTTCCTACAAAAACGAAGCCTGCACTTAGCATGTGGCCGGGCGGTCCTGTGGCCGGACTTTGATCCCAGAGAGACGAAAACTCATGCTCGCACTCAGGACACCGGGCAGGATGGCTCGTCACAGCTTCCCTGGAGCCCAGCCTGGAAACATGCCTCCTGCCACAGGTGCAAGGCTGCACACACGGTGCCCTGCAGACCACAGGGTACACTTGTCACACTTACCAAAGGGTGACACGCACAACGACCTTGAAGGATCTCACGGTCACGCTGCTCAGGGAAGGAAACGCCGACCTCCAGCGGCCACGGGCCCCGAGATTCCCTTCCTGTCTTGAGATCAGGATGACCCCATTTTAGCCGCGGGAGGCAGGGCGGGGGTGGCAAGGGGATGGTGACTGTGTGGGACAGACAGTCGTGTCCCCGAGCCACCACGTGCCCCAGGAGGCCAGGGCAAGGCCAGCTCCCGGTGGGACACGGGTGGTGGCGGGCTGGCACGTCCCCACGGGGGGATGAAGGGTGCAGAGCACCAGCCTATGTCTGAAATTCCTGTGAATCTATAACTACTTCAGAATAAAGACATTTCTTTAATCATGAGTAAGACGAGAACGTACCGTGTCCTCCTTCTGTGTGACAAAGGAGAAGTAGGAACAGGCAGTGTAGCTACACCGGCAAGCAAACCCAGGGATGTAACCCAGCGACACGCGGACGGGGGGTGAGCGAAGGGTGCGCGCCCCCCACCATTGTCACCCTCTGTTTGTCAAAATGATGAAATGGGTAGAACCGCTGTGTAAGGCAGGCCATCAAACAGGGATGACACGAGAACTTAAAGTGTTCACTGATTTCACATTTGTGACTGTGGCCTGGGCACCGCCCCAATCTCCACAGAGGGGCCTGAGATCTCCAGGTGCCAGGACCCGGTGGGGGGGACTCGGCCAGGCTGCAGGGAAACGCGTCACCCCCGCGGCGGCCCAGGGCCCAGGACACTGTCCTTGGTGCTGCCACACAGCGGGAGGTAGTCCTGGACCACGTCCCCAAATGCCCACATCAGACAGCAGGGCCCGCCGCACCCGTCCCTGGAGCCCCCGCCACCGCCCCCTGCCCTCCTCGGAGCCCAGCCGCGGGGCAGCGCTCTCGGGCGAAGCCACGGGCAGCAGCCCGGCCTCGACCCTCGCAGGGCCCTGGTCCCCGCAGATTCCTCTCCCCGGAGATAAGCGCCCCGCTCAGCCCGAGGAGGGTGGAAAATCAGAATTGCTTCCTTAATTGGTATTTTCCAGTTGAGAGAACATCCTATGCTTTTTTCACTTGTGTCATTGAATTACCAAATGTTTTCATTTTTGAGAAGACCTGAAATTGCAGAGATCTGGGGGATTTAGGGAAGGAATGCAAGACCAATTTTGCCTAATTACGAAATGTCTCGGCGGTCACTCTGACGTGTCCCAGAGTAGGCGATGCAGACCGCTGGGCCTCCCCGGAGGTGGGGGGCCCGGGCTCTGGCACAGATGTTTACCTGACGTCCCGGGCCAGAATCTGGTTTACATCGAGAAATCAGACTGTTTACAGGACACCGCGTCTGTCTCTCCCTCTCCTTCCCTTTCATTTGGGGTAATGTTCTGCAGGTCTGCGGGGTCCCCGGGGACCGTCTGCGCCATCACGCGAGGCTCACCATCTCCGGACGGCCCCATCGGGGGGACGCATCAGCCCCTGGCCCGGCCACCCGGGTGGTCAGCGCGGCCCGGGCCGGCCGGCAGGTGGGGTGCTGACCCAGCCGGCCGTCAGCCCGAGGAGCGCACCCAAAGAGGACGGGGCGGGCGGGCGGCCTTCTCCGGCCCCCGTGTCCTGGCAGATCGCCGGACACAATGGCCGAAGGCTTGGGGTGTCCCGTGAGCCGAGGCCGGGAGTGGGCAGTGGGACCCGGGCTTGTCCACTGACGGAGCGAGGCCCCCGAGCACGGAGACCCGGGGACCACGCCGCCCGCGACAGCGAGCGCAGGGGCGTGTGGGGTCGGGGACAGCACGAGAGGAGCAGCCGCGGATCACAGACGGGGCCCTGGACGGCGCGGCCACGGTGGGTCCGCGGGGCTCCCGGCCCGTGGGGCAGACCCCGACCTCCCCTCCCCACCTGCCCCTCCGGGCCGCTCTGCCCTTGAGCTGCAGAACCGCGGGCCGCCGGGCTGCTCGGGGGGCCACGGCTCTGCGGGTGCA
>LNAC01000513.1:1021844-1049262 GCA_002007465.1 Ailurus styani | reverse complement strand
GCGGCGTCCTCCCTGGGACCCAACGGCTCCGCGTCTCCCACACACGTGGGGACTGTGTCACGTTGCTCCTTCCGGGTGGGTTCGGTGCTGGTGTCTCAAGTTCTCCAGGCAGGAGCGGCAACGGACGCGGACACGGCGCCGAGCCGGCGTTTTCCTGCACTTGGACCCGGCAGGCTGCGGCCCCGGCTCGGCTGATTTTTCAGGGCCTGTGTTTGTTTTCCTTGATGACAAAGCGGCACGTGCTCGGGGGGACGGACGCCAACGGCGAGTAGCAAGTGGAAGTCCATGTCTTTCCTCAGCGGCTGTGCGGACGGGCGGCGGGCGGGGAACGGTAAACACGCACGGGCCACCGGCGCTGATGGAGGGACACGGGCCGCCCGGTCGCGGGGGGCTGGTCCTGTCATCGCCCCTTCCCGGCTCGTCACGGCCGGGAAGGGACCCTCTCCATCATTCCAGAACATACACGTGTCCCGCGGCCCTCCCGCCCGGCTGACCCACCCGGGCCGCACTGGCTGCCGGGGCCTCGGCAACACTAAGGCTCTCGGTGCCAAGAACCCATGGCTCCATCCCAGAGGAAGGTTCTAGAGGAAAAGCGGTCCTCGGGTGGGCGGGACGCTGTGATTCTGGATGCGTAGGGCCGAGGGCTGCGGGCCCGACTGGAGGCCCTGTGCGACCCCCTCTCCTGCCGCCCCTGCCTTGTGGGGCCCTAGAGCAAACCTCCAATCTGCTCAGAGCACTTGACCCCCTCCAGGTACTGGCCTGGTGTCCCCCGCCTTCGTGGCCCCCTCCTGGCTCTGGGCCTGACCAGGAGTGGAGCTGGCTAAGAGTCGAAGGGTCGAGGACCCTGACCCCTCCCCTCTCATGCCCACAAGCCCGCAGGCCCACATGCGCCCATCCTGGGCCGTGGTTGCTGGGTTTCCATGGGCCCCGGCCCCAGGAGTGAATCGGGCCCTCAGGTCCAGGGCCGCAGGCACAGTGTGGGTCAGTTGTTCAGAGCAGAGACTTTGGGCCCTGGCCCCAGAGAACATGGTCCATCCACCTTGTCCCTCTCCGGGTCACCCACTCCTCACATCTAGCACTTATGTGGCACCAACTGTGTGCAGAGGCCAGGAAGGGAGCTATGAAGAAGCAAGGGGTCCACACCGGCGGAGGGGGCATGGTGCGCACATGGGGCTGGCCCCGGCTCCCCTGCTGGATGGAGTGGGGCCAGCTGTCCTGAGCCGACTGGGGTTCTCCGTGGACTGAACTGTGTCCTCCCCAATCACCCACAGGATGTCGGGACATGGGGCCTCTGGGAGGTGATCTGGGGTAGATGAGGTCGGAAGGGTGGGCCCCACGGTAGAATTCGTGTCCTCACAGAAGCAGAGACTGTGGCCCTTTTTGGGGGAGGACACTAGAAGGGAGAGGAGGCCCCCTTCAGAGCCTCGCTCCACCGGCACCATGACCTCAGGCTTCAACCTCCAGACTGTGAGCGGTGGATGGGGTTAGGGCCTGTCTGTGCGGTCTCAGCCATGTGAGCTGCTGCGACCGCGTAGCCAAGGCAGGGGGTGCTGTCCGGGGAAGGGGAGTCGCAGCGGGCCTCGTGAGGGACCCGGGCCCAGGAAGCAGGGGTGCGTAGCAGCAGCAGACGTCACGGGCTGCCACCTTACAAGGGCCGCCGCGAGGCCGGCAGGAGCTGTCATGACTGTGACTCCCCACGGCAGCCCGGAGAGAAGGCCGTTCGTCCTGGGTCGTCCATCGGAAACCGAGGCCAGAGGCTCGGGCCCTCGTCGGCGTCCCCCAGTTTGGAAAGGCACCTTTCTCCACCCCGTGTCCTGCCCGGATCTTCCAAGGGGACTAAGTCCATGGTGGTCCACCAGCGGAAAGAATAGTCTTCCGTCCTGGGAAAGACTCGGGAGGGAGAGAGGAGACGGGGACGGAGACCCTTCCTCCTCAGGGCCTCTCGCCAAGTCGGCCGTGGCCCACTAAGGTGATGGTGGAGGGGGCCGGAGAGGAGGGGACACACACTCGTGCCCTCCGTGGGCAGCACCCCAGCAGGGGAGCCCCATGCAGGGGGAAGCAGGAAACCCCACCCCACAGGGTCAGGTGCTGGAGGGAGGCTCAGGGTTGAGATCTCAGCCGGCCGCACCGCCCCCACCCAGGAGGCCGCGGACACCCCGTCCCGCCACCCTCGGGGTCCTCGAGCCCGCAGCCTCACGTGCAGCCCGAGCCTCCCCCCGCGAACGTCCCTGCGGGAGGGCACTGCCGAGCTTGCCCACAGAAATCCTCACTGACCTCGGCCAGACCTCTGGCGGTGCCGGCTCAGCGGGTGGCCCCAGGAAGAGGAGCCCACAGAAACCACATTTTAAGGATGTGTGATCTTATTTTTTCGGCAGCATCAAAGACGTTGTGACCGGGAAGCACGAAACCCACAGGGTTCCTCTGCGTGGTTTTGGTTCCGTACGGTCTTACCCCGATAGGCCAGGAGAGGAGAGCCTCCAGGCGCGTCAGTTGTCCCTCCTGACCCCCCGGGGACACGGCTTCTCGGGAGGCAGGCAGGTGCGCTCCTGCAGACCCCAGACCCCAGAGGTCACTCTCCCCAGGCAGAGCCGCCTGCTGGAGGAGGAGCCGCCCTTCCATCGCCGGGGCCCCGCCATGTGCAGATGATGCCACCAGGTGGCGCCCTGTCGAGCGCGCAGGAGCCCCGCCTGCACCTGCGCAGGGAACGTGCTCATTGATGGAGTCCGGAGGGAGGCCCTGATGACTACTGTGACTTTAGAGTGGAGAAAAGGAAGTGCAGGGAGCATGGGCAACTTGGCGGGAGTCACAGTGGGGACCAGAGCCTACCCAGGACACAGCCCCCGAGTGATGGGGAAGGGGGGGGCTTGCGTGTGGGCACCTGGCAGAACGAGGGAGCAGGGACGAGGGGAGGTACCCAGGGACTGGTGAGAGCCCGTGCCAGGGATCTGCCGGCCAGTGCCCAGGGAGCCTGGCAGAGCCCCGGAGGGACGGCGGGGTGCTGTGGTGACCCAGAGGGCAGCCAACCCAGCAGACCGCCCTGGGCATCTGCACAAGGAGCTGGCGGCCTGACCCGCAGGGGGGGGGCCTTGCCCTCACCACGCTCCCCTGCCCTGTCCCTGCCTGGGGGAGCACAGCCGGCCCTGGGAAGCCCAGCGGGGTCAGGGGGCCTCTGTACCCAGCTGTGCAGGAAAGGCGAGGGACCAAGTGGGGCTGCGCCCAGGCCCTCTCTGGGCTGAACAGTGGCCGGTTCCCGGCTGTCCTGGCCTCTGAGCCCCCGGCGGGCTGGCTCCCCCTCCCAGAGTGTCCGCAGGCCCGGCCTCACGGGCTCCAGGGGGTGAACGTGAGCCTCACGCGCCTTCTGCTCCCNCCCCCCGCGCTCCTCCAAGCCCCCTGCCCTCAACCTTCAGGCCTGCCGAGGATGGGGGGGCTGAGCTGGGGGCTGCGGCCGGGGCTGGAGCGTGGCGGGGACCGGGCTGTGCTCTAGGGGGGCGTTGGGGGTGGGTCTGTGTTCTGGGGGTGCAGAGAGTGCAGGTTGTGTGGGGGGCACGGGAGCCCTGCCAGAACACTGACCCCGGAGTTCACGGAGAACGAGAGTAAGCCGATCCCTGTGCTCCTGCTGGGAGCCTGGGGGCCTGCAACTTTATTTTCGTTTTCATTCTCTGGCGCCCTGCAAACAGCCCTTCCTTCGCTGAACCCCACCTTACAGGCAAACTGAGGGCCAGAGAGGTTTCAGGACTGCCTCCGGTCACAGGACTAGGGGGAGGGGAGGTGGGGATTGCACTGTCTGTGGTTCTACAAGGGACTGGAGTTCCAGCCGTGAGGCCTGTGGCCCGCCCAGCCCATCCTGAGAGGCTGTGGGCAGGGGTGGGGCACAGGGGCAGGGCCTGCAGACAGTCTCTACTGGGGGTGGATGAATGTGTGAGTGGGTGAGTGGGTGGGTGAGTGGAGGCGAGGTTCATAGGTGGCTGGATGAGTAGTGGATGGGTGGATGAGTGGATGGGTGGATGGGTGAATGGGTGGGTGGGTGGCTGGCTGGCTGGCTGGCTGGATAGGTGGTGGATGGGTGGGGGAGTGGATGGGTGGATGGGTGGTGGGTGGATGGGTGGATGGATGGATGGATGGATGGATGGTGGATGGGTGGGTGGTGGTTGGGTATGTGAGTGGATGGGTGGATGGGTGGTGGGTGAATGGGTGGGTGGATGGATGGATGGATGGATGGGTGGTGGATGGGTGGTGGATGGGTGGGTGGTGGATGGATGGGTGGTGGATGGGTGTGTCAGTGGATGGGTGGATGGGTGAGTGGATGGGTGGGTAGATACACAGTGGGTGGATGATGAGGGCTTGGTTTCAGCTTGCTCTTCTGCACCCCCCTTGAATTCTTTATTTCTCTCTCTCACCAGCCTCTCCCTCCACATATAAGTGATACCATGAGGTATTTGTCTTTCTCTGACTTATCTCACTTAGTATGATGTCCTCCTGATTTATCTGTGTTATCATATGGGCCCGAATTCCTTTCTTCTTTAAGGGTGAATAATATTCCTTTGGGTGTATATCGAGTTTTCTTTATTTGTTCATCCACCGAAGGACACTTCGGTAGCTTCTGTGTCTTGGCTGCTGTGCATAATGCTTCAGTGAATGTGGGGTGCAGACGTCTCCTTGAGGGAGATAGTGGTTTCATTCCCTGCAGATGCACACCCAGGAGTGGGCTGCGGGGTCATAGGGCAGTCCTTCTGTTTTCCGGGCTGGCTACAGCAGTTTGCGTCCCCACTGGCTGCAAATGTGGGCTCCCTTTGCTCCACATCCTTGCCAACACTTATCATCTCTTGGCTTTTGGATGGCGACCATCCTAACAGGTGTGAGGTGACATCTGCCCTTGAATTTTTTTTAAGATTTTATTTATTTGACAGAGAGAGACACAGCAAGAGAGGGAACACAAGCAGGGGGAGTGGGAGAAGGAGAGGGAGAAGTAGGCTTCCCCTGGAACAGGGAGCCTGACGCAGGGCTGGACCCCAGGACCCCAAGATTATGACCTGAGCCGAAGGCAGACGCTTAATGACTGAGCCATCCAGGTGCCCCATCTGCTCTTGAATTTCTTAACTATTTTTGGACCAGGGGCTCTACAGTTTCATTTGGCAGAGGCCCTGCAGATTTGGGAGCTGGTCCCAAGCCTGTGCCACCATCAGTGCTGGATCCTCCAGGTCCACCCACTGCCCTTCTCCCCTGTGGCTGACCTCCGAGGACACATCGTGCGTGTACCTCTGCCCCTCTGCTTCTGAAGGATGTATCAGGGATAGTGTGTCTTCCTGGCTCTCTTTCTGGCAGTCACCTTGGGCTGGCCATGGTGGCATTCCTGGGCTGATGGCCATGGTCCTGCACCTGGGGTGGGCGTGGGGCCTCGCCCATGGCGTGGTTCTCTCAGGGTTTCAGTCGCCGGGCATCCCCTTGCCAATCCAGCCTGATGGCAGAAGTGGCCCCCTCTCAGCTGTTGTGAGCTGTGGCATGTTTCCATTGTTTCTCCAACTCTGCGGACCCAGTTGGAGTGTGTCGTATCTTGCAAGGGGTGAACTAAAATACCACCTCCAAACCCTAAACAAGAAATCCCTGAGTCAGCCAGTCCTGTCATGATCCTGGGCCCTGTCCTGACACTGACTTCTGTTCTGATCCTGTGTCCTACCCTCATCCTTGGTCCTGTCCTGACCCTGAGTCTGGTCCTGATCCCGAGTCTTGAGTCCTATTCTGATCTTGGGCCCTGTGTTAACACTGAATTGTGTCCTGGTCCTGTGTCCTGTCCTGATCCTGAGTCTTATCCTGATCCTGAGTCTTGTTCTGATCCTGAGTTTTGTCCAGTTTCTAGGTCCTGTCTTAATCCTGAGTCATCTTCTGGGTCTTGTCCTGATCTTGATTCTTATTCTAGATCAGGATCTTATTCAGGATCTTATTCTGATCCTGAATCTTATTCTGATCCTGAGTCCTGTTCTGATCCTGGGTCTTATTTGAATTCTGAGTTCTAACCTGATCCTGGGTCCTGTCCTGAACCTGGGTCCTATCCTGATCCTGATTCCTTTCCTAGTCCTGAGTCCTGCCCTGACCCTGAGTCCTATGCTTATCCTGAGTCCTGTCCTGATCCTGAGTCCTTTTCTGATCCTGAGTCCTTTTCTGATCCTGAGTCCCAATCAGATCCCAAGTCCTATCTGGATGCTGGGTCCTGTCTTGATTCTGAGTACTGTTCTGATCTTGAGTCCTATCCTGAACTGAGTTCTGTCCTGATCCCGGGTCCTGTACTGATCCTGAGTACTGTTCTTTTTTTAAAAAAAAGATTTACTAATTTATTTATTTGAGAGAGAGAGAGAGAGAGAGAGAGAGAGAGAGAGAGAGAGAATGAGCGGAGGAGAAACAGAGCTAAGCAGGGAGCCCAACATGGGGCTCCATCTCGGGACCCTGAGGTCATACCTGAGTCAAAACCAAGAGTTGGACCCTAACCTCCGAGCCACTCAGACACCCATGAGTACTATTCTGATCCTGAGTCTTATCCTGATTCTGAGTCCCATCCTGACCCCGAGTCCTTTCCTAATTCCCAGTCCTATCCTGACTCTGAGTCCTTTCCTGATCCTGATTACTGTCCCCATTCTGGTATTATCCTAATCTTGAGTCCATTTCTAGTCCTGGATACTGTCCTGATCCTGAGTCCTGTTCTGTTCCTGAATTCTGTGCTGATCCTGAGTCCTTTCCTAGTCCTGTGTCCTGTGCTGATCCTGAGTCGTATTCTGATCCTGGATCCTGTACTGATCCTGAGTTCCAGCCTGGTACTGAGTCCCATTCTGATCCTGAGTCCTTCCCTTCTCCTGAGTCCTATCCTGATCCTGAATTCTGTCCTGATCCTGAGTCCTATCCTGATCCTGGGTCCTGTCCTGATCCTGAGTCCTGTGCTGATCTTGAGTCCTATTCTGATCCTGAGTCCCGTCCTGATCCTGAGTCCTTTCCTGATCCTGAGTCCCGTCCTGATCCTGAGTCCTTTCCTAATTCTCAGTCCTATCCTGACCCTGAGTCCTTTCCTGATCCTGATTCCCGTCCCCATCCTGGGTCCTATCTTAATCTTGAGTCCATTTCTATTCCTGGATACTGTCCTGATCCTGAGTCCTATTCTGATCTTGAATTCTGTGCTAATCCTGAGTCCTTTCCTAGTCCTGTGTCCTGTGCTGATCCTGGATCCTGTTCTGATCCTGAGTTCCAGCCTGGTACTGAGTCCCGTCCTGATCCTGAGTCCTTTCCTGATCCTGAGTCCCGTCCTGATCCTGAGTCCCGTCCTGATCCTGAGTCCCTTCCTGATCCTGAGTCCCATCCTGATCCTGAGTCCCTTCCTGATCCTGAGTCCCGTCCTGATCCTGAGTCCTGTCCTGATCCTGAGTCCCATACTGATCCTGAGTCCCTTCCTGATCCTGAGTCCCGTCCTGATCCTGAGTCCCTTCCTGATCCTGAGCCCCGTCCTGATTCTGAGTCCCATCCTGATCCTGAGTCCTGTCCTGACCTTGAGTCCTGTTCTTCCCAGAGGTGACAGGCAGGGTGGGACTGACTGTTCCAGAGTATTTCCCTGGGCTCCATCCCCCTGTGCCTTCTGTGGACACTCCGTGGGCTTTTACAGCCACGGCAGCTCCAGGGGCAACATCAGGAACATGATGAGACAGCGCAGTGGGTTGAACAGTGTCCTCCTGGAACTTCAGGAGATGACCTTATTTGGAAATCAGGTCTTTGCAGGTGGAACCAAGCTGAGGTTGTCCTGGACAAGGTGAGGCCCTAACTGAATGGCTGGCGTCTGTGTAAGAGCAGAGAGGAGGAGAGGCGAGGTGCAGACACACAGGGAGAAAGGCCACGTGAAGACAGAGTTAGGCACCAGCTCGAGGCAGGGAGCATCAAGGGTGCCGGCAGCCCCCAGGAGCTGGAAGAGGCAGCCAAGATCCTCCCCCAGAGCCTTCGGGGAGCTCACGACCCTGCTGACTCCATCTCGGACTTCCAGCCTCCAGACTGTGGGAGCAGAAATGCTCCAGTTGGTGGTCATCTGTTCTGGAGCCACAGAAAACCAGTACAGATAGCAGAGATGAGCATGGCCCCAAAGCCTAGGACCCTATTCCCGTCGCCTTCAGCTGACACAGAAATGGAGGGCTTTCTTATCTGTCAGGGAACACATGAGGGGAAATCGTGGACTAAAGAAAAAGTGCAGTACTGTGATAGCACTGAAGTTGTTTTAAGATTAAAAACAAACAAACAAATAGGACTTCCTGGGGGAGTGGAACAAACAAGGACCAGGAAGTGACCCTGTGCTCAGCATCTCAGCTGACACCTGGGCAGGTGTATAAAGGGCTCCCAGCCCAGGAGGCTCCACACCTGAGCACCTGTCCTCTGCACCTGCTCCTCTGACCTGCTCCACCCTCAACCCACCAGAACCATGAGCTGCTGTGGCTGTTCTGGGGGCTGTGGCTCCAGCTGTGGGGGCTGTGGCTCCAGCTGTGGGGGCTGTGGCTCCAGCTGTGGGGGCTGTGGCTCCGGCTGTGGGGGCTGCGGCTCCGGCTGTGGGGGCTGTGGCTCCGGCTGTGGGGGCTGTGGCTCCAGCTGTGGGGGCTGTGGCTCCGGCTGTGGGGGCTGTGGCTCCGGCTGCTGTGTGCCCGTCTGCTGCTGCAAGCCCATGTGCTGCTGTGTGCCAGCCTGTTCCTGCTCCAGTTGTGGCTCCTGTGGGGGCTCCAAGGGGGGCTGTGGCTCCTGTGGCTGCTCCCAGTGCAGCTGCTGCAAACCCTGCTGCTCCCAGTCCAGCTGCTGCAAACCCTGCTGCTGCAAACCCTGCTGCTCCCAGTCCAGCTGCTGCAAACCCTGCTGCTCCCAGTCCAGCTGCTCTGTCCCTGTCTGCTGCCAGTGCAAGATCTGAGAGGGTGACTGTAAACCTCAGTGAGCTCAGTCTCCCCAGGAAGACATCCCTCCTCATCTCAGTTGTGGGCTGCTCTCTAGACCCAGGGACAGTTTTCTCTGAGTCCTGAGGAAGGAAATGGCCCTGTCATGAGTCTTGGTTTGTTCTGTGACCTGTTTTCCAGTTACTTATCACAAGGAGCCTCCTCCTCCTCACCCCATCCCTCCTGGCATCCAACACCTACGCCCTGAAATTTCTTCCACAAGAACTTACCTCCGTGTGTGCAGGGTCCTACTGACCCTCACTCTTTGCCCTTTCCCTTCATGCTCCCCACTGAGCCAGCTCTGCAGCCAAGATCAGAACTAGGGACACAAACTCTAGCTAAGACTCTTAGGTCCAACTGGGCCTTCGATCCCTTTAAATAAAATGTTCTGCACCTCTCAGACTTGTTCTCACTGTGGTTCTTTTCCCAACGTCTTTGTCATTGGATTCTGCTCTTCCATTGTCTTCATTCCTGTTTCCTGAGCACCTGTTGTGTCTCAGGCTCTCTGCTCCGCCCTAGGGACACAGCAGAAAGGACAACAAAGATCCTCGGCCCGGGTTCCTGATCCAGGAGGGGTTGGCCCACTCAGTCCTCCAACAAGGTCCTGTTGTTTCTGCATTTCCGGGGGCTGAGCCCCGGCATGGAGAGGGCACACTCCTGGGCGAGGTCCAGGGTACAGGTGATACAGCTGCACTCCTAACCCCTCCCTCTGGCTGCACGCTGTGCTCGTGACCAGGGCAGAAGTTCTAGCTGGTGCCAAGGGCTTTGATTTATACAAGATGGTGGGAGGGCAGAGGCATCAGAGCAAGTGCACACCCTCCGTGCTAGAAGGTGACAGTGGCTCCGTGTCTCGGGGACCAGTCTTGGGCATCAGAAACCTGCATCTTTCTGCCTGGCTGTCCTCGGCTAGGCGTGCTCTCTGCCGGCCAGAGGTACCCACTCCATCTGGACCTAATGCAGCTTCTCCCCTCACCTGAGAACCATGATCAACCAACCCTTAGCTGACGCGTGAGCATCCTGTGCTGGGCTGCAGGTAAACAGTAAGAGCTGACTTATTGAGCGTCCCGTGTCGAGCCAGAGGGAAAGGTTTACATACTTCGTCCTAAATGTATCATTAAACCAACAGGCAACCTGGAGGTAAAGGAATTTTCCTGAAGCTACAGAGCCAGTAATAGGCTTCTAAGCCATGTCACTTTGTCCACAAGGCCCGATGCTGGCCTGCCTTGCTTGGATGGTAGCCAACATTCCCAGAGTGTGTAGGTGATCTCAGATGTTCTGTAAGAATATGATCCCCCAAAGGAAAGAAAGGCCAGAGAGCTCCAGGACATCATGGTCCCAGGTCTAGGGAGATGATGGCCAGAGGGCCCAGTTTTTGCTGTGAGTTCCCTAGCAGCCAGGACAAAAAGGGAAAGAGATCCACATAGGGCTTATTGCCCAGGAGAGGGAGCAGAGAAGGTTACAGAGCATTACCTTCATGACATGTCAGAGTGAGGAGTCACACGGGGTGATGGACCCCACAATAGAAGGTGCCCTACAGGGCATAGGGTCCCCAAGGGCTGCCTCAGTGAGACTCGAGGGAGCAAGTCACGGGCCTAATTTGGAAGAGAAACACTTTAGCAAGTCTGAAGCTTGACGAATTTATATGCAGGAGAATGGATTTGAAGTTCATGTCCAGGGAACACGGAGCAAGGATGTGACTTACACATTCCTGAGTGTGATGCTTAATTTTATGTGTCCGCTTGGCTGGGCCACGGTGCCCAGATATTTTGGTCAAATGTTATTCTGGGTGAATCCATGAGAGTGTTTTTGGATGAGATTGCTCTTTCAATCTGTGAACTTTGAGTAAAGCAGACGATGGTCCACAATGTGGGTGGACCTCATCTAATCAGTTGAAGACTTGATTAGCCCAAAAGAGAGACTTCTCCAGGCAAGAAGGAATTCTGCCAGCGGACAGCCTCTGGGTTCCACCAGCAATTCTGGCTCCTTCCGGTTTGCCAGCAGAATGCTTTTGTGTTTATACCCTGATTCTTACCTGAGTCTCCGGTGCTGGTCTCCCGACCCAGACTTTGGGCTCACCAAGCCTCCACAATGGCATGAGCCGAATCCTTAAAATAAGTATCTTTCTCCATCTACACACCCTGCTGGTTCCATTGCTCCAGAGAGCGCTGCCCGGCACACTGCCCGATGGCTGCAGGGATGCTGCCCGCAGACACGTGTGGCCATCCTGTGTCTCTTCCGTGGGACGCCATCCAGGACAGGGAGGCCAGAGTTCAACTGGCTGGTGCTGGGAAGGATGCCCGTCCTTCCTGAGTGGGAAGACTCGGGCACTTCCCCTCGGCAGGTGCGCCCGCGTGGGGGGGCCACGCTGGCCTCCTGGGACGCTGGGCCGCCAGGCCTGCCAGACGGAGGTGCCGGTGACCTGCAGAGAGCCCGCAGGAGAGGCATCAGGCTCAACATCAAAGCCGCCGTGGGGGCGTGGGAGAGGGCAGGTCTGCCGCCTCCCAGGCCGCAGTCTTCCTTGCCCTGCCCCTGGGCGAGAGGGTGCAGCCTGTGAAGTCGGGGGAGAGGGGAGGCGCGAGGGGGGAGCCGGGTAAGACCTGCTCCTTCAGTGCTGCATCCCAGAAACACCAGGAGGCCCACAACCTGGGAAATCCTGGGTCCTTAAAATCTTTTTAAAAATGTAATTGTGGAGGCCCCTGGGTGGCTCCGTGGGTTAAAGCCTCTGCCTTTGGCTCAGGTCATGATCTCAGGGTCCTGGGATCGAGCCCCGCATCGGGTTCTCTGCTTGGCCGGGAGTCTGCTTCCTCCTCTCTCTCTGCCTGCCTCTCTGCCTACCTGTGATCTGATCTCTCTCTCTCTCTGTCAAATAAATAAATAAAAATCTTTAAAAAAAAATGTAATTGTGAGGTGCCATAAGCAAAATCCTTTTCGGTCCTTAGCTGAGCTTCTAAAAGTAGGGGCGGTCACCGTGGAGCAAACGGAGGGCGGAGAAGAGTGACCGTCTGGTCCTGGGCCGCCCGCGGGGGCTGCTGGCATGGACCCGAACACGTTTGCTTCCTGCCGCTGCCACACTGCGTGGAAGCGAAGCCACGGGGAAGGGGAACCTGTGCGCAGTAGAGCTCACGGGGTTTTCCCAGGTCCTCCTGGAGCCACCCTCCCGTCCAACACCTTCCGGACTGCAGGGGTCTCTGCCCTCCGCCCCGGAGGGCCGCCCCTGACTTCCCTAAGTGCACACGACTGCTGCCCGCTTGCTACGGAAAGTCAGGTGCAGCAGGTGGCCACGGGGGCTTTCCTGGGGCGGCCCCCGCTCGCTCGCGCTGGGTACTTGGGAAGGAGGGGGGAGGACGTGGGTGCTCCCCGGTGGTCCTACATGCTGACGCTCCCGGGGCCAGGTGGGCCAGGACCCCCGCCCGCTGTTCGAAGGAGAGAGCGGGAAACTCTCGCTGGGAGTCTGAGGTCCCGGTGTGAGACCCTGTCTGCAGCCCCCGCCCCCACTGAAGGGACATCTTTGGGTCTCACAGGTGGGGTCCAAGTGGGAGGTGTCCGCACCTCTCAGGCACACTCACCCAGAAAGCAGCCTTGAAAACGGGGCTTGGGGCAGCATGCGGGGTGTGGACGAAGGGGGGAGGGCGGCCCGTGCTCACGGCTGCTGTGCGGAGTGCGGCGCTGAGCTGGGAAGGCAGGAGGGCACGTCTTGGCTCAAATACCACAGACTCCACCGTCTTGGCTCAAATACCACAGACTCACAGCTTGTACCAGCTTTTAGTAGATTTTATTGAACAAATGTCACTTCATTTGAAATGACCATTGGACCTTTGCCAAAGACAAGTGACAGCTCATGTTGTTTTAGAAACATTCCGTCTATTTCCCCCAGAAGGCGATCTGTGGGGGTCCCCGTGATGTCCTGCTGAATGCAGAGTCCCCTGTCACTTGATCACTCAGGGACATTTTAAGAGAACCGTGAGCTCCCCCGAAGGCTAAGCATTTGCTGAAGAAGTTGAAGAAGACAGACGTCCCTTCCGAAGGGAGAGGTACACGCGTGTGTACTTTGCACTTGCGTCTGTGATTGATTGAGACTTGATTTCCTACAAACGTGGGGTTCAGGGCTTTGTAGTGTGGCTGCTGAGCTGTTCCCCCCGCCCCGGTGAGCTGTCTTCGTGCCTCCGTCGGGGCTCAGGGGTGTCAGGCGGCTTCGTGGGTGTCCGGACGTGGTCCCCCCGCATGGCCCTGCGAGAGTCCGGCCAGGGTCGCCGCCGCTCACCAGCGCGGCTTAGAGGCAGGAATACCATTCCTCCCACTTCCTTCCCATTTTCAGAATTGTTTTGGCTTCCCACCCTAAGTCTCACAAACAGACAAAACCTTGTTCTGTCTTTATCGACCCGAGAATTCTGCTACAATTTTTACTGGAATCCCATTAAATTGGCGGGTGAGGGCTGGGCGAGCAGACACGTTTCTGGTGTTGGATCTTCTGTCCGCGTGCGTGTTCCCACCATCTGCCTCGTCGGCCGTCTTTGGTTTCCTTCATGAGCGGTGTGTTGTGCGTTGCAGACCGGTTCTCAGTACGTTTAATTGGATTTATACCTAAATATTTCACGTGGGGAGCTATTTAAAAAAATAGACGTTATTTATTTTAAAATAGACTCATTTTTTAGTCGTGTTTGGTTTGCAGCAAAACTGGGAGGAAAGTGTAGACGTGGCCATGTGCCCTTCCCCCCACAAACGCGCCACGTCAGATGCCCCGACCACGTGGTCCGCCTGTTCCAGCCCATGAGCCTCCACGGACGCGCCGTCCTCACCACAAGTCCGCAGTTTACACCAGGATTCACTCTTGGTGTTGTATGGGGGTTTTCTTGGGGAAGAAAGAGTCCAATTTTAACGATAACTGACCAAACTGAACCCAGGAATGTATCCAAACAGCGAAACAACAGAAACACGAGGAAATTCTCCTGGAGAAGAAACCACGTCTTTACCAGCCCCGGCGCTTCTGAGCGTCAGGCCGGAGCAGCCCATGCTCGAGGCTGGCTCTGTCCTCCACGCGGGTCTCTCGTCCCGAGGGGAGTGCTGGGCGCGAGCCGGGGGCTTGTCCCTTCCCCTCTGACACAGGGGACTCTTAGGGAGTCACAGATAGGGCGACTGCTGTGGACTGAGCTGTGTCCCCCAAATTCACATGTTGGAGCCCCAACCCCATGACCTCAGTATGTGACCTCATCTGGGAGGTGCTCAGATTAAAACAGGGTCACTGGGGTGGCCCTGATCCCGTGGGACCGGGGTCCTTACAGGAAGAGGGGATCAGGACACAGACACGCACGGAGGCACAGCCCCATGAGGACCCGGGGAGCGCGGCCGTCCGCACAGGAGGAGGGAGGGACCCGCCCCGCCCGCCCCTGCATCCGGGCGTCGGCCTCCGGGACCGGGGTAGTGAGTCCTGTTGTGCGAGCCGCCTCCTCGGTGACAGTGCGTTATGGCGGCCCTGGCCGAGGAATCCAGACGTGTCTGGCTGCTCCACTTGGGGGAGGGTGCAACCAGCCACGGTGCTCCGGGCAGCCCCACCACGGGGAGCGGCCTGGCCCGAGGTGTCCCTGCGCGGAGGCCGGGACGCCACGCGGGGGAGGAGGGGTCAAGCGGATGGAGGGTCTGGGACTGAGCTCCTGTGTGACTGGACCGTTAACAGCGTTCTCGGTAGGAGGCCCGGGATGACGGGGATTCCACACGCAAGCGAGGAGCTTTGATGTTTTGCGCCATATGCAAAAATCACTTCCAAACGGGTCCTAGATTGAAATGCAAAGTATGGGAGAAAATCTTCGTGACCCTGGGTTGGGCAAAACGTCTTGGATGCGATATCCACAAAAGACAAAAATGAGATCAATTGGAATCCCCCAAACCGGAAGGCACCGCTAAGGAAAGGAAAACACCATTCGCAGGACAAAGACCCCGAGAACAAATCTCTTCGTACCCAGAGAACATGTGGGATTCTCAGCCGTCAGTCAGGAGGAAACAACGCGGAATCAAAACGTGGGCTAAAGACATGAAGGGACCCCCCCCCAAAGGGGCCACGTGGATGGCCAGGGACGTGGAAGGGGCCCGACGTGGCCAGTGTGGAGGGGCAGCCACGTGAGAGCCGTGGCGAGGGGACACACCGCGTGCTTTGCAGAGCGGCTGGAAAGGAAACAGCCTGCGCAGGCTCTGGAGGATGGAGCCTCTGGCTGGGGCGCAGCAGGGCAGCCCCGCACGGGGTGCGCTGGGCGGAAACTTCTAGAATTAGCGGGCACTGATCCAAGGAGAGAAGAAGTCCGAGTCCACTCAGAAGTCTGTATGCAGGTGCTGATCCGTGATTACTGACAGGCAGGGGCGCGGGGACTGTCCCTCCGCCTGGCGGTGGGGGACCCACGGCGCGGCACCTGCCACGGTCGGAGGGGCTCAGGGGCTTTGTCGAGACCGAGAGCAGACACACTAGAAAGGGTATGGGTCGTGTGATGCCACTTTGAGAGCGTTCTGGAAAAAGGATTGTTTTGGGGACAGAAAGGACATCGGTGGTTGCCAGGGCCTGGGGTGGGGGGAGGCCTTGACCCCAAAACGGCCCGGGGGTGTTGTTTGGGTTGTGTCTTGGTTCTGGTGAGGAGTGTGTGTCTACGGATGTGTCCAGACTCAAAGAACGGTGGATTTTACTGTATGCCAGCGATACATTAACTTTTTTATGGAAAAGGAAGCCCGATCCAGGGGCTACCCCTGGGCTTCTGCCGGGGTGTCTGCTTGCTCGGTGATCCTACAGGGGTTCAGTGTCCCCTGCCTCATGGGGCCCAATCATCCCCGACGGGATTACGTGATAATCAGCCCCCGTCACGTGGCAGCCAGGTGACAAGGTGGGGGCGCGCTCGCAGGGACAGGCGTTGCCCCGTGTGGGAGGGGCCTGGACGGCATCCTCCGGGGTCCAGGAGGGCCGGATCCTACCTGAGACGGGGTCCACCTGTGAAGGTGGCTGCAGAGTCTGCGTCCTTGGATGCGTCTGTCCGTGGGTCCCCATCTCTGTCCTCAGGATCCCTCCCATCCTGGTTCTTGGTCACTGGATGGGGCGTCCCTACAACTCAGCTGTAAGCAGCCGACTCGGCCGTCTCTGGGGGCCTGTCCCCTGAGCTCCCCAAACACCGGTGTCATCACACCTGTCCTGGGCTCTCCTCCAGTGGGACTTCTGACCATTGTCACCCACGAAACCCTGAACAGCGGGGTCTCCAGGGCATGCCTGCTGCTGTCCGTGCCCATCCGACGCCCGAACTGGGGCGCCTCCGCCACCGGCCCCCACCCGGCCCCATCCTCTCAGACCCGCTGGGTGCCGCTCCTGGGGGTCTGGTCCTCTAGGGAACGGACGCCGAGATGGGATCCCACCGGAGGATTCCCCGGGGAAACGTCTGTGAGCGGAGGTGGGAAGGAGCCCTGGGACGAGACAGCACAGGGACGGGGCGCACCTGACCCTGGCGGAGGCGGAGGGAAGGACGCGCGGGCCGGCTGCAGACAGAGGGGCCGAGCTAGGTCTTCGGGGCCCGAAGCGCCATCCTCGGGCGGAGGAGCCTGCTCTCTAGCCCCTCGGCGGCTTCAGGGTCAACGTGGCCGAGGCTTCAGGGCAGAGCCGCCTCTGGCCCCCTGCTCCCCACTTCGCCAAGCCAGCGAGCGCACCGAAGACTGAAGTTTTACCTGCAGGTCTTGCAAAAAGCCCAACTCTGATGCTGGGAAAGATGTATTTTTTTGAAGGATGGTTTGACATAGTAGCAGAAGAGCGGCAGTGAGGTACTCAAACATTCCCAAAGACTGAAGTCCCATAGAGAATATTCTCCGCCCACAGTGCTGCGCCCTCGCGCTCAGCTCCAGGACATCCCCCTGGGACGAGCCCTGCTACGGATGAACAGCGCCGTTCGGGGCGCGTTTCTAGCTGCGGCTGATGACGTCCCCGTCCAGCCTGACGCTGGGTCCTCTACCCACGCCACCAGCCTCTCACATGCTTCCATCAGGGTTACTGAAAACACGTCAAAGCCGGAGAGTGATACGAGTTCACGAGAGCCACAAAGACCGTGCGGCTTGGACACAAGCGCGGCTCCCCCTGCGACCCCGAGGCGACTTGACTTTCCGGCGAAAACCCTGTCGCTGGTGACAAACCGGAAGACCAAGCCATCTTCCCATTAGCTCTAGTGTGAAAAATGGCAGCGTCTTCGTCCCGTCCCCAAATATCAAACCTGCTTTCACAGACAGAGACTTGAACTCTGCAGCCCGGAGACGGCAGGACGGCGGGACGGACGCGGCGCCGGGCAGTCCCGAGCTCGGCCGCGGGTGGGACAGAGGTGGGCAGCGTCCCCGTCCGCCCCCCCCCAAGGGACGCATCCCCATGTGGCACACCGGCCACGTTGTATGACATCGCACGCTCTGACTCTGCACGGCCGTGCTAAGCGAGGAACACGCATCTTTGTCTGACACCGTAACGATGAAATATCACTTCTTCTATTTCTTTACTCATCGCATTGGAGGGTGAGGAATGAAGCAGGAATGGTCGTGTTAAAGGCCGCAGGAGTGTCCGTGGCCTTCATGGGGCAGGGTCCAGACTAGACGGTGGCCGGTGTCTGTGAAAGTGAGAGACATGAGGATGCGTGAGTCAGGTATTTATTATTTACGGCGAGAGGCCAGAGGCGGGAACAAGTAAACGGGAGAGCAAGTAAAACAGTCACTGTCACAGGGACTGAAACCAAATCGAACCCCCCCATGAAGAAAACAGGGCCCCATGGCTTCACCAGCTAATGCGCCAAATATAAAATGCAAATAAAATCCCTTGAAATAACTCCAAACTAGCATCACCTTGACACCCAAGACTGGCAAGGATGGCATGAGGCAGGAAAGTGGCGAGTCTACCGCACTCCTGAGCACAGAGGCGACAAGAAAAATCGCGACAAACATAGCAATGTTTTTGACATACTACTACAAAATGAGCATTTTAGATTTATTTCAGGCATGCAAGGTTGTTTGAATATTGGGGAAAATCAAATGATGTAATTCACAAATGAACTTATTAAAAGAGGAAAGTCACGGAATCAAATCAAAAGGCGCAGACAACGATTCAATCATATTCGATATTAGTTTAATAAAATCGATCCATTTCTGCTAGGGTGCATGTTCACAAAATGAGAATTAGCCCCAAAACGGTAGGTAAATAAAGAGCTTTGGGTCCGGCACAAGGACCGTGATTATGCAGACCCGTTTTCTGCCAACATATTAATGGTATTAAATTATTGAGGTTAGCATTGTCATGATGAGAGAGGAGGTGTTGGAGCCGTCAAGACCTTCGGGGGAGCCCCGGGCGTCCTGTGTGGGGGAGACACTCCGCTCGCGTTCAAGAAGTCTGCAAAGGTCTCTGCTCTGGGTTGGATGATTAAACGGGGTGAAATCTGGAGTGAATGCCCTTAAGGACTTGTAGAAATGAGCACGGTGCACGTGGGGTGCTGGCCGCCTGCCCTGGGGGGCTGCGAGGAGCTGGGGCTCGCTGCCGGCTCCGGCCACAGAGCTCCGTGGGTTTTGAGCCGTCCGCCCCCAAACCTGTGGTCCTGTCAACTCTCTGACTTGTAGTCCTCACTTTTGCAGAATTTGCAAAGTTTCTCCCGTCTGCGGCTTTACAGCAAAAATGTCAATATTAGCATATCATGAATAACAGGGAAGTTCCTTAATCTAGTACCGGATGTCTACAAATACCTAGAGCAAATGTCATCCCAAATCGTACAGCCTGGAACGATTTATCTGTGAGGGAAGGACGACCTCTCTCTCACAGTGAAACGGAAGTCCGGAGAAGTAAGGAAGACAAATACAGCATCTGTGGATTACAAAGGAACAGTGGGACTCTAAGTTTGCAGACGAACAGATGCTGCGGTTGGGTACGTGGCAAATGCAGATGTCACAAAAAATACCCTGAAAATAAAAATCCTCTTAGGAAGGGTGCCAAATACAGGGTCGAGTCTTAGAAGTCAAATGCATTTCTTTACATCAGCAGCAGACGCTTGGGAAAGGGACTATTTCACACGGTAACATTTACAATAGCATAAAAATCCAATATCTGGAAATAAATCTGACAAATTCTGTGTAAGACCTCTATGCAGAAAACTGCAGAGTGTTTTGGAGAGAGCTTTACAAGGGCTTGAATGGGGCGCCTGGGTGACTCGGTGGCGGCGGGGCAGTTCCTGGGTGGGCTGGTCACTCTTGGTTTCGGCTCATCATGATCTCAGGGTCATGGGAGCAAGCCCTGCATGAGGCTCTATGCTCAGCTGGGAGTCTGCTTGAGATTCTCTCTCTCCGTCTGCACCTCTCCCCACCTCTGCCTTTCTCTCTCAAATAAATAAATAAATGTTTTTTTAAAAGGGCTTAGATAAATGAAACTTTATGACACGCTTACAGATTTGAAAACCTAGGCTTATAAAAATGTAAATTCCTTCCAAGTGTATCTATAGACTATTTCAGAATCCCAGTGAGGTTTTGGTCCCCTTGCTCGGTAAGTCGCTTCTAAAATTCAGTGAGTACCCAAAGCAGAAGAGTCAGGAAGTTCCGGAGAAGACCGCCATGGGGGCTCCGGGGAGTGTTTGGACTCACGATGAAGCTGCGGTAATTCCGATTCCGTGGTACTGGTGCAGCCGGAGCCGGCGCCCTGCAGGAGGGGACACCTGAAGCGATCACCACCGGCAGCTCTCCAAACCTTGGAGGCAGCAGTGAACGGTGTGAGCAGCATCCGGAGGACGTGAATCCTATTAGCAGAAGCGTTTATCGTTACCAGAAAAACTTATGAGTGAGATGTGATGGGACATAATCACAGGATTTATGGAAAGATAGCGCAGGCGCGCAGAAGGCAAGCCTTCCATGGGGGCGGGGGTCCTGGGGCTGGTCACCGGGGAGACGAGACCCGGTTAGAAGCCCTCACCCCCTCTCCCCGCGAGTTAATGATCAAGGACGCCTACGTCGAGGCGCGAGCGTCCAGGCGGGGGAGCACAAGCAGGCGGGGGGAGAGTGAGCTCCACGTCCTTCCCACGCAGCTCAGCCTGCGTGTCCTCCATCTGGAGGCTGGTCTGCGTGCCCTGTGGTGCCCTCTCATCACAGAAGCCGGTGAGCAGTAAGTGCACCATTTCCCGGAGTCCCGTGAACCGCGCTAGAAAAGCGAGGGAAGACAGAAGCCTGCGCAGGAGGGACGGTGGGCACCCCTGACGTGCGGCCTGCTGGGTCTCCGTGCTCCCTTTGTGAATAGGATTGCTCCCGGGACGCTCTTTCAAACCACAGACCCCGTGCTCCCCGAGCTTTCCTATTGCATTCGTGGACCGTACCCTGTATGAACGTGAAGAGCTCTGAGGCTCGGTCGTGACTGATTTGGCCAGGGTGGGGCTCATGCCTCCTTGGGTCTTTGCTTCCTCGCCATCTGGTCCAGCCTGCCCCTGGCCCGGACGCTGCCCGCTGCCCGCCATGCCCTGGGAAGCCTCGACCCTGCAGGGGGCAGTGACCTTGAGAGCCAGGATCTGGGTGCCAGTGAACTTATTGCTTTCGGGGTATCACGGCTTGCCGACCCTCCCCGTGGGGAGAGCTGGGGTGTCCGGGCTCCCCCATCCCACCCAGCACTGTGGCTCCTCCCTCTGTCCCTGACCACTTTCTCACCGACTCCCATCAACCATCCCACGTGCAGTATTTGACCAACCACCTGACTGTATCCAGCCGTCCGTCACCCGCACGCCCCGGCCCTGCACCTGCCTTCTCCCCACACACGTGCTTGCCCCCCCAGCGGCCCCTCCCACACCTCACTCTGGTCCGTGTGGTTTCTTCCAGAGACATTCTCTTCCGCGCACTGTGCTCGTTTGTGCATGAATATAAGGACAGCTTCCCCAGGGAAGTCACCTGAGTCCACACAAAGCCGTGCGCATCGCCGCGTTTGTTTTCATATGTATAATGAAAACGTACGTTAGCACACGCTTGGGGTGTCCCCACCGACGGCCTTCATGAAGACCTGTAGACACGCGTGCCTGTCGTGCTGGGAACTACGTGTCGTGGGCGCGGCCACACAACTGAGCGACTTTCGTAAAACAAACCCGTAACCCTCCCGGGCGCCAAGAGAGAGAACTCCGTCAGTGTCCCTGCATCACCCCCGTGGGCCCAGACTTGGCAAACGTCCTGGTGTTTTTCTCTACATTTGCTTCTTTCTGTGTCCTGGGAGCAAGGCTCTCAGCTACTGGAAGATGTTGGTAATCGTGACCTATTGAAAACGGGCATTTCTCTGTATTAGAAGATGCCGGGGACAGAGCGCTCCGAGAGCTGCAAGCGGCCGTCGGGGGCGGAGACAAAATGGAGACAGAGCCCCCGGGGCGCCCCGAAGAAATCCCCAGCCTGGGAGGAAGGATGGGCTCAGGCGGATAGAACGGGCGTTTAGCGAGAGGGCGTGCGGGTGGCGGGGAGCGGGTGGAAGGGTCACGCGCGTCAGGGGCACAGACGGAAGCCCTGCGGCCCCGACCTCCCCAGGACGGCAGAAGGGGAGGGAGGACGAGACACACAGGGGCTGACAGTCCTCCACTGGGCCCTGCTCTGGGCTCTTCACCCCCACCTGCCCCGGCTGGGCCCCAGGGCTGTGTCTCTCTGTCCTTCAAACCACCCCGGGCTCCTCCCGCTGTGTCTGCGGCCCGGCAGGTGCCTCCGTGGACGGGTCCCTCCTGCCCCAGAGCAGCCTCCCCGGCCCCGGCCCGGGGGCGGTGGGATTGAGCACATCTCCCTGGGCCCCGCGGCTTGTCGGTCGGGCTCTGGCCCGCCGCTGCCCCCACCTGAGCCCCGGGGTCTCTTCTGTGGGAGCAGAAGGGAGCTGAGAGCTCGTGGTGAAGACGCTGCTCTGGGGACTCAGTGTCTGGAGAAGAGGGTCGGACTGCGTAAGGAAGGCGGGGGGCGAAGTGCACCGCAGCCCCTCCTCAACACGCACGCGCACACGTGCTCACACACACGTGCACATACACGTGCACGCGTGCTCTCACACACGAGCACACACGTGCTCGCACACACAGTGCTCTCACAGACGTGCTCACACACGCGTGCATGCACGTGCTCACACACTCGCTCACACGCGTGCACAGTGCTCGCACACACGTGCTCACACACAGGCGCACGGCCAGTCTCGACCTTTAGACCCACTTTCCATTCCGCCAAGTGGTCTCAACCCGTTGAAGCTGGACAGTGGGCTGGAGGTCACGAGATCAGTGGCGGGCCGATCGGGGCAGCGTGGGGGAGGGGGGCAGGGACAGGTGCCCCCGAAGACGCAGAAACCAGGGGCACGTGGAGAAGGAGGGAGCTCACAAGTATTTACCGAGTGGCCACTGCCGGCCCCACATTGTACAAAGCCGAACGAAAGCAGGGAGGGGAGTCGTGGGGTTGGGGTGGGGGGCACAGGGAGGGCTGGAGGGTCGGGAGGGCCCGAGGGGCAGACACCGAGGCGGGCCCCCGTGCCCGCCCGCCTGCCGGGTGAGGGGTGCCCCTGACCCCGCCGCAGACACCCCGCCGAGCGAGGGCCAGCCCCTCTCCCGAGCCCAAGGGCGGGGGAGCCGGCCGCTCCGGGCTGTGGCCCCTGCTCCCCAGGAAGGACGCGAACATTGCTGTCTGCAAGGCCACCGGACCATTTGGCAACAAGAGCCCAAAGCCCGCGGGGCAGGCGGGTCCCAGGGAAGGGCCACCGAGGCCTCCTTCGTGGGGCTGCGTTTCCTCCAGGGGCCTGGCCCAGGGGTCAGCCGGCGGCGGCCAAGGCTGCAGGGAAACGAGCGAAGAAGACATTTTGCCTCTACCTTCCTGGCCCGCCAGACCTAATAATAAAGCCCTTCGTGCGGTCCCCATCTTCCCAGATGCCCTCCGCATGACGGGCAGAGATGGGAACCCACCTGGGTGCCACCACGGAGGCTCTGGAAGCTTCTGGGGCTGAGCTGGCCCCAGACGCTCCCTGCCCTCCCGCCCCCGCCAGCCGCCCTCCTCGGGGCCACCTGGAAGGCTCCCTGCTCCCCCGACAGGGTGGTCACAATTTAACTCCATGCAACCCTGCAGGGGTCCCAGCCCCCTCCCCCATCCTGCCACTGCCTGGGGTCAGGGATCATGCCGTGGTATTCCGTCCCTCCTCACCCCTTCTCCTGGGCTTCTGGGTCGGGCCAGGGGCTGGAGTCCTGCTCACTCACCCCTGCACTCCCTACCACCCAGGCCCTGTTTGCTTGAAGCCCCTTAACGTTCTCACCTGGGAACGTGTCATCCAGACCGGATCTGCTGCTCCCGGGACCCCTGCCTCGCCTGGCCCTCTCGCAGACACGCCGGCCTCCCCGCTCAGGCTGACCCAGCGCGCGGAGCCAGGGACCCCCCGGGGCTCAAGTCCCAGAAGCCCGGCCTTTCTGGGATTGTACAGCGCCCTCCTGTCCTCACCAGAGGCCCAGCCGGAGTCCTGCTGTCCAGCCCCCGTCGACGCCTTCCTTCTGGGGTCTCTGCCGCAGCGGGGCGCCTCGCGGGAAAACGACGGAACCCCGGGACGCTTGCCCTCGGATGCCACCGCCCCGCCCTGGAGACCGAGGGCACCGTGCCCCCGCCCCGCCCGGTTCCTTTGCCCAGAAAAGACCCCACACACCTCACCACCCACTGAGCCCTGCCTTCCTCCTGGCCTGCCCCCTCCCCCAGGGAGATCCGAGGGGACCCCCAATTCCTGGCCCCACACCCACACATCACCCCATCACCCAGTGCCTCTGCCGCTGTCCTGAGTGGAGAGAAGTCTCTTTTCTGCTGTCTGGACGCCGCCAGGCGGGGCCCCGTCTGCACACTCTGTCCTCTGACACCCAGGCCCTCGTGACGGCCGGGGTCAGCGGGCCTGCTCCCGTGGCTCTCCGTCCCCAGCGACCCCGAGCCCGGGCTTGGGCCCCCCCCGCCTCTCTTCTCCCTTCACAGCCGCGCGTGCCAAGTCCCCATCCCTCGAAGCGCAGCTCTCGGCCCCGTCCTGGCTTCCTTCCTCCCCACAGGCCCCTAAACCCGGTGGGCACCTCTGGCCTCTCCGTCCTCGGCCCCCACGCTCCCGGCTGTCCTACGGGGACGCCCGCCTTCGTGCCAGCCGGGCCGGAAGGGGGCTGTTCCTGCGGCGGGCACAGCGCAGGCCGCCCGGGCTCCCTGCAGAGCCTCCAAACCCACGGCTTCAGCCCAGATGGCTCTTCTGCTCCCACAGGGTTCCTCCCGGGGTCCCCGTGGCAGCGCGCAGTCGGACATGCAGGGGTCCCCCCAGCTCCTCCCGGCCTGCCTCAGCGGCACACCCGCTCTGTCCCCCCAGCATCCCTCAGCCTCGCCCCTGAGACTCGGGGGACACCCTCTGTAGCTGCCCCTGCGCCCCCCGCACGCCATGGACTGTGCGCCCCTCCAGGGGGTCCTGTCGCTCCAAACAGCACCACCCTCCAAACCCTCGAAGCATGTGTGATCCCCCCCTGCTGAGCACGCCCCTGGGCCTGGCGGTCAAGTTTGCCAGCCTCCTCCTTCCCTCTCTGTAGCCAGAGAGCAGCTGTGTTCCTGCTGCCCGTAACCCAAACGCCCCGCATGCCCTGCTCGGCCATGGGACAGAGGCTGGGCTGGAGCCAGACAGGTGTTATATTGAAAGTTCACAGATACAAGAGCTCGGAGCAGGGTCACCGCTTGGAGGAGGTGGGGTCAGGGAAGACGGAGCGAGTCCCCAGATGCTGGCAGCCCCCCCCAAACTGGGAAGCCCCCACAGAAGCCCTTCTTGCTGGGTGTCAGGTCAGAGGGGCCCCAGGAGCCTGGGGAGGGCCCAGAAGGGCAGGGAGGGCAGCCAATGGAAGCCAGGGAGCCGCAGCCCAAGGAGATGCCCACGGACCCCAGAAACAGGCAGAGGCGGAGGGTCAGGAGGCAGAGAGGGTGGGCCGGCCTGAAGCTCGCCACCCCCATAGTGCACAGAGCTTCTGACGGCCTCGCTGCCCAGGTCACAGCTTTGGGGGGCTCCAGGGCACAGGCCCTGCTCTGCCCCAACCGCACAGCATCCCGTGTCACAGCGGGTGTGAAAACGAACAGGTCTCAGTGCTCTGTCTCCACGGCCGGTGGGGCCCGGTGGGGCGCTAGTAGTCAGTGAGCGGGTACCGCAGGAAGATGAGGACAAGGATGATGCAGGATGCCGCCAGGGCAGAGCTGGTGATGTTAAACAGTCGGGCTGTCTTGGCATCTTCCACTGCTCCATTCAGGTCATTGAGAAGCTTCTTGTCCCGAACCTGAGGCCAGAAAGAGGAGGTGGGGCCGGTGGCCAGAGGGAAGGAAGAGGCTAGTACTGAGGACACAGCCCCGAGCACCCAGGGGTCCTTGGTATTTCTTCTTACAGCTTTTTAGTAAGTCTGAAATTATTTAAGATATATTAGGAGTGTCGGCAGTACTCTATTACTTGACTGAAAGTTGCTGAGAGCACATCTTAAGTGTTATCACCACCAAAAAACTACAAACTTCAAAAACAATGACTGTGTGTGGTGATGGGTGTGCTAACAAACCCCCTTGCTGCAATCATCTTGCACCATGTACGTGTCTCAAAACATCACGTTGTACACGTTGGACTTACGCAATGTCACGTGTCAGTTGCGGCTCAACAAAGCTGGCGTCCATAAATGAATACGTAAGATAAAGATGGAAGTTGGTCTCAGAGTCATATGATCAGACAATGGAGGAGGTAAGTGCGCTCTACTCTGAACGGGGTCCCTAATCTAGAATTAACAGGCATTACCTGAGAATAGGCGCTATGCATAGACAGAATAGTCCCCGCAGTCTCTGGGAAGGGGCGCTCAGATACAGGGAGTAGGCTGGAGCCCAGGAAGTCCTGGGAAGACAGTGGGTGTGGGCAGAGCTGGACCCATTTCCAAGATTCTCTGGTTAGGAAGAGATGTTCCTGAGGAGAAGGTCACCCTCACCCTGGAAAAACCTTAGGATTTCCTTCTCTTCAGCACTTTCTTCTTCCACAAAGTCCAAAGAAGTGTAGTTGGATATGTGGATGGATGAGAAGGGAGGAAAAATAGAAAAAAATGATAGTGCATGGATTGCATGGATGGAGGAGATGACTTAAGGGGTAATAGGGTGCGAGTGGGCAAGGATGAGCGTGAAGACAGGTACATGATCAATGGATGCACGTGGCTCAGCTAGAGGAACTAGAAGGGATGGCAGATGGCTTGAAGGATAAACGGATGTATTGCTGTGTTGGGTCAGAGGACAGATGGATGGCTGACAAGTAGAGTTGGTAAGTAAGATGGAGAAAGTTACTTAGAAGTTGAGATTAGATGAATAGTTAAGTGCACTGATGTATAAAATGGTGGGATGAGATGCAGAGAAGTGGAGAAGGGAGGAGGAGGCATAACAAACATTTATAAACACAGATGAATGGAGGGTTGGGTGATTATTTAGTTGGGTTGAAGGGAATAAAAGAGGGTGGATTGATGTATAAGGGATCGTGGGTGGATGGGTGAATGGATGGATGGATGGGTGGCTGAGTGTACAGGTGAATGGGTAGATGGTTTGATGAGTGGGGGTTGGATGGGTGGATGGTTGGAAGGGTGGGTGGCTGAGTGGATGGCTGGGTGGATGAATGGGTGGTTGGATGGTTGGATGGTTGGATGGGCAAGTAGGTAGGTGGGTGGGTGAGTGAATGGATGGGCAGGTGGATGGATGGATGGATGGGTGGATGGTTGGATGGCTGGGTAGATGAGTGAGTGGATAGGTGGTTGGATACGTGTGTGGGTGGCTGGATGTGGATGGGTGGCTGGATGTGGATGGGTGGGTGGATGTGTGGATGGAAAGGTATATGTATTGGGTAGATACGTGGGTGAATGGATGAATGGGTGATGGTTGGATGGGCAGGTGGATGGGTGGTGGGTGGATGGTTTGATGGGTGGATTGTTGGATGGGTGGATGGGTGGGTAGATGAATGGACGGTTGGATGATTGGATAGGTGGGTAGATGAATGGATGGTTGGATGGTTGGATGGGTGGGTAGCTGGGTAGGTGGATGGGTAGATATTTGGGTGGATGGGTGGATGGATGGATGGTTGGGTGGGTGGATGGATGGGTGGATGGGTGGGTGGATGAATGGATGGTTGGATGAGTCAGTATATGGGTAGGTGGGTGGGTGAAGAGATGGGCAGGTGGATGTATGGATGTATGGATGGGTGGATCGATGGTTTGATGGGTAGATGGTTGGATGGGTGGGTAGATGGGTAGGTGGATGGTTGGATGGTTGGATGGGTGGTGGATGGGTGGGTGGATGGATGGGCAGGTGGATTGTTGGATGGGTGGATAGTTGGATGGGTGGGTAGATGGGTGGTTGGATGAATGGATGGGTAGATGTTTGGGTGAATGAATGGGTGGGTGGATGGATGGGGAGATGGATGGATGGTGGGATGGTTGGATGGGTGGGTAGATAAATAGATGGTGGGATGGTTGGATGGGCGGGTGGGT
>LNAC01000513.1:957803-994185 GCA_002007465.1 Ailurus styani | reverse complement strand
CCATGAGGCTGGGTTGGATAGGATGCGATGGGGCCATGGGGCTGGGTTGGGTGGGTTGAGGGCATGGAGGTTGCGTTGGGATGGAATGGATAATGGGGCCAAGTTGGGTGGGTAGGTTGAGGGCATGGGGCTGGGCTGGGGTGGGATGGGCAGGCTGGTTGAGCTGGGATGGCCACGGTGGCTGGACTTTCTGCCCCAAGTCGACTGGGCTGGGTGAGTTGCCTATTTGCGGGTGTGGGCTTTGTGAGTGTCAGGAAGAGCTAGGCAATGCCTGTGGCTTCCCCTAAGTATTCTTGGCCTCCAAGTGTCCCACAGAACAAAGCTGTGACTTGTGTCTGGGCAGCTGGAGGCTGATGCCGTGGGGGGGGGGGGATGCCCAAACATCCGCAGCCAGCTCCACCCCAGACGGGACCAGCGACTCCCTCCCAGCAGCTGGCTGCCGCTGACCTCTCTCCGGAGGAGGTTCCGCTGGGCCCCTGTTCCGGGAGGGCTCTCCCAGAGATGCCCTTGCAGCAGAGCGTCAGGGAGGGGGTGTCCGGGGGCGTCCGCAGGGACCACCTCACGGTGGGGGCAGGGCAGGTGGGTGGGGGCCGGAGCCCAGCTCGCCCCCACGGCCAGGAGAACCTGCTCTGCCTCAGCCCGACCCGGAACAGATGCCACCACCGCCGTGGCCCTCCGCCCTCTGCCCACGGCCGGCCTCGTTCCCAGGGCCGGCCAGCGATCCCAGCCTGCTCCGGGGGATGCCAGCTCCCCTGCGGCTCCCAGCCCCTCCCAGGCAGCCGGACGAACGGGTCTGGGGCTGCAACGCCCCCTCTGCGGAGCACTGACTCAGAAGGGCAGGGAGAGTGGGCGGGGGCAGGTGGCCCCCGTGTCCCGTGAACAATGCCCCGATTCTTCCTCCGCAAACCCCCAGCCGCCTGGGGGCGCCGTGTTCTGGAGCCTGGCTGGACCGTCGGCAGCTGAGGGGCCGGAGGGTGGGCCCGGCCTCCACGGTCAGTCCTTGAGGGACCCGGCGGGGCCGTGGTGGCTGTGGGCGCGAGCCCCGCCGGCAGGTGACCCAGGGCTGTCCCGTGCATGTGCACGTCCCACGACAGGCTGCGGGGACACACGTGTCCCCTCGCACCCCCCGCGAGAGCTCGGGCAGACCCTCCGCGTCGCTAAGCCTTGGCCTCCCATCTGGGAAATGGGACCGTGACACAGGCCTCCGGGGCGCCAGGTGCTCCCGGCGTGGCCCAGCCCCTGCGCAGAACGAGGGCTCGGACCCCTTCCCTTCTGACCTCGCCCCCTGCTTTCCAACAGAGGAAGCCCGTCGTTCCAGCGCGTCCCAGAGCTCGGGCAGAGGAGTCCTGGGGAAGCGTGTCCTGGTGGGAGCCGCCGCTGGCCCACAGCCCAAGTCCAGCCCGAGCCAGCAGGACCCCGAGCCACGGGCCCCGGGACAGGGACGGCCCTGGACGGCCACCTGCCCACGCCCGCCCACCTTTGCCTCGCACTCTCCTTACACAACCTGCCAGGATTTTCAGCGCCCTGGAGGGTTTGAGAGGCCAGTCAGCCGTCCTCCCAGCAGGGGCTCGCGGAAATAACCCCCGTCGGGTGTCACCACCTTGTCGTCTGTCTGCCTCTGGATTCTGGGAGGGGCAAGCAGCTGACCCGGTCCGTTTGGAGCCCTGGAGCCAGGTGCTCCCGCACCCCCGCGCCCAGCTACGAGTCCCTGCGGGCCACAGGCGGGAGGGAGGACCCCAGAGCGTGGGAGGAGTGTGGGGACAGCGCTCCGGGGCTCAGGACCAGGGAGGTTGGCGTCCGAGGGAAGGGCAGCCCAGGGTGGCAGGGGTTTTGCTGGGGAGCGGAGGCCCCAAAGGAAACACACCGGGGGCCCCCAGCGAGCGCGGGCAGGTGAGTTCTGTGCGGCTCTGGCGGCCTTGGCCGGACAGAGGGGCACGGGTGGAGGCAGTTGCCTATCTGGGGGCTGGACGGACAGGTCACGCGGCGCCGTGAGGAGCCCTGAGGGCCGAAGTCAGGGCCGAGTCTGTTTACAGGCTCTGGGGGTGCTGATGGCAGGAAGCAGACCCGCTCTCCCGGCCCCAGCCCCCCACTCACGGGTCTGCCCTGAGTTTCCAGGACGGTGGCCGTCCCCGGGGTGCTCTCCAAGGAGGCTCAGGCCCTGGACAGAGGCCTCCCGGGGCCCCCGGGGAGCACCTGCTCCTCCTCCTCGTAGGCCGGGTTGTGGGGTGTCCCCCTCAGGAGCGCCCTCGGGAAGACCTGGGGCCAGAAGGCCTCTGCAGCGGTGGCCACAGGTGGGGCGACCCCAGCGGGCGGATGGCTCTGCGGCGTCCCCACGGGCCCTGGGGACACGAGAGGAGCAGGACCAACACCGGCCCTGGCCTCCCGGAGCCGACAGCCCGGGCAGGGCAGGGGTGTGAGGGGTGAAGGTACTGAGCCGGGAGGGGACGGCGTCTCCGGCAGCCACTGAGGGAGGGGGCACGGGGCTCCGGCCGGGGCCTGTCCCGGCTCTTACGGGGGGTCAGGGTGATGAGCCAGGGAGAGGGAGCCTCCTGCGCACTGGGGACCAGCATCCAGGCCGAGGGGCAGGGCAACCAGCGGGAAGGCCCCAGACTGAGCGGGGGAGGGGTGGCCAGAGGCGGAGCCTGACAGTGGCCCTGAGCTGCTGGGGCTGCTCCTGGGGCGCAGGGACCAGGGACGGACGGGGGACGAGGAGGGGAAGGCGCTAACCCCAGGGAGTGCGGGGGCAGGGGCCGAGGTGGGGCGGCAGTGGAGGCGCACTTGTGGTCCCTGGAAGGACCCGCCCACAGGGATGTGAGCCTTGAGGCCAGGGCCATGGGCGAAGTGCCCCAGCGAGAGGCCTACAGGGGCAGACAGGCAGAGAGGAGGAGGCAGGTCACCGGGGTGAGTACGGGGTCCCTGGGTGCCCGGCACCGGCCGCTGGAAGGCCCCACGCCCTGCTGAGCTCGGACCACGTGACGAGAGGCCTTCATGCGGTCGGCAGGCCCAGCCAGCAGCTCCCTTCCCTTTCCCAGGCGGCGTCAGCTCTTGGGGTGTTGGGGGGCAGTCGGGGGGGCGCTCTGCGCCCCCAGGCTCCCTCTGCCCTGCCCGATCCACGCCTTGCAGCACCCCCTGGGGAAGGCAGCCCCTCTTCTCGGCCACAGCCGCCCCCTGCCCCCAGGGGCCTGTGCCTCTCAGCTGGACGGGGGCTCCCGAGGGCCCTTCAGAGAGGCCACAGCCCCTGGGCCCTGCTGCTCCCGTCCGGCCCCTGCAGATCCCCTGACAGGCCACTGCCACCTGGGAGGCCCTGCCTGTCCTCCCACCTGCTGGGACCTCTGACCTCTGCCCACCCAGCGCCCGGTCACCAAAGGTCTCGGCACCTGCCTGACAGCACGCAGAGTCCAGCCCCGTATCCCCATGGCGGACAGAGCATGGGCGCTGCTTCACCGCGTCCCTGACCCTCCGTCCACACACCCTGCTCTGTCCCTTCCAGCTGCCCAGTTCCTCAGTCCTTAGGCTGGGTTGACTAGTGCTCCCCACCCCCGACAAGAGATAACCCGTGTCTGTAAGGGTCAGTTTTATGGGTCAACTGGGCTGGGCCCCGGGGAGCCCAGACGTTGGGTCAAACGTGATTCTGGGTGTATCTGTGTAGGTGTTTCTGGATGAGGTTCACAGGTGATGGGTGGACTGAGTGAAGCAGATGGTTTGCCACAGGGCGGGTGGGCCTTGTCCAATCAGTTGACGGCATGACTAGGTCAAAAGGCTGACCCTCCCCTGAGTAAGAGGGAACTCCTGCCTGATGGCTTTTCCTGCCTTCGGACTGGAACTGGGGTGCTGGCTCTCCTGGGGTGCCAGCTTGGCGACTTGGAGTTCTTGGGACTTGGCAGCCTCTGTAATCATGGGACCCAATTCCATTTAAGATGGTGGATGGATAGATACAAGGATAGATGGACAGAGAGACCGACATCCTATCGGTGGGCTCTCTGGAGAACCCTGACTAGCACACCCCCCCTAATCCCCAGAACCCGGCAGGATGTGGCTCACTGGGCAGAGGAACCTGGCAGGTGAACCGGAGTGGCCACTGTCCTGGATGGTTTCGGCGGGTCCTAACCACAGTCCCAAGGGTCCTGATGAGAGGGAGGCAGGAGGGCCAGAGCGGGGAGAGTCGGAGGACACTAGGTCGCTGCCCCTGTGGTTGGGGGACGGGACCACATGTCACTGAGGGCGGCACCCCCAGAAGCTGGCCGAGGCTGGGAACGGATTGTGCCCTGACCCTCCAGGGGAGCCGGCCTGGGACGCCCTGATTCCAGTCCAGTGAGACCGTGCCGGACTCCCCACCCCCGGACTGTAGGGGGGTGGCTGGTGTGGCGTTGAGTCGGATGTTGGCAGGGGGGAAGGGACATGGCTGTGGGGTTCCCCATACACCCCTGTCATCAGGCTGTGGGACTCCCCTGTGACCCGCTGTCTTCTGGGAACGAGGAATTGAGGGCAAGGCTTTATAAAATGCTTTTTCTGCACTTTTGGAGATGATCACACACTTTTTCTTCTTTTAGTCTGTTAATATGATGAGCTAAATTCATTAACTGTCAAATGTTAAAACAAGTTGACATTCCTGGGAGAAGCCCCACTTGACTCTGTATTATCTGTTCTATGTATTTTGGGATTTGATTTCCTAAACATTTGTTGAGAATTTTTGCATTTCTGTTCGTGGCCTGTCATTTCTTATCTGTGCCTGGTTATGGGATCAGAGCAGAGAATGAGCAGAAAATGCTTGGTTCTCTTCAAATTCTCCGTATCATGTGTGGGGGGATGAGTATTTCTTTGACGTGTTTGGTAGAATCCCCCATGAAGACGTTCACTCCTGAAGAGTCTTTCGAGGTAAGGCTTTGCTAAGCGATCTCAATTTCTGCAGCTGGTTTGAGGCTAGTGGGCTCGCGCGCCTCCTTGGGCGGGCTGCGGGCTCCGTTCACCTCGCCCCGCGGTGGACCCGCAGGAAGGCGGTCGTCACATTCCCTCCTCACCTGTGGTGAAGGCCACTGGCTCGCTTCCGATTCTGACAGCCTGTGTCCTGCTCCCACTGTTTCCGGATCAATCTGACGCCATGGAGTTTGATTACATTGTTTAATTTCTTAAAAAAAAGTCAGCTTTGGCTTCACGGATTTTCTGTTTCGTAGACTTCTGCTCTCAGATTACTTCCCTTCTTCTGCTGACTGTAGATTGCATTTTTCTTTTTCTCTGATTTCTTCAAGTGGAGGCTGAGGTCATTGATTTGGGGAGCTCTCTTCTTTTCTCATGGGACGTAAGTCAAATCCAGTGAATTTTTAAAAAATAATTTACTTTTTAAAGTCCATCGTGGTTAACATACAGTGTTTATCTCAGGTGCGCAATAGAATGATTTGCTAATTCAATGCATCACTTCTCAGGGCTCGTCAGGACGAGGGCACGCCCTCATTCCCATCCCCTGTCTCTTGTTTCTTTGCTCGTTTGTTTCTAGATTCTTAGATATGAGTGAAATCATACGGTACTTCCCTTTCTTTGACTTACTTCACTCAACACTGCACCGTCTAGGTCCATCCACGTTAAAGGTTATTTTTATGCATTTTTATGTTGTGTTTCCATTTTCGATCTGTTTGAAACACTTTCTCATTTTCCTTTTGAGTTCTCTGATGCACGTTACTTAATTTCTGTATTGTTCCATTTTCTGTTGCTGCGTGACCCATTACACATGTGGCGGCTTCCAGCAACACCCCGTACACCTCACTGGTCCCAGGGGCCAGGATCCGGCCGGGCGGTGCTGCAACCAGGGTGCTGGTGGCCTGCCCCCATCCGGAGCCCAGAGTCCTCTCTGCTCATGCCTGTCGCTGGCCGAACTCAGGCCCTTGCAGATGGAGGACTGACATCCGTGCCTCCGGGGGGCCGCCAGGTGGGCACCACGCCGAGCAGCCCTCGGCCCCTCTCAGCAATGACCACCCTCCTCGCTCTCCTGCTTCAGATCTCGGACTTGGAACTCTCCGAGGAGGTTGGGCTCCACCCTGAAAGTCTCCCTATCTTAAAGTCAACTGAATAATACTCTTAATCACATATGCAAGACTCCCTTTGTCCAGTTAACAGAAAACAGGTAACGGGGCGGGGAGAGGGAAGGTCAGGAGTCCATCTTGGAATTCTGCTCACCGCCTGCGGATTTGGGGATTTTCCACATACTGTTCTCTTTGACGTTCAGAATTCAGTTCTATTATGGCCTCACGCTGTATGATTTGAATCCTTTTCAATTTATTAAGAGTAGTTTTATGGCCCCAAATATGGTTTACCTTGGTAAATGCTTCATGTGTAGTTTAAAAGAATGTGAATTCTGCTGTTTTCAGGGTGGGGTGTTTTGTGTCGGGTGTTGATGGGATTGGCAGCACTGATCACTCTTCGTGGCCTTCCCGGCCTTCTGCTTGCTTCTCTCACGTACTGACAGAGAGTTGTTGAAATCTCCTCATACGGTTGTGGATTTGGGGGCGCCTGGGTGGCTCAGTCGGTTAAGCATCTGCCTTTGGCTCAGGTCAGGATCCCGGGATCCTGGGATCAAGCCTGGAATCAGGCTTGCCTGGGAGTCTGCTTCTCCCTCTCTCTCTGCCCCTCCCCTTGCTTGTGTGTGAGTGTGCCCCACTTGCTCTCTCTCTCTCCCAAATAAATAAATAAAATCTTTAAAAAAATAATTGTGGATTTGTCTATTTCTTCTTCCAGCGACAATAATTATTATGTATTTTAAAACACTCTTACTAGGTGCATTAACATTTAGGATTGTTATATTCTCTTGGTGAATTGACCCACTTAACATTATGAAATGACCTTTTTAGGCCTGGGAGTATACTTTGTTCAAAATGTACTTTGTCTGAGGTTTTGTTTCTTAATTTTTTAAAAGATTTTATTTATTTATTTATTTGAAAGAGAAAGAGAGCATGAGCAGGGGGAGGGACAGAGGGAGAGAGAGAATCTCAAGCAGACTCTGCACTGAGCCTGGAGCCGGATGTGGGGCTGGATCTCATGGCCTTGAGAACGTGACCTGAGCTGAAACCAAGAGCTGGATGCCAGTCACCCAGATGCCCCTGTCTGAAGTTAATATAAGCTGCTCTTTTTCTTCTGATGAGTGATACCATAGTATATCTATTCCTACCCATTTACTTTTAACATATTCGTCTCTTCACATTTTAAGCAACTTTCTTACATGTAGCAAATATCTGAGTCTTGGTTTCCTTGGGAAAAAAAATCCAATCTGAGAATGTCTGCCTTTTTTTTTTTTCAATGTCTGCCTTTTTAATCAGGATTTTAGATCATTTACATTTAATGTGATTATTGATAAGGTTGGATTTAAGTTTGTCATCTTGCTATTGGTTTTCTCTTTGCCCCATAGGTTCTTTGTTATTTTTTTTCTCTTCTTTTTCTTTTTCCAATTGAGTATTTTAATGATTCCATTTTATTTCCTTTGATGGCTTGTTAGCTGTAACTCTGTTTTGTTATTTTGCTGGTCAGCTCAGGACTCACACTGAGTCTCTTGAACTTACCACTCTACACCTTCCAGCAATAGTGTGCTACTTCACTCACACACGGTGTGCAAACAGCTCCTTCGGCTCGCCCTGCCCTTCCTGGCCTCCGTGCCAGTGTTGACATACATCTTACTTAGATCGCATTATAACCTTCACAACACACTGTTATAATTTTTACTTTGAATAGCGAATCACATTTTAAAGACATTTTTCTTTTCTTTTTAAAAAAATTTTAATGGGCACCTGGGCGGCTCAGTCGGTTGGGCAACTGCCTTTGGCTCAGGTCATGATCCCAGAGTTCTGGGATTGAGTCCTGCGTCGGGCTCCCAGATCCATGGGGAGTCTGCTTCTCCCTCTGACCTTCTCTCCTCTCATGTCCTCTCTCACTGTCTCTCTCTCTCAAATAAATAGATAAAAATCTTTAAAAGTCTTTTTTAAAGATTTTTATTTATTTGAGAGAGAAAGAGAGCACAAGCAGGGGGAGCAGCAGGCAGAGGGAGAGGGAGAAGCAGACTCCCCGCTGAGCAGGGAGCCCAACGTGGGGCTTGATTCCAGAACTCTGGGACCATGACCTTAAAAGCCAAAGGCAGACGCTTAACCTACTGAGCCACCCAGGCGCCCCTAAAGACATTTTCAATAGAATAATTCTTTGCCTTCATAAGTCTCATTTCCGGTAGTCTTCACTGCTTTGTATGGGTCCAGATTCCCATCAAGTGTTATTTTCCTTCTGTCCAAAGGACTTCATTCAAGAATTTCCTTTTACGCACGTCTCCTGGTTATTGGTCCTTTCAGTCCTTTTATGTCTGAAAAAAAGCATTTTCTTTGTCCTTATTTTTGAAGGAATTCTTGCTGAAATGAGAAATTCAGATTTGCCTTTTTCCTTTCAGAGCTTTCAAGATGCTGTACTACTGAACTCTAAATTGTGTTGTCTCTGACAGGGCTCACTGTCATTTTTATTCTATTCCTTGGTATGCAACATGTCATTTTTCTACAGATGTCTTTAAAATTTTCCTTCTATCACTGTTTGTTGGTTTTAAGCAATTTTAATATCATGTGCTTAGTGTAGTTTACTGATGTCTATTGTGCCTGGGTTCGTTTGAATTTTTGAATCTGTGGATTTATTTAGAAAACTTCCAGTCAGTATTTCTTCAAATAATTTTTTTCCTTTCCCCTCCTTTGGGATTTCAATTATATGCAATAAAACATGCAACTAATTATCCTGCATACAGTTGTCACAAAGATCACTGCTGTTCTACTCAGTTTTTTAAAAGATTTTATTTCTTTATTTGACAGAGAGAGAGGCAGTGAGAGAGGAAACACAGTAGGGGGAGTGGGAGAGGGAGAAGCAGGCTTCCCTTTGAGTCCTAGTGTGGGGCTCGATCCCAGGACTTCGGGATCCTGACCTGAGCCGAAGGCAGATGCTTAACGACTGAGCCACCCAGGTGCCCCATGTACTCATTTTATTTTTTTTAATCCATTTTCTTTCTGAGCTTCACAGGGATAGTTCACTAATCTGCCAGTATCCTTATTTGCTATAATTTTTGTCTCAGACTGAAATTTCCATTCCTCCACCTCCAAAGAGGAGTCTTTGGGTCTTTTCATATCTTTCCCGTCTCTTTACTATGTTTATGTGTCCTTTACCTTCCTGAACATATAGAATATAATTACAGTAAATGTTTAAAATCCTATGTGCAGATTCTTTCACTTTGTCATTTGAGTCTTTTCCGGAGATTTCCTATTTGTTTGCATCCTGGTAATTTTTGACTGGATGCCAGGTCTTGTGAGCTTTACGATGTTGAGTGTTGCGTATTTCTGTGCTCTTATAAATATTCCCGGACTTTCTTCTGGGATGCCACTGTGTTTGGCCCTCTCGGGTCCTCGTTGAAAGCCTCGTTAGACAGAACCAGAGCGGGTTAGTCTAGAGCTAATTCTGCCCTGATATGGAGGCCAGACCTTTCTGGACACTCCACCAGGTCACTGTCAACTATGAGGTGTTGGCAGCTCTGCCCCGGCTGGAGAGGGCCCCAGCTATTCCCGGCTGTGTGAGCACGGAGGCCTGTTCTCCCATCTCCTTTTGGAGGGTACTTTCCTCGTTGCTGGCTGGTTTCCCAAGTACTGCCGCAATCATAGGTGAAAACTTTCTCTCACTCTTCCTGGTCTTTGCCAAGTAAATGCCAGGGGTCTTGACCTCCCTCGACTCCTGCTGCCAGGCTCCACCTGGGTCCCACACCGTTACCATGACCCGAAAGCTCTCTCCAGGCAGGTGGCTGGTGCGGCTCTTGTTCTCACACGTCGGTTTCCTCTCTCTCGAGGACCCCTGCCCTGCAACTGCCAAGCATCCAGCGCCTGAGACACATTTTCACCGCATATTTTTAGTTTTGTCTGCTTCAGGGCGGCGGGTGAACCTGGTCCCTGCTGCTCCATCTCAGCAGGAATAGTCTCCCCGATGGGAGACTGTTCTGTTTCTGTTCTCATTTTTATTTCGTTAGAAGGTTTTGACATGTAGGCCACAACTATTTCTAGAGCACTGAAGCCAGTTTTTGCTTGGGTCTGTGTTGGGATCTAATAGAGACTTGCAGCCAAAGAACACACAGAGATGAGTTTTTGTAGATTAAACAGAAGGAAAATTGTTCTGGGAGATGATAGTGTGTTTCTGATAAGCAGGAAGGAGGCACCCATGAGCCCCCTTTGTGCTCAGAGAGGTTTTAACCTGCCAGGGGCCAGACCCTGATGCAAGTGCTGCCTTCCTGGGCTCCAAGGTCACCTCCTGATGTCACCCCCCCCAAACATAGGCCCAGGACACCCTTGAGCCGACAGGAAGACAAATGTGTGTGTGAATTAGTTTGAGATCTCTAGAACCAGAGCAGGACTTCAAGGGCCCCTGCTCTCAACCTGGGGGCACTGGGAGCTATAAGCAGAGCGGACCTGGTCACAGTGACCCCCCGTCTCTGGAATGTCATTCAACATGGACACTAGACTTATAGACAAAAGGGAACAGGGACATCGACAAGGCCCGCTGTGAGGTGGTGATGGGTTCCTACCAGACCCTGCTTAGACAACTGGAGGGAACTAACGCACAGATCCCGACACCCGTTTCGATGTATTCTGTGCGTTTTGACTGCGAACAAGTTTTGCTTATGGGTGCAGAGTGGGGTATGAAGCAAGGAGGGGTTAGGGTGTATGGCCCGAGCCCCCAAGGGAACGGAGCTTCTCTTTGCAGAGCTGGGCACATAAGGGGAAGGAGGCTGGGGGTGGGAGCCCGATGGGTTTGAGGGGACAGCACCCACGCCGTGAAGCTGAGCGTTGGATTCAGGAGTTCAGGCAAGAGGTCTGGGCTGAGGGTCTGTGGATACACGGAATTCAAGGCCCTGGGGACCGCGGAGCTCCCTGGGGACGGAACACGGCCAAAGGGGAGGCAGGGTGGGGGCTGAGGCCATGACGCATTTTGAGCCGGGGCAAGAGGGAGTGTTGCAGAAAGTGGCAACAGGCCCATTATTCCAGGAGACGATGTGCGCATGGCCCACCTGCACAAAAACAGATCCCAGGGAGATGGGTGGTCTAACAATGAGGAGTGCACATCTATAGGGGCAGAGCAGACAGCGCACGGCAGTGGAGCAGAGTGGATGAGAAGTCCCTGGAGGTTGAGGGTCGGGGTCCCAACCCTGCCTGGGCCAGGTGCGTCCTCTGTGACCCTGTGAAGGTCACAAGCCTCGGTGTCCCCCATTCCTCATCTGCACACTGGGCTAAAGCCGAAGAGTTACGTCCCGGAATGAACGGCCTGGCCCGGATGAGTCACTAGATGTGAGTTACCACCATCGTCCTCATTATGGTTTTTTATGTGTGTGGCTTTAGCGTCTCAGAGCAGGGAGAGCCTTTCTAAGTGTGACACTAAAACCCAGAAACCAAAACCCTGAAAGACTCCTGAATTTGGTTACATGTATTTGTTCTTTGATGTTTCATAGGTTAAAAAATTGTTAAGTGTTTCATTAGGTAAAGCCCTAAATAGGCAAAGTCAAAAGGGCACTGACACGCTCAGAATGAGTTACGATCACAGAAGTTTCGTTTCCCTAATGTACGAGGAGCGCCTATAAATAATTTTCTTAAAGAGAATCCAATGGAAACGTTGACAACCGAGATAAGCAAAAATTCAGAGGGAAGGAAATACAGTTGGCCTGAATATATGAAGACAATAAAATAAATGTGGATGAGAACACAGAGATAGCATCAGTTTCTTATCAGATGAGAACAAAGCAAAACAAACAAAGCCTTTAACAAGTGCACAGGTCTGTTAAACAAGAGAATGGGGCAAGAAGTCCCGGGTGCTTTGCTGGAGGGAATATAAATCAAAACAACTTCTGCAAAGACAGTTTGATAAAATGCAGTGAATTTCAGGCATACGTAACCTTTGACCAGCAGTTCGCATTCCGGGATTTGTCACGCAGACACCCTTGGGCACGTGCAGACAGACTGTGGCCCATCCGCGCAGGACCCTGCGTGCTAGCGGGGGTCCACCAGACCCCACATCCACCCTGGAGGCTGGTTAAGTATGTACGGAACACCCGTGCAGTGTAGCCCACGTGGCCACAGTAGAAGTAAGAATAAAAACGGTCCCTGTATATACTCTGGGGAATGATCTCTGAGACGTTTGTTAAGCAAAACCAAAAAACATGGCACAGAATGACTGGTACAGTGTGCATGGAAAAGAGGAACCCCAGTGATATTTTTTTAATGTTCCTTTATTGTACAGGATATGTCAGGATGGACACAGATGAGTCTGGGGCCACAGGAGTCCTCTGGGAGAGAGGGGGGATGGGGCGGCGGAGAGGGGAAGGTGCCCGTCGAGAGTCTTCACTGTGTGCCCCTTTGAGTCTAGAGCCATGTGAACATGTTACTTAGTCAAAAACAGTAAACCAAATTCTAAACATGTTTCAAGAAAATCCATTAACAGAAAAAGAAGAAAAACCATACGATCGTCTTACAGGCTGTGGAAATTTCCCTCATAAAATTCAACATCTGATCATTATTTTTTTAAACGAATATCATAGCCAGTTAGAAACTGAAGGGAATTTCTTTGACTCGATAACAATCAGCTACCAGAAATCTATGGCGAATACTATATGATGAAATATTAGCAGTGTCCCTTTCAAATCAGGAATATAACAAGAATGCCCGCGGTCACCGTCTGCTCTTCACCGTGGGCAGAAAGCCTGGCCAGCCTATAGACGAACCAGATCAATACTGAAGGGAGAAAAAGGATATAAGGGTGTCAAAGAATGGAAGAACCTTCTTACCATTCTCAGATGATGTCACTACTAAAACCCAGAGAATCTACAAGAAAAAAAAAAGAGAGAATTTAGCAAGGCTCCAGGATAAAAGATCAATATACAACAACCACCAAGTGCAATGCCTTTGTACAACCTGGAATCATCAGAACTAACACTTAAAAATTATGCATGTCATTTACGATAGTAACAAAAAAGGTACCTAACAAACATGTCTATGACGTTCATGGAGATGATTATAAACAATGTGTCGAAGGACTGAAAGGAAACTAAATTAGCAGAGAGACAGACCTCTACACTAGGGGGGCTTAACCCTCAGCGGACTCATCTGTAACCTGCCTGATTCAGGACAGTTTCCAACCAGACTAGAGAACCTGGTTCTAAAATGTATATGAACGAGCGGTGTTGTCAAGAAATAGCTTGTATTAAGTAACGGGAGAGAGACAGAGGCAGAGAGAGTGTGAGATTGGGACCTGTTCCTTGATTTTCTTTCCTGCTAATGGTGTGTTCTGCCTCTGAATTCATGTCTTCCAAGCTGCAGGTACACTTGGGTTTTATCGTTCTTGAATTTAATGTTCTTTTTCTGGGAGATTGTCCATCCCAAATACAACTTCAAATTGCTTTGTATGCAGTTGTTGATAGCAGTCTCTTGGTATTTTGAAATATTTCGGATGCACTGTATTTGTCTCCTTTTCACCGTTGATATTGTAGGTTTATCCTCTCTCCATGTCTCTCCATCTCTCTCTCTCTCTCTCTCTCGGGTCTCGTGAGCACTTCTGATACATCTTTGTTTTCAATGTCATTCACTGTCTTCTCCTTCATACGCGCTGTGACCACCCCTCTGATCTCAGCCGGGGCCCTTTCCAGTGGAGAAGCCCTGGTTTTTGGAGCACAGTGCCGGCCGCGTTACTGGGACTCTGCTCCATAACGTCTCCTGTTCTCGTACTTGCTTTGCGCCAAGCCCTCTCTCACTTCCACTATGAGTCACCCTTTGCTCCCCAGCTGTTAGAGTGTCTACTTTTCAGGCTCAAAGTGCATCTTAGATGCTCTTGTTGTTCCATTTTTCTGACCTCTTTGCAATGTGATCGGAGGCTCAACGTGATGCAGATGCGCGGAGACAGGTGACACTGCCTCGGCGGGCTCACCTGTCATGGGTTGTCGCAAACACGTAGCTGCGGAGAAGGGTGATTCTCTGTCGGACACGAGAGCTACATTGGTCTGTGTCGCTGCATCCTCCATGCAGCCTGGGTTCCAGAAATTGCAAGTCGCTTGTATCAGACTAGCTCTCCATAGACGAAACATATACCTTTTTGACTTGCTAAGGCACCTGGCAGAGCCCCGAGCAGGCAGAGGCCTGGCGGGATTCAATGCAAGGGCACACCCTGAGGGCTCTGACCCTGAAGGTCTCCAGCCTGGCAGCAGGGCGGCCCCAGTGCCAGCCGCAGGCTCCCTCCCGGTGGGCTCGAGAGTCAGAAGGCGGAGTCTGGGGGGAGGGAGGAAACCCCAGGTAGGAAAGGGTCGTAGAGATGGGAACAATCTGCATTAACTGATTGCAGACCCAGGGCTCCTGACCCCTAACCCAAGCGTGTGCAGGGAGATATCCAGGAGCCTGGCTGGAGACAACAGCAGGAGCCCGGACAGAGCTCGGAGCTTTCGGAAGATGCTCGCCAAAGCAACACCAGAGCCTAGAGTCTGAACCCCAGCAAAGCAGACGATCTGGTACACACCCAGGGCGTTCATCGAAACCCCAGGAGGGCCATGGCCTCAGAGCACAGACTGTGCCCCACGATGAAGTCTCAGGACAAAGCAAGGTGTGAGACGAAGGCCTTGCGAGTTCCAGATGCGTGGGTAGTAAGTCACAGGTCTGATCCAACAAAAGCAATACTGGGGCACCAAAGGTAGCTTTGCACTCTCCGATTTGACAGACAAGCAGAAATGGACCCATTCCTAAGAACCCCCAGAGTGCTCGTGCTCAACTGAGACAAAATAGAGCCTTTGGATGTCCCTAAAACTACCGAAGAAATTTGAACATGCAATTTAAAAACTCCCCAAAAAGAAATCTCCAGGCCCTGAAGAATTAGCACCAATCACAGTATCTTCCAGAAAATCGAAACTTATTTTGTGAAGCCAACATTGCCCTGATACCAAAACTACAGACAATGCAAATCAGTTTCAAAACTTTCAGAGGACGTAAGTCTTATAGAATATTTCATTTGGACCTACATGGAAGTTAGGGAAAAAAATTTTAAAATACGCAGAAAAGCCTCCAAACATTTGATATTTGCCCTCACCCCCCCCAAAAAAAAGGAATTATAAGGGAAATTAGAAAGCATTGGAGTTAAATAAAAATAAAAACACGCCATTGTGGGATGCAGTATTGCTTAGAAGGAAGTGAATCGCTTAGAGGGACTCTTTTAGCAAAGAACAAAGATTTAAAATACATTTCCACCTAACCAACTTTAGTAGGAAAGCTAAAACTGAGAGCACATGCCAGTAAAGTACAAGGCACAGAAGTAATAGAGAAAAATTAACAAGCGGACGCACGCTCCCAGCTAAACTTACGGAGGACAAGAAGGAAGCACAGTGTAGGGCCACCGGCTGCTGGCGGGCACGCGGCCTTCAGGACTTCCAAGGAGGGCCGCGGACACGGGCGGACAAGGTCCTGCAGGACCCGAGGGGCAGAGGGCGGCCTGCAGGGAGCAGCAGGGATAACGCCGCCCTCCCCGCTAGGTGGGCTTGCCAGCAGCCCCTTATGACATATCAGGGTGTCCTAAATTAGGGGGTACGTTTACGAGCCCGTGTCCGCCGGGCAGGAGGAGGGCGAAATCGGAAGAAAATAAAAACCAACGTAAGAGGAGAGAGCGAAGCGCTCTGAGGGTTAGGGCGGAGCTGGTGAGCGGGGCCCCCGGGCCCCGGGGGCTGCGCGGAAGAGGAAGCGGTGAGCCCTGGGAGCCGGGAGGGGAGGCCTCCACCAAATGCTTAAGTAGTCAGGATCGCCAAATGCCGTCAACGGTCCCTGTGAACTTCAACCTGGGAGCCGACAAGCGCCCCGAGGTGTGTGCACGCACCGCAGGACAGGCGGGCAAGGACAGGAGCAGACCACCGACCCTGCGGCCGCGGGGATGGGACTCGGGGGCGTCACGCCCTCGGGAGAGGACTGTTGCCTGCAGCGGCTGCACCACTTTGCGTCCCCAGCAGCCCGGCTCGAGGGCTCCGGTTCCCCCACGCCCTCGTCAGCACCGTCCTCCTTCCCGATCGTCACCATCCGGGCAGGTGCCGTGTGCTCCTCGTGGAGGCTCGGATTTGCTGAGGATGCTGGGCTTGTTGGCCATGTGTGCGACTTCGGAGCAATGTCTCCTGATGAGTTCAAGTTTAATCCGCATTCCCTGATTACACGTGGGGGGAATAGCTTTTTTATGCATTCACTGGCCACCTGAATTTCCACACTTGTCCAATGGCTGTTAAAATAGTTTCCCTTCCTAAGCGCCTCCTCTGTTCTGTTTTCTTACTGACTTATGGGAGGTGACCATTTATTCTGTGCACCACTTCTTTGCTTTTAAATGGGTTCCAAACCCATTGTCCAGTTTGTGACTTTTCCTTGAGCCCTTTTTATGGTGCCTTTTGATGAATGGAACTTAGGGAGTTCACTTGATTTAAGTGGAGTAAAATACATCCATTCTTTTTTCCTTTCATATTTGGTTTAAGAAATCTTTTCCTGCCTTAGGTCATGAGAACCTCCTCCTATGGTCTCTTTTTGGGAGTCTCATGTTTGGGACATGATCCCCAGAAGGGGTGTGCCTATTTCTCTTCGTCCACATGGGTCTCCTCTTGTCCCAGCACCACGTTCTGGAGGGACTGGCCTGTGCCAGCGTTGCCCGTGCACCTGTTCAAATACATGGCCTGGCCTCTGCAGTTCCAGTCCACCCCGTGCCCATCTGTCGTCACTCAGCCCGCACACAAATACCGTACGGTCTGAGCTGTGACAGCTCTGTGCTCTCTGACGTCTGCCTGGGGACGTGCTCCTGACTTCCTCTTCTCCCGGAGGGTCTTGCTTCTCTTGGCCCTTTGCCTCGCTTCACAGATTAATTAGTTAGTTTGTCAATTCCCACCAAACCCTGGTGGGAATTTTTATCCAAACTGCATTTAATCTCTTTTGGGAATAATGGGCATCTCTAGAATATTAAGGGTGTAAACAATAGCCACACCTTCGTTCGATCGCACATTCCTCCGCTGGTTACGGTGAAACGTGAAGAGGAATGTATGACGCTCATAGATGCATCTTCACACGGTGTTTAGAGGAAACAGCCATGCAACCCACACTCAGGCCAAGTCACAGGCCACAGCAGCACTCCAGGTACGTCTCACAAGTCCCCGCGCCACCATAACCTCTCCTTGCTACCTTACTAACCACTGATGGGTGTTGATTCTGAAACCATTCCCAGCACGGTATTTGCTGAGATCTTGGTCATCCCCCGAGACCCATCAATAGTAGCGCGGGTGAATAAATGTGCACATTTACCCGATGAGTAGCACACGGCCGCGAGAGCGCATGGTTACGGAGGTGCTCAAGGTTAGAGAGGATGCGAATAGCATGCGTGTGTCCCGAATATGGGATGTGTGTGTGCGCCTGCGTGAGCACGGGTACACGTAGGCACGTGCGTGAGTGTGCATGGCGGGGCTGGACAGCCACTTGGTCCCTGCGTGCAAATAGCACGCTCCATGTCAGGTCGCCGCCCCCCTGGGGATGTGCCATATTATTGTGCTGGCGATATGCGTCTCCACACCTGCCAATAAGCACCTTTCGTATAATTATAGGAGATTTGGAAACGCTATCTTGCGATGAGCCAGTTTCGGTCCCTTGTTGATCTTCAGTAAATTCCCTGCTCTCCTCACTGAGTTCCAGGGCCCTTTCCTTCTGAGTAGCAGGTGCCCTCCAGCTGCGTACATGATCTTTTCGCTATTCGTGGGGATGCGCTTCGTCGGCTTGGCGGAGACAAACTTAAACACCATCACACGCACAGACTTCCAGCGCGTCGCGCGGTCGGCTGAGAGCATGTACAGTCGCTGCACTCTGACTATCGGCGTCTGAAGCATCTCCACTCTTCCTGAAACCACTCACTTCCCTTTGCAGTTACTCCACGCCGTGCCGCCTGTGCCCACGTCCCCACCTGTCTGTCCCAAGCCACCACCGATCGGAGCTCCGTCAACAGTAAATGAGTTTCGTTTGCTCTCGAATTTCACAGGTATTAACGTTCATCTGGCTTCCTCCACCCAAAGTAACGTCTGCAGGATTCACCGGTCTTGGTGGGTGTTTCAGCGGCTGATCTATTGTCATTATTGGAATCGAGATGGCAGACTTGTTTGTTCTGTCAACAGCCCGTGGACATTTGAGTCGTTTCCAACTTCGGGCCACCATGACTAAGCTGCCCTGAATATCCGGGTAAGAGGGCTTCCTGAAGATGCGTGTTTACACAGTTCTTTTGCAAGTTTCTCAAATGCATGGGTCACGGGAGAGGTGTACGTGTAACTTTATGGAAAACTGCAAGACCGTTTTCCAATCCGGTTGTGCCTTATAATTGTTTACTCACTGATTTTCACCAGCGGAGTCCTGTACCACATTTTCAGAACCAGAAAACACTTTTACAAAATCTCCTGAACTCACCATTACTAAACTTCTGGAGCTTTTTATTTTATTTTATTTTTTAAAGATATTATTTATTTATTTGACACGGAGAGAGAGATCACAAGTAGGCAGAGAGGCAGGCAGAGAGAGAGGAGGAAGCAGGCTCCCCGCTGAGCAGGGAGCCCGATGTGGGGCTCGATCCCAGGATCCTGAGATCATGACCTGAGCCGAAGGCAGAGGCTTTAACCCACTGAGCCACCCAGGTGCCCCCATGGGTCATATTTAAAATTTAAAATTTTTGAATTGCAAATATCTTGTCTAGCTGATCATTTTTACTGTGCACTTGCCCACTCTAGTTGGCACGAGAGGATTCAACTCTGTTTCTATGACAGTGACTCGGGTAGATTCCACATCTAGGTGAGATCAGATCATGTCTGTTGTTGGGGTCTGGCTCCTTTCACTGAGCATAGCGTCCTCCAGGCTCATCTATCTCGTCACAAATGGAAGGACTGCCTTCCTTTCTAAGGCTAAATGCTATTCCATTGTATCTGTGTGTCACATCTTCTGTATCCACTCATCCGCCCAGAGACTGTTGGGTTGTTTCCACAACTTGGCTGTTGTGAAAATGCTAATAATGCTGTAATGAACTTGGGAGTGCAGATGTCTCTGAAATCCTGTTTTTCTTTCCTTTGGGAAAATAATCAGAAGTAGAATTGGGGACCATGTGGTATTTCTATTTTTAAATGTTGGGGGGACCGTCCATACCGGCTCCCACAGTGGCTGCACCAGTTTGCATTCCCACCCACAGTGCATGAGGGCTCCTTTTCTCCACATCCCTGCCAACACTTTTTGTTTATTGTCTTTTGTGTTCCAGCCTTTCTGACAGGTGCAAACGCTATTTCAGCCAGGCTTTGATGTGCGTTTCCCTGGTGATGAGTGACGTCCAGGACACTGGCATTATCGGTTGGCCGTCTTTATGTTTCCTTTTGAGAAATGTTTATTCAGGTCCTTTGCCCATTTTTAAATCATGTTATGTGTTTTCCTGCCATTGAGTTTTTGCCGTGTTATTAAAGGATATTTTCAATGAGGATAGAATTCTAGGTCAGTAGATTTTGTTTTCAGTCTTTGATGAGATCACTCCATTTTTTGTGGGATTGGTTAGTATTTCTGTTGAGAAGGTGGCTGGCGGTTTATTTGTTGCTTCCATTCAGGTAATTTGCTTTTTTACTCAGCCTTATTTAAGATTTTCTCTGTCGTCGGTAATATGTCTAGCTGCCAGGGTTTTTTTTTTTTCTTTTATTTCCCTTTTTTTTCACCTTTTCTTTTCTTCCTCCCCCCCCTTTACTTTTCTTTTCCTTTCTTTCTCTTTATTTCTTGTTTGTTTGTTTTGGAGTTTATAGGGCTTCTGCAATCTGTGACTTGCGGCTCAGGTCAGTTTTGCAGTCTTGGCCATTAGCTCTTTGACGTGTTATTTGAATTCCATCCACTCTCTCCTTCCAAAGTCCCAGTACATGTTAGATATTTCCATGATGCCCCAAACAGCTCTTCTGTTCCTTTCTGTGTGTTTTTTTAAATCATTTTGTCTTCATTCCACTTTAAGAATTCTCGTTTAAGCTGCATCTAATTTGCTGTTAGTTCCATCAAACCACCACTGAGGGGTCTGTGCTTTCTAATTCTAGAACTTCCATTAGATCCTTTTTCATAATTTCTAGTTTTCTGCCAAATTTCTCCGCTTGGTTCCTTAAGTTCTTGAACATCGCAACCTGAGAATTCTTAGTAACATTAGAGACACTTCCAGCATCTGAGTGTCTCGTGGGTCTCCTCCTTCTTTTTCCTCTTTTTGCAGTTGGACCCCACGTTTCTCTCTGTGCGCTCACTTCCGATAGAGTTCCAGGCCAGCTGCTTAGAAAATCCAGGAGAGACTTAGGAGCTCTGTGGGATATTATCACCTCCAGAGAGGATTTTCTTCTGTGATTATTGGGTGACCATACTAAAGAGGATCGTTTTAGTTCAAGCAAGAATTGAATTGACTCCAAGTGATATTGACTCCAAGTGCAATTCCTGAAAAGGCGGGTCTGCTTCAGCTCATCCTTCCTCCTTGCAGGTGACACTCCAGGGTCCCAACCAAAACCTACGGTTCTCCCAGGGTCTCTGAGATCCACCCTCTCCCTCCTACTGTGGGAGACAACTCACAGCTCTCCCCAACTTCTCAAACTTCCAGCTACAGAAATTGCTGGAGGAACGTGTAATCTCCCAAAGCAATAAAATGATCCCAGAGTCTGACCTCACCTCCCTCTCCTTCCCTCTTTTGCTCTAGCCTGGACAGATAAATAACCATGATAAGCCCTCCAGGGTCTTGAAAGGTCTTTGAGGGCATCCCCACTGCCTCCACCACCAGTTTTTCTAGTGGTTCTCAGCAGCGGAGTTGGTCAAACAATTTACTTGGTCGTTTCCAGATGCTGAGTTTTTCCTTTTTTCTTTTCTTTTCTATTTTTTTAATCCACTGGGGACTGCCCTTGTTTTTTGGAAAGCCCAGCTGTCACGTTCAAAAGGATCACAGTTTCTCACGTGTGGCTATTTTGCCTGGGGAGATATTGAAGCCTCGTGTGCTCCATTCTGCTAGAAATTATAAGCCTCTGATCATTTCCTTAATTGCCTCCCAGAAGAACGTAGAAGCAGTGTCTCCACGGTGCTGAGAAGACAGTGATCCCAGACAAGTGTGGTCGGGGTTGGCTGGTCAGTCTTGGTGACGGGCCAGCTCTCAGACCACGTGCCCCTAGAGCTATCAGAGCAAACTTCTCTGTGTTCGTTTTGACCTGAGTACGTGTGCACGGGGCCCCAGCCTCTCTGTCGGGCTCTGCAGGAAACATATTTCACACTTGGGAATTCTGCTCCGGCCCCGAACCTGGACGGCACGGCAGGCGGCGGCCTCCACAGCCCCTGCCGCAGGTCCGGCTTGCAGAGCGGGAAGCCCACCAACTGAAGCGCCGCGGCCCCCGACCCTGTGGCGTTGACGTGTCAGCCAGGGGACCAGAGGCGATGTGCACGGCCCTACCGCCCAGAACCATGGACGTTTGCGAGGCCGTGCAGCCTGAGCTGACGCAGGCGCAAGGCCAAAGGGCTGGCCGCGGCCTGCCGTCCGTGTCCCAGGGGCCCGAAAGCTGTTGGAGGAGGAGAGTCTCTCCGGGGGCGGGGGGGGGGCGGCCGTGCTCCCGAGCGTCCAGCGTGCGCAGAGGGAGAAGTGGGCCAGGCCGAGAAAACGCACAGATCCCTGGCCAGCGACCAGGGCCTGGCTCTCTGTCAGGAGCCTTGGCGGAAGGGACGGGCCGAGCAGAGTCGAGCGAGTCGGGAAAGGGCACACAGAGGGACACACGGGAGTGGGCGCCGAGCGGAGGTCTCCGTGTCACACAGAACGCTCCCTAGAAAGCACCCGCCCGTTGGGGCTGGGCCTGCGGCTGGGGCAGAGGTGCTGTGCTCTGGGTAAATGCACCAGGAGAGAGTGACGGGGGACGCTCCTGGGACCGGGGGCTGCCCAGACGGCAGGTGGGGACCGGCCCGAGGACACAGGCGTTGTCTGGGACCAGGTCAGCTCCAGATGAGGACAACGCAAACAGCCTCAAACTGTGCATGATGGGGCGCCCGGGGGGCTCCGTCGGCTAACTGTCTGCCTTCAGCTTGGGTCATGACCCGTGGTGCTGGGGTCCCAGGATCGAGTCCCGCATCGGGCTCCTGGCTCAGCGGGGCGTCTGCTTCTCTGCCTGCTCTTAACCTGACCCGTGCTCTCTCGTTCTCTCTCCCTCCCTCTCTCTCTTTCTCTCTCGTAGATAAAGTCTTTGTTAAAAAGTGCACGATAGTGCCTGCGTGAGCCCATGCGTGGCGACACACTATGTTAAAGCCCAGAATTGGAAGTGACCCACGTGCCCCTACGGGGCCTGCTAGGATAAACCACAGGGCACCCACTCATGGGTCCGGTGTGGCGGAGGGGGGAGGGAGTCCACGCCGTGTGGCCAGCCGGCCTCCAGGACGGGGCTGGAGATGCCACGGGGGCAGGCCAGGATGGCCACCGGCAGTCATCGCTTTAGCAAAGCGTCCGGGGGTGAAGAAGTAACATTTAAACAGGTAGCAGCTATGAGTACCCGCAGGCGAGAGAGGAAACAGCCCGGAGGAGCCGGGGGGNCGGCGGGGGGGGGGGGGGGGGGGGGGGGCTTGCCCTGTTCCACTGTTCAAACCATGGAAACATGTGACGGAGTATAAAACACACTGACGTCGAAATGGCAAAAGCGAGCCCCCCAGTGAGAGCAAGTGGGAGAGAGTGGGCTGGGCCGTCCATCCAGCGGGTGACTTAACCCCCCAGAAAGTTTATTTCAAGGCACTTGAAAACACAGTCACTTGAGGACATCTGTCGCATGTGGGTTGTGTGTGTGTGATTGTGTTAAGTGCCCTTAGGAAACTAGATTTCCAACGTAAGACTAACTGAAATATACAGTGTAAGGAGTCAAGAAAAATCTTGAAATCCCGCACTCAAATTGGAAATACAGTGTGATTCCAGGATGGATTTTATTTTTAAAAATATGTTTTTCCTAAGCCAGTCACAAAGACACACTGTGAGATTTCATCCATATTAGGTCTCCAGAGCCTCCAGATCCACAGGGACACAGAGTGGACGGTGGGCACTGGGGCCGGGGGAGGGACGGGGTCGGCGTCTCAGGGGGACGGAGAGTGGACGGTGGGCGCCGGGGCCGGGGGAGGGACGGGGTCGGTGTCTCAGGGGGACGGAGAGTGGACGGTGGGCGCCGGGGCCGGGGGAGGGATGGGGGTCGGTGTCTCACAAGGACAGAGTCTCAGTTTGGGAAGATGGAAGGTTTTGGAGACGGATGGTGGGGACGGCTGTGAACGTGCTTAGAGCCCTGAGCCGTGGGCTTAGAGACGGTGAAGACGGTACATTTTATGTTGTGTGTATTTTACCACAAGAATAAAAACTTGGAGAAAACATGATTCTCCCACTTCTGTTCGCAAAAAGAGCTGGAAACAGTGGGCTACACCAGCAGCCATGAGCACCCTGCTGCCCAAAGCGGGGCTCCGAGTCTCCAGCACCATCCCGTGCAGGGACCCAGGACGCTTAGAGAAATGGCGGTTCCAGAGCTCGACACAACTTTCACAAGACGCACGGAAACCGTCCAGACCACCGTGTCACGTCAGGACGCACACTGGTCCATGGGAAGGGTTCCCTTTGGTCAAAGACAGGCAGTCTGGGCACCAGGGAAGAGAACAGGGCCAGCGAGCGGGGACACACCTTGTGGTGACCCCGTGAGTCATGCAGGCAAGCACCACACCTTCCCCGGGGTGCGCGCCAGGCCGGTGACTCGCTTCCCGCCAGCGGACGAGGGCAGAGGCTAAAGGGTTCTGCAGGGGCGCCTGGGTGGCTCAGTGGGTTAAGGCCTCTGCTTTCGGCTCAGGTCATGATCTCAGGGTCCTGGGATCGAGGCCCGCATCGGGCTCCCTGCTCAGCAGGGAGCCTGCTTCCCCCTCTCTCTCTCTGCCTCCTTGTGATCTCTCTCCCTCTGTGAAATAAATAAATAAAATAAAAAAAATAAAAAATAAAAAATAAAGGGTTCTGCAGAGGGAGGCTGGGCCTCGAACCAGCAGCCTGTGAGTGAGTCAGGGGAGGACTTCCTGTGGGCCTGGAGCGAGTTGGGTAAGCCCTTCAGAAGACGCTCTGGGCCTTCTCTGAAGTCAGAGGCCAGGAGCCTGTCTGGGAAAGACCGTCTCTGCCACGGGCCCCCCCGGGGGACACAGGTCCGCCACGCGTTCTGCAGCCTGAGCTCTGCAGACAACCACACGGGGTCCTCGTCCAGTGGGGCCTCCAGACGAGAACGCTGCCGGGCCCCCTGCGCGCGAAGGCGGGAAGGTGCTGTCTCAAGCCACCCAGTCTGTGGTCATTCCTTACACCGCATAGGAAATGCCAGTAACGCCAAGGTCGCCGAACCCTGATGTCAGGCATGTTGGCTCTGTAAGGAGCCGGGGAGTCCACGTTTCGGGCGCCCCAGGCCCTGGCTGCTCAGCCTGTAGCGAGCGAGGCTCAGGCCTGTCCTGCAGGTTCTGCTGGGCTCGCCGCGTCAGGGCCTCACGAATGGGAAGCAAGGAGGGCTCCTGGCCGCAGGTTCAGGCAGAAGCCCCTCGGAGCCCCGGGGGGCCGTCAGCAGCACTCGGCCCCTTGCGGGCGCAGAGCCGAGGGCACCGTCCGCCGGGCGGCTGTGAGCGGGGGGCTCTCTCAGCCTTGGGGGAGTGCTCCCCAAGCACCGCCGGGTGGGTGTCTCGCCGCCAGCTGCTCTGACGTCCTCTCCCGACAGCGGCCCAGGGACAGCCCTCAGCCTTCAGGGGCCTCACGTGAGTAGCTGGAGTCCACCCGGGGAATCTCTGTTTTTAAGGGGAACTTATGTTTGCAAAATCCTTTTTGCCAAATACAGAACACCAGCACAGGAATTATTATTATTATTATTAATTATTATTATTATTTTGTATTCACAGTTCTCGGAATTAGGGCAGGAAATCTGGGCAGTGGGGCCGGGGGGTGGGGGAGGGATCCTAGAACCCACCTCCCTGTGGCCGTTGTACCACAGAAGAAGCCATAGCTGGCATGTGGACAAATGTGTGGGGGCCATATTCCAATAAAACTTTATTTACAAAAACAGTGGTGAGCAGGATTTGGCCAATGGCTGCTACGGCTTGCTGACTCCTGGTCCCAAAAAAGTGTCTCCAGCAGCTGCTAAAACCGCGAGGAGCCGTGATGGGGGCCCTGATGTCAGGCGGCTCCAGCTGGCCACACCCCGCCCACGGACAGTGGAGGGGACACACCAGCCCTCAAGAGCCTTCCACCTCCGAACAGTCTTGCCGAAAAACTTGACCTCAAACCAGTCGGGTCTAACGAGAAATACAGAGTGTGGAAAAACATCCATAAAGTCTGGGATGTTGGAAACTCTGCAAGATCCAGGAGCTTGTTCCTTCAACAAATTAATGGCAAGAATTACGGGGGGAGCTTATTGATCAAAAGGGGGGCTCCGAGACAGAGCCGCGGTGCCCGTGTGAGCTCTGTGGGGGTCTGGACATGAAGAAGCTGCCCCAAACCCATCCGGGGGGCACGCGGGAAAATGTGATGACGTGGAAGGCTTCCTGGGGCGCTCTGTCTGCTGGCAGAATGGTGTGTGTCTGGGTCTTGCCCAAAAGTCATCTGGGCAGTGAGTCGAGGCGCATAGGTGGGCCCAGACCGGCCCCTAGGGTTCAGTGGCTGAGTCAGGGTGAGGGTCCTCACGTTGGTGCTCTGGTCTGTGTGCAGGGTGCTCCAGCTGCGACCCCCAGTCTTAATGGGCAGGCCGGCGGTGGGGGTGGGGGCGGCGGTGCTGGGAGTTTTGGGGGAGTCGGGCCCATCGTGTTAGAGGGCCCCAGGGGAATGAGGACCCGTGGGGGGGCGGGAGCTTCTCTGGACCACCAACTGTTTTGAGGGGGCCGGCGTGTGTCTCAGGGACCCCTTCCCTCCATATGGCCCCGAGGGGCACCGCTGCACTCCCAGGGATCCCCACAGGCTCCTGAAGCTAGTGACCATCCCTGGGGCCTGGGCAGTTGGCCTCTATGCCGTTCGTTGGCTGCGGGCCCCTGGGGCCGGCCCTGCTCCACCTGCTGCTAGGGTCCGAGGCAGGCTTGGCTACCGGTGCTCTGGCCTCCGGCATCCTCTGCTCTTCTGGGAGTGGCCTGGACGCTTGTGAGATCTTGTCACATCCCACCTGGGTCCCCTTGGGTTCAAAGCCCTGGCCCAGCCTGGGCTAGAGCCCAACCTGTGGGCAGAGCTGCTATGGCCTGTGGACGCCTGCTTCCATGTCCCCATCCCATGGTGTCCCCTGCAAGAATGTGGGCTTCGTGCTTCTCCCGCCTTCTCTCTCACTGATCGGGCCAGAGTCTCAGGCTGGTGAGTGATGTGCCCAGATCCCCTGCCTGGCCCTCAGGCCCACACCGCATTCTGCCAGGGTAGAGACGTCCAGGGGCCTCGGGGCTCTCCTGGTTCGTGGTGCATCCGGCAGCTGGGCTGGCCAGAGTGTGCCCCAGCATCCAGTCCCTTCAGCAGATGAGGTCTTACATCTTCACCCCGCAAAGTCATGGGGGGCTGGCTCCAGGGGCCCCCACTCCACATAGCCGAAGGCTCCTGGGAGAACAGCTTGGCAGTGGTCCCTTTCCCTGGGGACCCCTAGATCAGCAGAGTCCTTGGGCACAAACTCCCACACCCCTCCCCTGAGCTGGCCTCAGGCCCGTCCCCCCTGGGCCATCCTCCAGGCCTCGGGTCTCCAAAACTTCTCTGGCCTTGGGATTCGGGCCCTCGTGAGCCTTGGTCAAGACTGCAGGGAGTCAGACATGGGGGGACGGATGGGGGAAGGGAGGGGAGGGTGGCGCAGTCAGTGGGCCCTGAGGTCAGCCCCTCCAGGCCAGGCCCCAGGCCTCCGGGGTCCCTGTCCGGCGACACACGGCCTCCCAAACCTCAGCCTCAGCAGGAACCAGCCCTTGGCTTGCTTGGGTTGAGCTCACCCCGGGCCGTCTCTGAACAAAGCCAGCACGGGGACAAGCAGCGGGGTAAACAGGGAGGGGAGCCAGGCACCTGTCAGCAGCTCCCAGCAAGGCAGGGGCCACGCTGGTCATGCTGGTGGGGCCCCGGGGCTCCCGCGGCCAGATACAGCCCTGGGGGGTGCGCTGCTGCCGCTGGGCGGGGCACCTGCTGGTCCTCGGGCCCGAAGCCCCCCCTTCTCCCCTCCCCCGCCTTTCCCATCAGTCCTTTGGGCCCCACCCAGCGCAGGCCCGGCCTCTCCTGGGAGCAGGGTCCAGTGCCCACAAGCAGGCTGTGCCCCTGGTCGGCTGCAGCGTGGGCCCAGGCCCAATGTTGATGGGCTACACTGTGGGTGGGCTTAGACCCGGGGAGGTCCTTTCCCCAAGGTCAGGGTCAGCGTAGCGGCGTCTTGCCCGTGGCCGGGTCCAGGCCGGAGGATGGAGAAGCCCAAGGGGCCACTGGAGGCCGGAGGCTGGGCTGGGAGGCAGGCATCCGAGCGAGAAGCACAGCTGGGGTGGGCGGGAGGGAGGTCTGGGCCCGTAGATGGGGCTGGGGGGTCAGACAGAGGAAGGCGGGGTCGGAGGCGGCTGGGGCGGCGGGGGGCTGGGCAGCGGGGCCTCTCCCCCATCCCACGGGACGGGGCTGGTTCTGGGCTGGGTGCTGGCCACATGAGACTCCACGTGCGCTGCCTGGGGACCGGGGCTGCGGTGCAGCCGTGCGCAGCCGCGGCGGAAGCAGTGGGAGAGAACCCCGGGCAGCCGGGCCCCGATCACGCCCGGCCGGAGCAGCGCCCGCAGGCGTCTGTGTGGGACTTGCAGCCAGCCGCGCGGTGGGCCCGAGCCGGTGGCCTCTGTGGGACCAGGACCCCTGCCGCCCAGAGCAGGTTTGTGCGTCTGAGGCAGTGCGACGGCAGAAGGACGGGCTGTCCGTCGGTCGGCTCGGGGGCTGACGTGGGCATCCGAGCATCGGCTCTGCTTGAGACAGCACGTGCCCGTGTGGGAAGCACCCCTGTGCCTAGACCAGGGGGCCCCTGTGCTTCCGGGAGCAGCCTGCAGGCTCCGCGGCCCCCGGCCGGCCGTAACCAAGGGAAGGGAGGCCCCTCTGCACGTCCAGGGCCCAAGTGTCTGTCCCGGTCCTCACGGCCTCCACAGCCCCGCTGCCCCGGTCAGCCTGCGACCGCCCCAGTGCCCCGGGCCACCCTCCACCTGGTGACCCCAGGAGCCGGTCCTCCTTCTGGGAGCTGATGGCAACCCGTCCCGGCCGGACCCTGGAGCTGGACCCTGGGGAACACCCCTGCGTCCGCGGCTCCTCGCTCCTTCCCTCCAGCCGCACGGGGCCTCCATCCTTGGCCTTCGAGGCCTCCATGTCTAGGACGTAAGGTGGCCCTCGGGCCGGGGGGCCGGAGGGAAGGCCTGCGATTGGGAATCGACCGTGTCGCATGGTGACCCGGCTCTCCCGGGGTCCCAGCCGGCCGGCCCTGAGCTGTCGGGGGGCAGGAGGGCTGCCAGGGTGAAGCACTGTTTGGGCAGGCTTCCGCTCAGAGGCTCCTGCTCACACCAGGTCCCCGGGGGGCCTGGGATCCAGGAAGAGGGTCCCCGAAGGGCACCTCTGTGGGGAGAGGTTTGGAGGCTCGGGGTCCCAGGACGGGCCTCTGGGAAGAGGGTCAGGCTGCGGCCTGTGCTGAAGGGGCCCAGCGAGAGGCGTGTGTACGGAAGGGGGCGCCCACACGCCTGCCAGGGCGGCCGGGCCAGGGCTGGGCAGCGGGCGGAGCCAGGCTGGGCGGGCAGGGAGGCGGCACAGGGTCGGAGCGGGAGGTCAGGCCGCCGCCAGGAGCGGCCATCGGACAGCAGGGGGAGCTTGGAACCCGACTGATCTGGGCCTGCCCCGCCGCCCCGTCACCGAGGCCCCGGCCGACCTCCTGGGCCAGCGCGCAGGGAGGGGGCCTGCATTCTGCGGGGGACTCCCGCCGCCCTGGGGGGGGGGACAGCTGCGGGGCCTGGGGGGCCTGTGGGGAAAGTCCCAGGCGGCCAGCACTCCCCACAGTCACCTGCAGAACGCAAGCTGCTTGATGGGAGGGAGGCCAGGGGGCCCCGACATGTCTCACGGACACCCCAAACCTGAGCGAGGTCTGGGGCGGGGAGAGCTGCCGGCCGGGGGAAGCAGCCGCTCCAGGCCTGGGACGCGGATGCACAGGGACCAGGGTGGGCGTGGGGGCTTGCGTGCACCCCAGCTCGCTCCCTGGGTCTCTGCTATGAGGCATCACAACCCTTACCCACGGTCCACACCGCAGAGTTTCCACGGGTGCTGAGTTGTGTAAGCCACTGCAAGCCCAGAGTCTCCGCTCACTGTCCCCACTGAACAGGGGTGTCCCAGCAGCCCACGGACCTGGGAGGTGGCCCAGAAGGGGGCATACCCTCTGTAGACGTGTCCACGGCCCGCACTGCCCCAGGCTTGGGTGCCCCTGGCCCGGGGTCCCCCACCACCTCCCCAAACATGCTTGAGAGTAGGGTTCTGTGCATCTGACCGGACACCCGGGTGGGCCTGCCACATCCCTGGGGGCTGCTGGGGGGGCGGCAGTGGTGGTGGGAACAGGGCTGGTGGCCCGGCTCTGAGCGCGGAGGGAGTGGGAAGAGGCAGGCCGGGGCCCACGGCGAGTGAGGGAGGTAGGCGAGGACAGCAAGGTGTGTAAGAGCCGGGAAGCTCCAACCTGCCCGCGCGGGGTCCCGAGGGCAGCGTCCACCCCGAGATGCCCCAGAGAATACAAACCAGCCTGCCCCCACCCCCCACCCCAGAAACCCAGACCAGAAAGCCCGGACAAACCCGCCCACGCCCAGAGAACACAGGCCCTGGGCTCCCCTCGCTGACCGCCAGGGAGCCTGCACGTTCCGGACCAGGTCTCTCCCACACAGGGGCCCTACGGGGTGCGTCTGGGTCCTGGCTCACTCCAGGACCCCAAGGAAGCAGGGAACCCCCTGGGCCAGAAGAGGTCACATGCACACTCCTTCCTACTCCTGACACGGGCAGGGAGACAATGGAGGCAGAGCGAGGCCCCCCCAGAGAGAGCCTGGTGGGGAGGGGGTGCTGGAGCGAGGGGCCCATGTTCCCGGGGATCCCGCGGCCCCCAGGTGGGGAGCCGGCTGACCGGGAGGCCAGGGGTCTGCGGCCTCCAGACACAGTCCCCCCACAAGCAGCTTCCGCCCCCACCCCTTGCCTGGGACCCCGGGACCCTGCCCCACGCGGAGGGGGACAAGCCTTGCCGCCAGGTCGCCCCCACCCTTCCTGGCAGGAAATGGCAGGCTCGGTGGAGGGGTCTGGAACGTGCACGCAGCCACTCCTGCTGGCAGCCTGTCCGGGACATGCCCCGTGTACGGAAGGCTTTGATCGCGGGCTCCCAAACCGAGGGTCCCCACTCTCCCCTCCCCACGCCACCCCCCGCCCCTGCCCCGCTGGCGGCCAGTGCCAGCAATACCAGCGTTTGCGTTGGCCTTTGGCCAAACCCCGGAATGTGCCTGCTGGCTGCACGCAGCTGTTCCTGGAACGGGCACGACAAAGCACAGACTGTCTCGGAGACGTGGGCGGACGGGGCGCAGCCTGCCCAGGGCCACGCATGAATAGGGCACAGAGGCACTGGGACAAGATGAATGGGCTCACACAGGCCGGACACCCATGAATGGGCCGCGGGCGTCCAAAGACGCGGTGGAACTTGGAACTGGCTGGTGGGCCCGAGACCCAGGGACAGGAGCCTACGTGAGGTGTGGGGTGTAGGCCGCTGAGGGTACACGCGGCTAAGGGACAAGGGAACAGAGCACCCCAAAACCTGACTCACGAGTGCACAGGGTTCGGGCACTCAGGAGTGGGGTGTGAGAGCCCGCACAGCCCCGTGAGAAACTAGAGATCCGTGGTCAAAGGGCCAGTCTCCAGTTCCTGGATCCATGGGGCCCCGGGCGTCGGCCACATGCAGTCACGGAGGGCCAGGACCCTGACCCTTGCATGGTGCGGGTCATACCCCTCAGACGTTCCAGGAAGCATGGAGGCTTCAGACCCCCAAGGAAGGGGCACAGAACCCCCAGATGTCTAGACAGCCAGGAGCAGGCCCCCGGAGCCATGCAGGAGCCCGGCATGGAGACACCAGATTGGGCCTGAACGGGCTTCCGCAGGCCGGACGCCCACGAATGGGTCCCAGATGCCCGAAGATGGGGCCTGAGCCCCGGGACGTGGGCCTCCATGAGAGGCAAATGGTGAGGGGCTAGGCCACCTGAGACTCTGATGGCTTTGGGTTTCAGGGAGCAGGAGAAGGGAGAGTGGGGGGCCAGCACTCCGCTGCTCCCTGACCTGGGTGGGCGGCGGGGGAGACGGGCCCGAGGCCCTGGAAACGGGGGGCAGAGCACTGTCAGGCTGATGGTCGAAGTCCCGCCGCTGAGGGATTCAGAAGAGTGGGGTACGGGCTGCCCGGGGCGGTGGGTCCCCAGGGCCCGGGACGTCAGGGGAATGGAGCCCCAAACTGGGAAGATCGGGGAATGGAGGGCCAGACCCATGTTCAGAGTGGGGAGGTGGGATCTACAAATTCAGGGGGCAGGCCCCGGGCCCCCATCTGTGCAGGCGAGCAGGCTGCAGACACGAGCAGCTCCTCAGAGCCACACAGACTCGGGGCGGGGGGGACGCCGGCTGCACCGCGCCGGGGTGACCCGGACTGGGGTCCGCGGAGCCGGAGGTGGCCGCCTCCCGTGAGCCCGCTGGGACGTGCCCAGGGCCCGAGCACCCGGATGCAGGACTAGTGGGGCTCTAGGTCTGTAGTCTCCCAGGCTGACCCAGCTCAGAAAGGCGGAGGGGCTGGATAGCAGAGAACTCACCCCGATGCTCCAGGGAACGGGGCGCAGACCCCCGGGGCTGCAAGAACAGAATCCACAAGGACAGGGGACGGGCCATCCGGCTGTAGAAGCTAAGACACACGGGGTGGGCAGTTCAGCTTTTCTCGTGGGGGGGGGGCACAGGGACCCAGATGCTCCCACTGAGGGCGCTCAGGACCCGCTCAGGCTAATGGGGTACAGGACCCAGACATGCAGTGTAATGGGGGACAGGACTCCATATTCAGGCCTGTCCGGGGTGGGGGCCCAGCTCCCAGACCCCTGGGTGGCCGGGTGGCCAGACGGCCCAGCACACAGGGGGTTAGCACACGTAGCCAGAGACAAGGGTGGCACGCACAGGCAGGGGGTGGACGGAGCACAGGGCTTCGTCCAGGCCACAGGCACGAGGCCACCGGGCCCGGCCTGGCGCTCCGGCCTACGGGAGACCTGTCAGTGGGGGATCCAGGCACCGAAGGGCCAGTGAGTGGGCACAGGCTGTCCGGGTACCTGGAGACCACAGACTGGAGAGTCCTGGTGTCCGCTTCTTGGGTAAGGGGAGAGGGCTGCCTGACGCTCGGCGGGGGGGTGGGTGGCAGGCTTGGCCCCAGGTATTCGCCCCGGCGCCGAGGATGGCCCCCGATGAACAGAGACCCTGACAGCAGTTGAAAGGGGCCCACCCAGAGCTGTGGAGGGACCGGGCACCCTAGTCCCAGAAGCCCTTGGGGGGCCGTCCATGGGGAGGGGCGCAAGTGGGCCCAGGAGGGCCCCGACGCCCAGGTCACGGGGAATCCCAGTTCTCTGACACGTGGGCTTTGGTGAGTGGATTCCACACGCAGTCCCACGGCGAGGAAGGCACCTGTCGACTCCCCGGTGAACAGGGCCTAATTCGGCGGGTTCTCCATGACATGGGGTGCACGTCCCCCAGAAACCCAGGCTCCCAGACAGCCCGGGGACTCCCGGGAGAAGGGACCAAAGCTCCGTGAGCCAGCACCCGGGCGGTGGCATGCGGAGGCAGAGTGGGGTGCAGGCTCCCGGAGGCTCAGATGTGGGGTTCGGGCACCCCAAAAGGGCACAGACAGCCAGACTCTCCGCGCCGGGGCACGCCCGGGCCGAGAAGCAGCAAACGGGCTCAGCGTACCCCACGCGCCCGGGGCCGCGGCGAGGCGAGCACCCCGGGGCCGGGGGAGTGGGGGGCGGCCGCCGGGGTCAGCGCGGGCAGGGTGCACATGTGCCGTCCTGGCACGTCTCGTGGTTCTGTGCCAGCAGCTCCCGGCTGCCCCGAGCCAGCGTTTGCCGTGAGTTCCAACCTCAAACATTCCCCAGGCAACCTCAAAGGAAGCGCCCCCGTCCAGGAGCCCCGGCAGGGCCTCCGTGTGGCTGCTGGCTGGGGGCCGCAGGGCTGGCCGGGGGCTGCCAGCTCTGTTTGGTTTTCCCCTTCCCGCCTGCAGCCTCAGACGCCCGTCTCGCCGTGGAGGCGCCCGTGTCCTGGGAACGGACAAAGACCCTACAGTGGGGCCGGGGAGCGCGCACGCGGGGGCCATGTGCTCGCTGCACGCCAGGACCCCCCAGCACGTGCGGCCGGCGCTGGCCTTTCCCCCAAACACGGCCCCAGCCCGCTCCCCGAGCACCCCGAGCACGGCCGGGGCTGCTCTCGGTCCCCCAGGGCTTAGCTGCTCCAGCCAAATCCCCCTCACTGGGGAGGATGCGGAGAAAGAGCCGAGCCCCGCGCAGGGGACCCGTCCCCAGAGCCGCGCAGTGTGTGACAGGCACGCCCGCCTCCCGCGGGCTGTGTCCTCCCGGAAGTCCTGCCTGGCCAGCCGTCGGTGTCACCCGCGCCCCTGTTAAGCATTAACCAGCCGTGTCCGACGAGGCAGGAAGGGGTTCAGAGAGACACCCTGGCCTGGGAGGGCTGCTCAGGACTGGGCCCAGGGAGGGACCGGAGCCGGGTGAGCAGGCCAGATGAGCTGCCCAGAGTCGTGTGGGGGCTGAGCTCACAGGCCCTGCTGGGTCCCCCGGAGCAAGGGGCGGGGGGCGGGGAGGTGGGCCAGGACTTCCGGCTGCTGGCCCGACGGGAGAGGAGAACTCTGGGGACAGGGCGGCCTGATGCAGGGAGGAAGTCACCTCCAGAAGGTTCTCTGGGCTCCGGAAGCCCAGGCGTCGGCAGGACCAGGCAGGCTCAGATAGTCGCCTGGTGACAGTGCCACCCGGCTGGGCGCCCTGCCCGGCCCGCACCGCGCGGTCCTGGCCATGCCGTGCGCTCCCCGTGCCTGGTTCCAGCGGCTCCTGAAAGCCACCTCCTCCAAACCCGGACGTTCTTGTGACTCCGGCCCCCGCCCCGGGCTGGAGAACCTTCCCAAACCAAGTCCAGCCTGACCTCCCTCCTGCCGCCCTCGCCACATTCAGCCCGAATGGGCCGTCATGCCCGCCCGTGAGGCCTCTGCGGACGAAGAGGGCCCAGCGTCCCTGGAGGGACCCCTGCGGGCAGCCCGGCACCCGGGTCTTGGGAGGGACCCTCCTCCCAAGGGAGTTCCCGGTTCCTGAGGGCCAGCAGTTCCGGCCCCGAGGTGGGGCTCCCCGAAGCCCAGCCTCTCACACCCCCTCCCCCACCGAGGCAACGGTCTCATTCCCTGGAGGCCTGGCCACAGCGCCCAGCACGGTCCTCACGTTCCCGGGGCTCAGAGAAAGGCCTGGAGGCCAGGCCAGTCATAGGAAGTGCAGGCAGCAGGTGAGAAAGAGCCACACCTAGGGGGCTGCCACCCCTGACACCCGGGGAGCCTTGCTCTTCTCCTGCAAGGAGGGCCTGCAGTACAAAGAGTTCAGTCAGACCGAAGGTGCAGAGGGCTGGGTGGCTTGGCTTTCAAGGGTGCCAGGCCCCAGGCGGCCGTGGAGCCCACTGTGCCTGGAGAGCCGGGGCTCCTGAGTGGACGAGGCAGTCTGGGTCCAGCACAAACCGCCGAGCGGGGCAGGTCGGAGGGTGGGGAGTGACTGGGTGGGCTTCCTGGAGGAGGTGGGGCTCATGCAGGCCTTGAAGGGTAAGTCGGCTGGGGATGGGTTGGAAGGACAGTGGGAGCAGAGCCCAGTCCGTGCAGGGAGGTGACCAGGAGGCCGTGCTGTCCCCGTGCAGCCACGGGGTGCGTTTGCACGTGCGGGAGGGAGCGTCCCATGGCCGGTGTCTGGGGCCGGGACTCCGCTCAGGAAGGACGGCCGGCTGCTCTCTTTCCTGGGCGAGTCTTAGCAAGAAACAGGGCTTTCCCAGCTGGGCCTCCGAAGCCGGAGCAGAGGTGGACCCAGGAAGCTGTGAGCGGGAAGGCGGCCCCGGAGGCAGCCCCAGGCCCTGGTGCAGGAGAGCCCGCAGCCCCGCAGGGCCTGAGAGCCGCCAGGCTTCCCCGCGTTCCCGGGGGGCCAAGCGCTGACTGGGTCCTGTGGAGCCGGCGGCGCCACCTGGTGGCGGCGTGCCTGCCTGAACCTTCACCACCGCGGGGCCCTGGAGGTCCTGAGGGACCCTGGGCCTCCCCCCGCGCCTGGGGGTCCCGCAGCGCCTGTGGCCACCATCCCCAATGTCCCGGGGCCCTCTGGGGCCAGCTCCAGACACGGCCTATGGTCCGGGGCCCACCCTCCCCGGGACGGCGGGGGAATCCTGCCAGGCCAGCAGTCCCAACACCGCCCAGAGTCCGTGCCCGCCCCGCCCCCACCCGTGGGCACAGGGAGAGGCACGCACATGCGCGGGTGCACACGCATGTGCACACACACACACACACACACACACACACGCAAATTCCATGCCGATGTGGCTCCTGGGATTCTCAACCATGAACGTCTCTAGTGAAACGACTTTAATTCCGGAAGACACGTGGGCTCTGGTGTTCCAGAAAGTCACGGGTGACTCTCAGTTCCGCGTGGGAGCTGGGGGCTCCGGATTTGGCCTCTGGCGCCCTGCTCCAGGGACCCCACAGGACCCCCACGAGCCCTCAGGCCGTCTGCTGCTCCCCGGGGCCCTCACCGGCCGCCCTGGGATGCGGAGCCAACCTGGACTGTCCTTCTGAGGACAGAGGCCGTGGGGCCCGTGGGCTGCCCTGAGCACCTGCACCCCATGGCAGGGGCTCCCCCAAAGGGAATGCAACCAGAATCCGCTCCGTCACCTGCAGGGCCCGTGCAGAAAACGTGTAGCCTTTGGTTCAAAATGGTTAGACTTTCAGGACAGCCATGGTGGGTGCTGACCCAGGCCGGCCCCTCTCTCTGAGCGCTGTCTCCTGCTGCGTGCGGGGCCCGCCTCCTCGTCCCTTCTTGGGGCTGCGGCTCCCAGGCCCTCTGCTCCTCTCCCAGCTGCCGCCTTCCTATCTGTACAAGACCCCATGGGGATAACACACACACAGCCCCTTGAGGTGACACAGCCAGGCCTGGGACAGGGGACATCTGGGGCCTGGGCCCTCTCCGAGCTGAAACTCCCTCCACCAAATTCTGAAGGGTCAGGATGGTGCTGGGAGCGGAGTGGCCTCCGCCTAGCCCGCTGGGGGGGGGGG
>LNAC01000513.1:929017-950402 GCA_002007465.1 Ailurus styani | reverse complement strand
TCGAGACCGAGTCCTAGGCCGCCCCCCACGCCCGGCCCGGCGCTGCCCCCGGAGGGAGGGAACAGGACGCGGCTCGTCCCCCTGGTCAATAAAGGGTTCCAATCCCCGTGACTGTCTGGTCTGGTCCGGCCCGGCCTCACTGCCCACAGACCGCCTCCGGGCGCCCCGCAAACGGCCGCGTGCGGGGGGAAGCCGGGCCGAGGGCGGCGGGGGGCCCTGCTGGGACTGCGGGTGGCGCCGGTGGCGGGGCGCTGGCAGGGGTGGAATCCACCCGGCCTGCACCCCGGGGCTGGGCGCTGTGGCCAGTGGTGACGGGTCAGCCCCGGGTGTTCCCCGAGGCTTGCCCTGGACACGCTCCACCCGGCCGGCCTGGAGGACGGAGGCCTGAGCCCTGTGTAATCCAGCATTCTGGAGAGGAGAGCATTCGTCCCTTGCACGGTCATCCTGGGGGGACCAGCTGGGCCCAGAGACCCTGTCCACACAGCAGGAGTCCAGGCCGGCGCCACGCAGGCAGACCCTCCCCGTGCAAGGTCGGCAGCCCCCGTTCCCCCGCGGGGGGCACACGGGCACAGTCCCGGGTCAGACAGCTCCCAGGTGGCTTGTGCCCACGGAGCAGGGACACACCCGAGCTGGGGTGCAGGCTCCAGCCTAGGACCTGATGGCAGGCCAACCCGGCCCCACGGTAGGCCCGGGGGAGGTCTGCCTTGCCCTCTGCCCTCCCCAAGGCCACGGCCCTCCTCACACATCAAGGAACCAGGTCCCACACGGGCCCCGATGAGGACTGTCGCAGCAAGGCCACACTGTCCCTTCTCCTCTGTGGGGAAGACAGGAGGTCCCGCCAAGGTCCCTCCACTCAGATCTTTGGAGGGCTGCCCAGGGAGGCCAGGCTGCCCGCTGTCTCCTTGCCCTCTGGACGTGCCAGCGGCCAGACACGGGAAGGGTATGCCCTCGGCCTCGGGCTACCTCGAGGGACCCCGTCGGCCTGCCCCGTGGCCTCGCCTGAGTTCTGCTCCCGGGCCCCGCTGCAGACCAGGGCTCTGGGTCCGTCCTTCCAGGGCTCCCTGAAGGCCCCTCCATGGAAGGCCCGCAGCGTGGGGCCTGGCCTTGTCCAGCCCTGGGCCCCCGCGCCTGCCGGGGGGTGGAGAGGACCCAAGGATGTTCCAGGCTGATTCACGGAGCAGGTTTTGGCTGGAGAGAGTAAGAGGCCGTGTCCCACCACAGACCCGGCAGAGTGACCCGGGCAGCCGTCCAGGGCCCGTGCCTACCAGGAAAAGGAGGCAGGGACACTGGGGACCCGGCTCCCACAAGACCCCGCTCACTGGGTTGAGAAGACTCACCATGTGGCGAAATGAGTTTTTTTTAAGTCAAGGAAATGTCAAACACAACATTCTGGGTAGTGGTCCCCCAGGGCAGGGGTCGGAGCAGGGGTGGATGGAGGGGATGCATGTGGGGTTGGAGGATGTTGTGGGTCTCAGACTGGGAGGCAGACTTGTGGGTGTTTGTTACACTCTCTGATGACCACGTGAGGGAGGGAGGGAGGGAGCAGAGGGCACGGGAAACCAGACCAGACCGTGGAGCGAACACGGAGACCAGCTCTGCGCCGGCCCATCTCCGCGCTCTCCCGCCCTCCGGGCTGTCCTGGTGCCCCCCGGGCAGCAGGGCTCGCAGACACACAGCCTCAGGCGGGACTTCTGCCAAGCGTGTGGCCCAGCCCCTAGCACGTGGGTGGGGACGGCTCTGCATTCTAGAAAGATCTCCGGGCTGGAGTGGCCACCTCCCGGGAGGGAGGGCAGTGGCGGACGGGGGCTGTGTGAGAGGACTTGGTAGGACGCCCAGGCCCATGCTGAGGGGGACCAGGCTGCGGGCTGTTCTCCCGGGAAGGGACTCGGAGCAGGTGGGGGGCTGGCTCTGGACTGTGGGCTTGCTGGATGCCGGGGTCCAGGCTTGAGACGGGGGTCTGGGCATCCTCGGAAGGCAGTGCCAGGTGATGCCGGGACAGTGGGCAGGCAGGGGAGGGGAAGCGAACGCTGGTCCAGGAGGCCCCAGTCCCACGCTGCCTAGGAAGGAGCCCCGAAGGGAGGAGGAGGGCAGCCAAGGTGCAGGGGACGCGGCCCGCCCCGAGGGTGATGCTGGAGGTCAGGGTGGACCCAGGAAGCCCCGGGGGGGCCTCAGCTGGGCTGTGGCTGGGGTGAGGTCTGGATCCAAGTGCTGGAGGTCAAGGACAGGAGGGCGGGTGGGTGGCTGAGCTTGGCATGTGTGCAGCTCGGGGGGGGGGGTGCTTCTGCGTGGGGAGGTTCATGCCTGCAGCCACTTCCCTGTCTGCCGGCCGAGAGGCATGGAGCAGCCCAGCGCCCAGGCCTTGGTCCCCCATGGCATCCTGCACAGCGGGCCTCGCGGAGGAGGGACCTCGCGCCGAGCCGGGGGCGGGGGGGGCAACGACACAAGTGAGGGAGTGGGTGACAAGGACGCTATGCAGCAGGTGCAACAGAAGTGGGGTTTTGTACCAAACAGACTGCACCCAGGTCTGCGCCGTGGGCAGGCAGGACACCTACGGCCCGTCTCCAGGAAGCAGGCCGCGCGGTGCTTGGACGCCGAGGAGCCAGGGCGGGCGGTGAGACAGCCAGGCGAGTCAGGTCGGGGTGTGCGGGTCTCCTTTGTGCTCTTCGGGGGTGTGCGGGTCTCCTTTGTGCTCTTCTTCTTAAGATTGTATGTATTTATTCAAGAGAGAGAGAGAGAGAACACAGGCAGGGGCAGTGGGAGAGAGAGAAGCAGTCTTCCCGCCGAGCAGGGAGCCCGATGCGGGGCTCGATCCCAGGACCCTGAGATCATGACCGGAGCCGAAGGCAGACGCTTAACGATGGAGCCGCCCAGAGGACCTTCTTCGTATTATTTATTCTTGAACTTTTCTATAAATTTGAAATAATTTCTTCAATGTGAAACTTGCCTTTGCCCATCGAAACGATGACCTTCTTGAGCAACCACGAGAACGCTGGACGTGGAATGTGGGCACCTGGGCGTGGCCAGGCCAGGCGAGCCCCAGGGCTGAGGACCACAGGGCCAAGCTGCAGGGGCACCACGCCCCCCGGAGGTGGCGGGGGTGGGGGTGAGTGGAGGCGGGCCCAGGAGACAGGGCAGGGGGCCCGTGCCCCCTTGGAGCCGGGGGGACTGGGACGGGCGTGGCCCAGGGGCTTCCCAGTACCTGACGGGACTCCGAGGGGCTTCCCGACCCCCTTCCCTTCCACCCCTGCCGGCCCAGGGGAAGCCCGTGTGGGGCCCTGGAGCCAGAGTCCCTCGTGAGTGAGCGTACACCCACCACAGCCCAGCCCTCTCCCTGGCCAGCCTCACCCCTGCAACCTGTCCTCTTCCTGGGCCCTGGGCACCAGCTCTGTCCGGGCCCAGACCTGCCTTTGTCCCTCATGGGGCCTCCGCTGTCCCCCCTGTCCTGTTGCTGCTGCCCTGACTCCTCCGGATCGGCTGCTGGGCCTCGGTATCCCCCACTATAAAATCAGAGAAGGGAGCATCTCACCGCGTGGCCGGTGGTTGGGCGGGGAGGAACTGGAGGCTCGTCCCCAGCCTCACAGATGCACGCCCGCCTCAGCCCCGGGCCAGGAAGCATCTCTGGGCTGTCCCTCAGCCGCCCCCACCCCACCCTCGAGGTCACCTCCTCCAGGAAGGCTTCCATGAGCTCTCAGCCCCGAGGGCCTAGACAGCCATTGCTGGAGGGGAGGTAGGCCCTTGGGCGGGGCCAGGAGTCTGGGTGTCCACTGTCCAAACTGGCCACCGGGGCGCACACAGCATTCTGCTCCCCGGCTGCCTGCGGCCCCCTGACAGCCACACGGGCCCCCCTGCTCCCCATCCCCAAGCACCCCAATTACTAACGTCCTGGCTGGACCCAAAGCTTTCGTCCTGGGAGGGGCCCAGCCCATGAGAAGAGCCTCCAGACAGCTTCTGCCCCCCGTGCCCACTCACGGTCACCTGGGACCCCCACCTCTGACTCTCTCAAGGCCAGCCTTGGGGAGGGGGCCCTCCGGCCCTGCACCAGCCCCCTTGATCCGGAGGGGATTTCGGGCAACTCCAGCCGCAGTCGGGTAGCCGTCCACGCCCCTGCTGATCCCTACCTCTGCCCCCCAGACCCCCCCCAGGACCCTCTCACGCACCAGTGACCTGGGCCCTCGTCCTTCAAGTCAGAGGCCAAGAGCAGAACCCACAAGTGGCCACCCTCCTCTTGCTCTGCTCGGCTGAGCCTGCTGTCCTCGGCTGGCCCCGGGGGCTCCAGCTCTGGTTCCACCTTCCGCAGCTGTAAAATGGGAGGAGGGAACACCTGCCTCACTGGACGGCCAGGTGAGCGGGCACCTCCGCTGGGTGTCCCCAACCTGTCGGCCCCTGGCTCCCTTTCAGACTTCCTGTCCCCACCCGTCTCCAGGAGGCCCAGGGGGCCTCCTCCTCACGCCCCTCACACCCGGACTCCGGGACGCAGCTCGCAGTGATGCAGGGAGGGTGCCCGCAGCAACCCCGCCCAGTGTCCGTGGGTGCCCACGGAGCGATTAGCCCCCGGGACACTGCAGCGCGGGAAAGACACCCCGTGCACCCCGGCCTGGGCAAGCTCAGCGTGTCCACACCACCGCCCTGCACGCCTTCGCTTGGCTCTACCTCACCCCTCCAGCCCGGGGCATCTGCGTCCAGAATCGTGTCTCACCCAGACTCCCCCTGCTTCGCGCCTGAGCTTGCTGACCACGCCACCCAGGCCCCAGAGCACCCTAACCCTGACCGCTCACTGCCCCACCCATGTATCTCGCAGGGGCTGAGACAGGAGCTGGCTGGCTGCCCGCCACACCGCCTCCCTCCCCCTCCCGGGCACGTACCTCAGGGACAGGGGCGGCCCCGACCCTGAGCTCTCAAGTTGCTGGTGTGTTCAGCCCAGCTCCTGAGCCCCCAGCCCTCCTCGCGGTCTCCCTGCCCCTCCCCTGCCAGCCGGGGACTCAGGTCCTCGGGGAGCAGAAGCCTGGGGTCTGAGAACAGCAGCAGAGCCTCTCGGAACCCACAGTGGCCCCGGGCTGGACTGGAGCGAGGACGGAGCCCGGAGCGCCCCCTTCCCTGAGGAGCAGGTCCCCATGTCAGTGTCCTGGGATGGCATAAGGAAGGACCACAGACTGGTGACACAGATTCAGACGCTTGCTGCCCCCTGGTCCCGGAGGCCGACACCCGGGATGCAGGGGCGGGCAGGGCGGGTCCTCCTGAGGCCTCCCTCCTCGTGTGCAGACGGCCGTGCTCCCCTGTGTCCTCACAGGGTCGTCCCTCCGTGCGTGTCTGTGTCCTGATCGCCCCCTCCTGTAAGGACCCCGGTCCCACTGGGTCGGGGCCACCCCGGTGACCCCGTGTCCCCTCCAGCCCCTGTGAAGCCCCCAGCTCCTGTGCAGCCGGCCATGCCCCCCAGGCCTGGACTCGTGGGGGCGCCGCTGAGCCCACGACAGTGCACGCGGTCCGGTTCTCCACACGCCCGGGGCTCTCTCCTGAGCCCTCAGAAGCCCCTCCCCCTTGCCCCTCACTCCCACCCGCCTTGCCCGCTGCCTCGTCCTGCTCCGTCCTGCCCCCAACCCCCAGCCTTTCCACATGGCCCATGGTGTGACTTCTGCCACCGACCCCCAGCCCTGGATGCTGGCCCGGGGTGACACCCTCTCCACCCGTGGTGGCTTGAGCCTAGGCCTCCGCAGGCCTCGCCGCACCCCTGTGCTCGGCCAGGTCACCGATGCCAACCAGCCATCGTCCTCTGGCCTGACCTGCTCTGTCTGTTGACCACTTCCCCGCTGTTAACCTCTGCTCGCTCCTCCGTCCACCCTCCCATCTCATCACCCGATGTCACTGAGCGCGTGGTCCTGATGCTCCTTCCCTGGGAAACCCGTCCCACCTGGGCCTTTGAGGCCACCTCACCCATGGACCCCACTGTCCCTGGACCATGGCCTCGGTGTCCTGACACCAGCGTTTAGTCTGTGCCGCCCGCCCCGCGCCGACCTCCTCCCAGCCCGGCCCTCGGGGCCCCGTGCTCCCTGGCGCAGCGCGTCCCGTGTGGGCAGCCTGTCCAGCTCCCACCAGCCGCCGGCAGCGCTCGCTGCGGCCTGGCCTGGGACCCGCTTGTGGCTTCGCTTGGCCCCTCACGCTGTCCCCGGACACGGCCCGGCTCCGAGGGTGTGGAGGCAAGAACACGGACGCGGCAAGGCCTGTCCCCTCCCCACGCTGTCTTCTTGCACTTGGAACAGCGAGGGATGGGAGGCGCTGTCCGGGAAGGGAGGCGCGGCGGCCAGGGCTGGATGCCTCGGGGCCTGGGGGGCTGCGGGGTGGGGGGAGCAGAGCAGATCTTGGGCTGGAGCCGGAGCTCGGGACGCTGGGCCGGGTGAGGCCCCCCTGCGCTGACTTCCATGTCCTCCACGCGATGTGGGGGCGTAAGGAGGGAGGCCCAGGTGACCTGCGGGCGGGGGCGGGCGGCAGCGTCTGAGCCCCTCCCTTCCAGACACCTCACCGGGTGGCCAGGTGCACGTTGTGTAGCCCCAGGCCCCGCAGAGCGTCCCTGGGCCTTGTGGCCCTACCTGGCGCCCCTGGAGAGGGGACTTCCTCCTGCCCTTTGGCCCCAGCAGGTGCTGGGGAGGCGGGGGGCGCGGTGAGTGGCGGGGGGCGGGCAGAGTCCCACGGCCGGAGCAGCTTAGACGCAGAAGTGTCTCGTCCCTCCCAGTCCCAGAGGCTGGAAGGCCCAGATCTAGGTGTGGGCGGGCGGGTCGCTTCTGAGGTTATGAGGGGGAATCCGTTCCGGTCCGTCCCCCGGTGCTGGTGGTTTCCTGGCTTCTTTGAAGTTCCCTGGCTTGTACACACCGCCCCCCTGCCCGCCGGCCTCCATCCTCTGTGGCCTCTCCCTGCGTGCGAGTCTGACTCAAGTTTCCCCTTTCTATAAGGACACAGTCATGTCGGATGAGGCCCCGCCCCAAGACCTCACCTGCAAGGACCCTATCCTGAGGTCCCATGCGGAGATCCTGGGGTCCAGTCTTCCCCCTGGGAATTTGGGGGGACACAGTTTAACCCCCACCAGGAGGGATCGGGCGGCCTTGGGGCTTTCCGGGCTCGGGGGAGGCGGAGGGGAGGGCAGCACAGGCCGGAGGGCCCTGGGGTCTGGGGAACACAGGCGCCAAGCCCACCTGTTTAACCTCCTCGCAGAACTTGGCAGAGCTGGCCTCGTGGGCCTGGGAAGGACCTGCACTTGGTTCCCAGTGCCACTGTTCCCCTTTGGAAATTCTTCATAGTTTTCGACCCGGACGCCCACATTCTCACTGCGCCGGGCCCCTCACATCGGGGCACTGGCCTAGCCTTCTGGCAGCGAACGGCAGGGTAGGGAAGCCGTGCGTCGGGGGCGCCCGGCCTCCATCTGTCCTCTCCCATCCTGGCAAGACCCCTACATCTCCCAGCTGTGAAGTCGGGGCCACCTCGCTGCAGGCCAGAGGAAGGGACCCCAGGGGTGGTTTGACCCGCGGTCGTAGCCGCTGACAAGGCGTTGGAATGGCCTGCGTCCCTGGGGCGCTGGGGCCCCACCCCCACTCGGATGGACTCTGAGCCATGCATCCTCATCTGTGCTTGGCCGGCGAGTGGCCCCCGGAAACCACAGAGGGGCAGGAGAGGCCTCAGGCTGAGGGGTCCCAGTGCAGCCCCTGGGCTTGGTGGTGGTCAGGCCCTGTCCTGTGACTCCCGGTGCGGGACCCTTCCTGTGCCCCCCTCCCAGGGGGAGTGGGAGGGCTTTTTGGTGTGGGGGGGTGGGGTCGCGGCCTCCGGGTCCGCTTGTCCTCGGGCGGGCCCCACCTGCGGACCGAATGCTTAGTGCCCTTCACCCAACCCACCTCCCTCTGCCTTGGGAGCCTCTGCAGGGTTCTGTGGCCCGTGGCTGGGTTTCATGGCCCGTGGCTGGCCAGGGTGTGGCAAGATGGCCTGGCGCTCGCTCCCTTCCTCCTCAGGGCCCGGGGGTCAGTTCAGCTTGCCAGGGACCCTTGCCTCCACGGTCAATTCTGGGTTCCGGTCCTCACAGCCACCCGCCGCCCCTCACTGGTTTCTGAGCCCCTGGTCTGGCGACTCCCAGCAGCCAAGGACCAGGAAAGGTGGACGTGGCCTCATCCATCCCCTTGTCCAGCCAGCACCTCCCCGGGGAGCCCCTGAGCCCCCTCGTCCAGAGCCTGGTGGGGCCGACGGGGCGTGGTCGGCTCCAAGCTCCCCGAGTATGGGGGTCAGGGGCCGGGGGAAGGGCAGTGCAGAGAGTGGGGAGCCCGGCAGTTTAGGAAAGTGAAGGAGGCACGGGGCGTTTCCCGCCGGGCCCAGCTGTCCGTCCCTGAAGGGCTCGCCCCGGCCGCCCGGGCTCCCAGCAGGGCCCTGAGGCTCGAGGCCCGAGGCTCAGAGAGCAGGTGCATCCGTGCTCCGCTCTGCTCCACCCCGAGAGGCCAAGGGGCTTCACCTGGAGGCCCGGGCTGCTCACTGGGAGCCAGCGCAGCACAAGAGACTTCGAGACCAGGCCTGCGGGGGATCCACGAGGAGCGTGGGGGGTTCCTGGGCAGGCGTGTGGACACTGTCCCCGCCCCCGCCCCCACCGCCGCCTTCCCAGGGCCCCTCTCTCTCACCCCTGCCCTTGCAACTTGCCTAACGCTTCCTGCTGGCTGGTTTTTTTTCTCTCCTCTTGCATCAACTGGTTAAAAAACAACACCCCAACCCCAGCCGCAGTGTGCTTCAAACCTCAACCTGCAGCCGGAAGGGGGAAGCGAAACCTGGCTGGGGGTGGGGGCTCCGGGCCAGCCGTCTGAGGAAGCACCCAGAACCACAGCACAGACGCACCGCCTGAAGCGGCCCGCTCCAGCCCGATGGCGGAGGCTCCCAGCCACCCCAGCTCCGAGGAGCAGGAAGAGCTGCTGGCCGAGAAAGACTCCAGGTAAGGGTCGGCTCCAAGCGCACAGAAGTCTCTTTCACGGGGGCGGGAGCCCTTGACCTGCTGGTGGACGGGGCTGTGGGGGCCTTAGGGTCGCAGGGGGCAACAGGGTACTTTCCTGGGACCCCGTCTCACCCCACGCGAGTGGACACCTCCGCGGCTGGGCTTCGGGGGGAGAGGCGGACACCTGAGGCAGGCACTCGGACGCAGCCCGGACGGCCTGGGAGTAGCCGGGCCTCGGTTGGCGGCAGGGAGGGGCCTGGGCCAGAAGGACCCGCCGAGAGGGGCTGCTGGGCTCCGTGACCTCGGAAGGCTGCGCGTGAGGCCAGGCCAGGCCCCCGCCTCCAGGCTGCCCCCCTGCCTCAGTGATGGAGGTGGCTGGGGGTGCTGCTTCGGTGATGGAGGTGGCGGGGGCTGCTGGCTGGGGCCTGTTCTGAGGTTGGAGACGGGACGAGAGGGGGACACGGGCAGCAGCTGTGTGTGGGCGAAAAGATCCACCCGGGCACCTGCAGCCGGGGCCAGGCAGAGAGCCCGCGGGGCCGCTGGGTGCCGGTCCGTGCAGGGACGGAGGAGAGGGGGTGCTGGCGGGCGGGCACCCAGGCTGAGCCAGGCTGCGGGGTCCGACGGCTCCAAGCACAGATGACCCGTGTTCTAACAGGCCGGGGGTGGACGGCGCAGGAGGACGTGGGTGCGGGCTGCTGCCCGGCCGAGCAGAAGGGGAGGAGCTGGTGCCCCAGCCAGAGGGAGAGGGGGCCAGAAGCACGAGCATGGAGACCAGGCGCTATCAGGGCCAAGGTTGCCTGCCCCAGGGTAGCTGCTGGGCGGGGCTGGGCAGGGCCAGGGGGCACGGGGCAGGGGGGAGGCGGCGCCAGGGCCCCCACAGCCCCAGGACCCACTGGCCAAGTGAATTCTAAGCCCAGCTCTCCTGCCGGAGGCTGGTGGCCGGGTACCTGATGCTGCAACAAAGCCTTTATTCACAAGGAGGGAGATGATGGTAAGGCCCATCGTGACTCTGTGTGCATGTGTGAGCTTGCGTGTGTGCATGCGTGTGCACGTGCAGGAGGGAGGGGGAGCGCCGCCTTCACCTTGCCCGGCCCCACGGAGGACCCTGGTTTGGCGGCTTCGGGGACCCGCTTGCTGGGGAAGGTGGGAGGCTGAGCAGCGTCTGGAAGGGGCGGTCGGGGTCAGGGCGCACGCGCGAGTGGAGCTGTACGGGCCACACCGCCCCCTGAAGGTCGCTAGGGGACCCGTCGCCGGGGTGTCCTCCCACCCTGTGGCGACCGGCGGACAGCTGTGCCCCACTCAGAAGCGGCCCCTCGCGCCAGCGCCGTCGCCGTGCTCCTCCGGCCACCGCATGCCCATAGAAGGGCACGGCTTGAGCCGCCTGGCTCCCCTCACCCCCGCCTCCCTCCTTGGCCCCATCCTCGGCCCCCCCTCCCAGCTGTCCCGCAGGCGGAGGGGAGGGAGGACCGCGTGGACCCGGCGAGGCCTGGGCAGGCGGGGGGCGGGGCTGCACCTGTGCCGCCCTGGTCAGGCGCTCCGCCTGGAGAATGGGCGGGCCGCCCCCCAACCCTGGAGCCTGGGACCCCGTGAACGTCCCCCCACCAAAGTGGTGTCAGAATGAAACCGAGACCCAGGGTGAGGCAGGGTTCTCATTTCACAAGGTGACTAAGAACCGGGGATTTTCCTGTCCAGGGCGGTGAGACGTCCTGGCCCCCAGCGTGGGCACGTGTGGCCTGGGAAGCCCCTGCCCCAGAGCCCCAGCCAAGGCTGGGCAGGGTCTGCTGGGGCTGGGGCACTGCAGACAAGACCTGCCGCCAGCGTGCCCGCCCCCCCGCCACTGCCTGCACCAGGACGTCACCACTCCCGCCCGGCCGGGTCAGGCTGCACCCCTTCAACTGGGCAAAAGGCAGCCCCTTCAGAGGGCCCAGGACGGGGCCTCCCCTCTCAGACTGTCCCAGGACAGAGCCTCCTCCCTCAGACTGTCCCAGGACGGGGCCGCCCCCTTCAGATGGCCCAGGATGGGGCCTCCCCCCTCAGACTGTCCCAGGACAGGACTTCCCCCTTCAGACTGTCCCAGGACGGGGCCTCCCCCCTCAGACTGTCCCAGGACGGGGCCTCTTCCCTCAGACTATTCCAGGACGGGGCCTCCCCCCTCAGACTGTCCCAGGACGGGGCCTCCTCCCTCAGACTCTTCCAGGATGGGGCTTCCCCCCTCAGACTGTCCCAGGACAGGGCCTCCTCCCTCAGATTATTCCAGGATGGGGCCTCCCCCCTCAGACTGTCCCAGGACGGGGCCTCCTCCCTCAGACTGTCCCAGGACAGGACTTCCCCCTTCAGACTGTCCCAGGATGGGCCTCCTCCCTCAGACTATTCCAGGATGGGGCCTCCCCCCTCAGACTGTCNCCAGACTGTCCCAGGCCAGGACTTCCCCCTTCAGACTGTCCCAGGACGGGGCCTCCCCCCTCAGACTGTCCCAGGACAGGACTTCCCCCCTCAGACTGTCCCAGGACGGGGCCTCCCCCCTCAGACTGTCCCAGGACGGGGCCTCTTCCCTCAGACTATTCCAGGACGGGCCCTCCCCCCTCAGACTGTCCCAGGACAGGGCCTCCTCCCTCAGACTATTCCAAGATGGGGCCTCCCCCCTCAGACTGTCCCAGGACAGGGCCTCCTCCCTCAGACTATTCCAGGATGGGGCCTCCCCCCTCAGACTGTCCCAGGACGGGGCCTCCTCCCTCAGACTGTCCCAGGACAGGACTTCCCCCTTCAGACTGTCCCAGGATGGGCCTCCTCCCTCAGACTATTCCAGGATGGGGCCTCCCCCCTCAGACTGTCCCAGGACGGGGCCTCCTCCCTCAGACTGTCCCAGGACAGGACTTCCCCCTTCAGACTGTCCCAGGATGGGCCTCCTCCCTCAGACTATTCCAGGATGGGGCCTCCCCCCTCAGACTGTCCCAGGACGGGGCCTCCTCCCTCAGACTGTCCCAGGACAGGACTTCCCCCTTCAGACTGTCCCAGGATGGGCCTCCTCCCTCAGACTATTCCAGGATGGGGCCTCCCCCCTCAGACTGTCCCAGGACGGGGCCTCCTCCCTCAGACTGTCCCAGGACAGGACTTCCCCCTTCAGACTGTCCCAGGATGGGCCTCCTCCCTCAGACTATTCCAGGATGGGGCCTCCCCCCTCAGACTGTCCCAGGACGGGGCCTCCTCCCTCAGACTGTCCCAGGACAGGACTTCCCCCTTCAGACTGTCCCAGGATGGGCCTCCTCCCTCAGACTATTCCAGGATGGGGCCTCCCCCCTCAGACTGTCCCAGGACGGGGCCTCCTCCCTCAGACTGTCCCAGGACAGGACTTCCCCCTTCAGACTGTCCCAGGATGGGCCTCCTCCCTCAGACTATTCCAGGATGGGGCCTCCCCCCTCAGACTGTCCCAGGACAGGGCCTCCTCTCTCAGACTGTCCCAGGACAGGACTTCCCCCTTCAGACTGTCCCAGGACGGGCCTCCTCCCTCAGACTATTCCAGGACGGGGCCTCCCCTCTCAGACTGTCCTAGGACAGGGCCTCCTCCCTCAGACTATTCCAGGACAGGGCTTCCCCCTTCAGACTATCCCAGGACAGGGCTTCCCCCCTAGACTGTCATAGGATGGGGCCTCCCCCTCAGAACCTAACCCTGGGGCCCAGGACTGGGGCGACCCCAGCGGCGAGCCCCAGCAGGGCATTGGTCCCTCCTCCGTGTCACCTGTAGGCCAGGTCGAGATGCTCTCTCCTCGCTCCAGCTGCCCAGCGGTAGGGCCCCACAGAGCTGGCCAGGCCCACGGGGCGTTCACGTGGCTCTGCGGGGCCTCCCTGGAGGAGCTGAGGCGTGGCCGTGCACCGCGCCATGTGGGGAGGGATGGACCCGGGCCCCTGAGGAGGGCAGGTGCCCGGAGAGAGGGCTTTCAGGACGCCCCAGGGATCCTGGGTTGGACAGGTCCAAATCCTGGAACCCCAAGCCCCTGGAGGTCCGGAGTGCACCCCAAACTTCACCAGGGCCAGACCGTGCTGTGCTGGGTCCTCCCTGTGTCCACACGGCAGAAGAGCTGCCCCACCCCTGCCACAGCCGAGCCCGCTCCCCAGCGGGGCAGGGTGCCCTCTCCTGGCGGTCTCCAGTCCCTTGTCCACCACGCTCTTGCTCTACAAATCCACTGGGCCCCACGTGTGCAACCACCGACCACGGGTCAGCAAACTCCATGCCTCTAGGCAGCCGCTGCTGGCCTGCCCTGGTCACGCTGACCTCGCTGCCCCTCCGGGGTCTGGCACTCCCGCCACCTCTCCGTTCCGGAGGGGCCAGATCATCACAGGCTCTGCGTGGACCCTCCCCAGCTCTACCTGCCTGTCCCGCCCTCTCTCCCGCTTTCCAAAGGCTCATCTGGTCCAACTCGGGGGGGCCACGGCCTTAGGTTACCTGATGGCTGTACTGCCCAAGGTCAGGGTCCCCCAGGAAACCCTGGTTTGTCCTGGGAGCCCTGCTTCCATCCCAGGGACCCTGGTTCTGTCCTGGGAATCCGGGTTCAGTCCTGAAACCCTGGTTCTGTTTGAGGGAACCCTAGTTCTGTCCCAGGAACCCTAGGTCTGTCTGGACCCCGGTTCTGTCCCGGGAATCCCGGTTCTACCACGGGAGCCCTGATCCTGCCAGGAGCCCTGTCCTGACCTTCCCCCTCAGGCTGCCGGGCTGCTCTGGCTCTGGACGACCCTGGCGGGGACAGCAGTTGGGTGAGCAGTTGTCCCCTTCCCCTGTAGGCTTCTGACCCCCACTGCCCTTTGGTCAAGGCATGGCTCCCGGTCCCAGGAGACTCCGGAACGCTGTCTCCGTCACCTCCTGTGCTGAGCTAAGAGGCGGGAGAGGGCAGGGATCACCTTCGGGGCCACCCTGGGCAGAGTCCCCTTCCGGGCCCTCTGTCTCTGCAGACGCTCTTGGCCTTGCCCTCTGGCTCCAGGGTCTTCAAGAGCGAGGCCACAGGTCCCCTCAGGACGACAGGCGGCTGGCAGCTGAAGCAAGGGGCCGAGCTAGGCTGGAGGCCGTGAACGCCCTGGACTTCGTCTTCCTGTCCAGCTAAGGGAGCCAGGGTGCGCGAGGGCCTGTGGCATTGGAGGGCCAGGACCCCGCAGCTCAGACCACTCCAGACACGCTGGTGGCACTTCCACCCACTTGCCCTCCCGGGGAGGCTGGACACCACCTGGTAGAGCCAGGACGCACGGCTCTGGGGCAGCAGGCAGAGCCAAAGGCCACTAAGGAGGGAGGCTGGAACCAGGCCCCGGCCTTGGCGGCAGGCTGAAGGCCGGGTGAACCGGGGGTGGCACCCTGGGGCTCCTTCCCCAGCCCTGCCCAGGGTCCAGACCTGAGGACGGCAGTCAGAGCTGGGTCAGGCCTAGGGATGCCCAGATGGACCTCCTCTCTTCCCTCCGGGTCAGGGGTCTCAGGCGCCCGGAAGCTTCCCGGGGAGGGGGAGGCTGAGCTCAGCCCAGATGACGGATGCCTCCTCCCGTGCTGGGGCAGGCGGGGGTCACTGGCTTCCTCCTGCTTTCCATCTGGGCCCTGTCACTTTCCTTCCCTAGGGGGGGGACAGGGAGAGACACCATACCACACTTGGGGACATGGCGGGCCCCCAGCCCCACTGATTCCGGAAGCCGGAAATCCTCCCCTGCATCCTGCCCCCTCCCCGGTCTCCCACCTGCCTTCTCATGAAAGCAACGCTGGAGCCACATGGGCACATGGGGGCAGAGCCGGGAGGGTCTCGGGGGACAGAATGGGGCAGGCCCCAGACGGGCTGGCACTGTAGACCCTACCAGCCTGCTCCTGCCTCAGTTTCCCTGGGAGGGTAGCGAGTGACAGGGGAGCCCTCAGGAAGATGGGAGCTCCTGCAGCTTGGCCGAGAGCTTGGGCTCCGCTCTCCTGGGGTCTGAGTTCCCAGTGCCTGGGGGAGGAGGATGAGGGGCACGGGGTCCCAGAGGCACGTCCAGCTCCTCTTTCTGGAACTAGTAAGCCCCGCCCCCTGAGGCCTCAGTGTCCCCACGTGCCAGCCTCCGTCAAGCTCTTCAGACAGAGGTTCTTGCTTCCTGGCCAGCGAGGCACTTCACAGGGAGAAACCAAAGCTTAAAAGGACCGAGCGTTCCGTCAGGAGACAGTGTCCGGAGCCTGGAGGGACGGGTGGCCCAGCTCGGATGCATGTCTCCCAGGGATGCTGCCTGCAGGGACCCTCTCTGGGGAGCCCGAGCCCCCTGCGGGCGCACGGTTGGGGTGCTGGGGACCCAGGGTGTCTGGGCTGCCCACTGGAGGCGCTTGCTCAGCCCACGCGGCTCGGCCGGCTGGCTCTGAACCTGCGGGTTCCCGTCGGGGCGAGGGTGGTGCCTCCTGGGGCCCTTCCGGAATAGGGCATAGCTAGGAAGATCCCCCCAGAGACCTCCCCCAAGGCAGACATGGGATGTGGTGCCGTCAGAACAAGCTGATTCCTTCTGGAGGCATCTCTCCCAGGCCCCAGCCCATCCCCATCAAGGAATCTTCCCAGGGGCTTCTAACACCTTCTTGGAGATTGGGGATCAGGGGCAACCAGCAAAGGGAGTTCTCAAACCTCTCCTAGTGGGTGGGGGTACACAGCCACAGGCCCCCAGCCCCCACCCTCCCCCACACCCACGAGGCTGGAGAGAGGGGCTGGGGGCCCAAGTGGGGTATGGGGTGGCCAGGTGATTAGGGAGTTGAAGAAATCAGGCCTCCTAAGCTGCTGGCCAACAACGCCCTGTGGTGCCAGACACAGGCAGACAAGAGGTGAGGGCAGGAGTGGGGAAGAAAGCCCCTCACCCTTTCCTGGGGCCAGGCCGGTCCTGTCCAAACTCCATCTGCTGACTGCCTCCAAGCTGGGAACCTGGGTGTAGGTGGGGTGGGGGAGGGTCCGCTATCTGGTCTTCCCGGCTGGCAGGGAGGGGCTGTCTGGGAACACAGAGCCTGCCTACGGCCCCCTCTGAGGCACCCACATCCCCCCCCCGCCCCCGCAGGAGTGGGAGAGACTTGGGTGTTGGAACCTGCAGCAGGGACAGCTGTGTGGATGCGCAGAAGGCAGCAGGGGTGTGGGATGTGGCAGTGATGGGGGGTGGCAGGTTCTGCACCCATTCTACCCCCCAGAGCCTCAGCTTGCTCCGCTGCACAAGAGGCTGTGTGGGAGGGTAGGGAAGGGTCACGGCCCCACTCTGTGCCTGACAGGCGGGGCCTCACATGCTGCTTCTTCCCTGCTTCCCACAGGTGTCTGCACCCCTTCCTGAATGTAACTGGCCATTTTGATGGTTTTGCTTCTGAGGTAAACTAAGGCTGTCTGGTCCTCCTCCCCCGGCTACCTCTCCTCAAAAGAGAAATGGGACACGGGATGGATGGATCTAGTCAGTTGATTCTGGAGGAACCTAGAAAGAAAGTTTCAATTGTTATCTACCAAACCAATCCCAGCTTCCTCATGACACCCACCACCCCACTCCTGGGTCCTTCTTCCTTTGCTAGGCTGACCCACATGAGGCAGATAAGGGCTCAAGGCATTTGGAGGCTGCCTTCTCTGTAAGTCAGAACGTTTCTCCATCCAGGGTCAGCTAGGAGCCATGGAGGCTACCCCTTACCCTTTTCCCTACCGCCACCTGGGCCCCACTGCCTGTTGCACATTTCATTGAGATACCATTCTGTGAGTGTGTGTGTGTGTGTGTGTGTGTGTGTGTGTGTGTGCATGTGTGTGTGTGTTGAGAATGTTTGAACAAGAGGACAGATTCCTACTTCTCCAGCCCCTATTTAGGTTCTTTTGAAATACTCAGCCTACTGGGCCATGAGGGTCTTATCTTTTATCTTCTTGGGCTACAAGCTTATGAACCATGAAGAAAGAAAAGGCTGAAAGACTTAGAAAGAGGCTGAAAGACTTAATGATGGATAAAAGTATTAATGAAAGAAAAGTGAATGAAGAAAGGTAGGAAGCAGGAACAGCTGGTTGGATGGATGAATGGATGGATGAGTGGATAGATGGTTGGATAATAGATGGAGAGATAGATGTATGAGTGGACGGATGATGGATGGATGGGTGGGTGGGTATATGGGTGGATGAATGGATAGATGGATGATAAATAGATGGATAGATGTGTGGATGGATGGGTAGATGGATAGATGGGCAAATGGATGGGTGGATGGATGGATGGATAAATGATGGATGAATGGGAGGGTGGGTAGATGGGTGGATGAATAGTTAGATGGATGATGGATGCGTGGTGTGTTGATGGATGGGTGGATGGATGGATGGATGGATGGGTGGGTGGATGGATGGATGGACTGGTTAATGGACACATGGAAGAGAAGTATGGGTAGGTTGATAGGTAAATGGATGGAATGCTGACAGATAAATGATTGGATAGAGTAATAGAAGGTTATCAAGATATATGGATGGATATAGATAATGGATTGATTTTTAGAAGGACAGATTGGGAATTATAAGAAGTGATAGATGAATGGAAATATAGATAGTGTGTAAATAGATATATGGTCGATGCTGGATAAACTATCAAAGTGATAGATTGATGAACAGAAGCACCTAAGTCAGGAATTTTGCCCCCAATGTTCTTTCTTTCTACAACACTTTCTCCCACAAATGTATATAACCATCCCTAATCTTTCTGAAGTCTTTTTTCAAATAAGGAAAAGATTATTCCTTCCTATGGGGTTTTCTTTGACTATCATATATAAAATATCAATCTCCTCCAAGACTCCATATCCTGTCACCTGGAATTATATTTCTTATAGCATTTACCACCATTTGACATATTACAGTATATACTTACTGTTTATTTTTGTTGTTGCTCCTGCTAAAATGTCAGCCTTGTGAGAGCATGGGCTTTATTAATGCCAAATCCCCAATACCTAAAAAGTGGATACAGTAAATGTCCAATAAGTTTATTGAAAAATATATGGATAGATGAACAAATATATGAAGATAAGTGGAGTTACGAATAAATCAATAGTTGGTTGGATGAGATATGGATGAGTGAATGTATGGATAAAAATAGTAACCTTTATGGAAGGTTTACTAGGTTGCAGCACTATTTTAAGTTTTAACTCATTTGGATGTCTTAACGGGCAAAGTAATGGGCAAATATGTATATGTAAATATAAACATGTATGCATTTCTGCATGACTTTCTAGATGGGAATATGGGTGGACATATTGGTCAGATAAATATATGAGTGGGTGTATAAATGAGATTGATCAAAAGTAAAATTTTCGGAGAGATGAATGAAAGTAAGGACAGGAAAATATTTGGAGAGATAAAAGGATGTATTAAAGAATGAACAGATAGTTCAATGCTGGGTAGCTGGTCAAACAGATACACAAATTGGTGGTTGAATATATACATAATAATAATTAACATATGTTGAGTGGTTATTATGTTCTAAGTGGTTGGATGACTATCTGAGTATTTCTTCTAAGTGTTTTGTATGTATTATGACATTTAGATAAATGGTTGTATGGGTAGAGGGGTGGATGGATGAATGGAGGGATGGATGAGTGTGTGGATGGATAGATGGGTGGATACTTGCTCAATGAAGAAACATAAAGACAGATGAATAGACATAGGTGTATATGTATTGATAAATACTTGAATGGATTGATGGAAGGATATATTGTGTTTTTATGGATAATTGAATGGATAGATATCTTGAGAAGTTGTTGGACTGATAATGATACATGGGAAGACAGATAACTATATAAAGAACATGGATGAATGGGTGGATGGATGGAGGATGGATAGATGATGAATAGGTAAATGGATGGATGGAGGGTGGACAGATGGATGGATGGATGAGTGGGTGGATGTGTGCATAATGGGTGGGTGGATAGAAGGGTGGATGGGTGGATGGATGGGTGAGTGGGTGGATGGATGATAGATGGATGATGGATGGATGGGTGGGTGGATGGGTGGATGGAGGGGTGGATGGATGGATAGATGATGAATGGGTGAATGGATAGATGGGTGGATAGATGGAGGGATAGATGGGTGGATGGCTGGTTGGATAGGTGGAGGATAGATAGATGATGGATGGATGGGTGTGTGGGTGGATGGGTGAATGGGTGGATAGATGGATGGATAGATGAATGATGGATGGATGGGTGGTTAATGGGTAAATGGATGGATGGGTGGGTGGATGGATAGATGGATGATGAATGGGTAAATGGATGGATGGTGGGTGGACAGATGGATGGATGGATAGATGGATGATGGATGATGGATGAGTGGGTGAATGAATGAGTGGATGGATGGATGGATGGATGGATTGGTGGTTAGATGGATAGGTAGATGGGTAAATGGGTGGATGGATGGATGGGAGGATGGTTTATAGATGGATGATGGATGGTTGGGTGGTTAATAAGTGGATGGATGGATGGATGGATGGATGGATGGATGGATTGGTGGATGGGTGGATGGGTGAATGGGTGGATGCATGCATGGATGGATGGATGGATGGATGGAAGATGATGGAGGGATGGGTGGTTAATGGGTGGATGGATGGATGGGGGGATGATGGATGGGGGGATGGATGGATAGGTGGGTGGGTGGATGGATAGATGGATGGATGGGTGGGTGGATAGATGGATGATGATTGGTAGACAATGGATGGATAGGTAAATGAGTGGATGGATGGGTGATAGATGGATGATGGATGGATGGGTGGTTAATGGATGGATGGGGATGGATGGATGGGTGGGTAGGTAGATGGATAGATGGATGGATGGGTGGGTGGATGGAGGGATGGATGGGTGGATGGATGGAGGGATGGATGGGTGGATGGATGGGTAGGTGGGTGGATGGATGGGTGATAGATGGGTGCATGGATGAATGACAGATGAGCAGTGGATGGTTGGATGGATAGATGCATGGACAAATAACAGCAGAGCTGGTGTCAAGTACTCTGCCCTATTTTCCCTAGCAGGGCGTGCCCTAGTTCTGAAGCTATGAATGCTGGCCTCTGCATTTAAAGGGCTATTCTTGCCGCCACCCATCCATCAGCATTTCTGATAGATAATCAAGTAATTGTATTTTAAGTCCTTAGTGACAGAGGACTCCTGCCATTCCATGGCAGCCATCTTCTCAAGGGAATATTTTTCCTTCTTTTGAACCAAAATATGTCTTGGCACATTTCCTTCCTGGCTGTCTGTGACTTGGATTCCAGAAGCAAGAGCAGGAGGCGAGTGGGGGGATGTGTAAGTTGAGATGGAAATGAGGCACAGGCTCACTTCCCCCGGGGGGTTCTGGCTCCACCCGAGGGCCAACCCTGCGCCCCCACTCCCCTTTCCCTTCTCCACATTCTTCTAGAACCTTGAGGCATCTGCAGCTCTGGCTGGATGCTGGGGATGGACGGTGGGCCCAGCTGCTTCCGGGGCACACCCCCACATCCTCTGGCTCCCCCGGGGTTGTGGGAGGGGAGGGCCGTGAGCTCCCCTCCAGGGTCCAGGGCTGGCCATAGCACCCAGCCGGGAGTGCGGAGGGGGGAGGCGGGGGACGCATCAGAGCCAGACTTCAGGACGCCCACGAAGTCTGCACCAGCCCGCCGCCACCTGAGTCACCGCGGACCAGAGCTGCGGGCCACGTGGCTGCCGCTCCGACACACACGGCCTTCACGGCGACTTGCTTGCATGTGCGCCGCTTGCCCGTCCGATCTCAGCCGCGCCCTCATCCAGCCTTCCCCCAGGGGCTCTCGGCCCCGGCCCCCGGCCCGGGGAGACCAGGCCAGCTGGGGAAGGGAGAGGGGCCGTTCCTCCGTGCTCCGGGGACAGAGGGCAGCGGGGGCAGGCAGTCCGCGCCCCGGCTCACGGTTCGGGCTCTGCAGGCCCCAGCTCTGCACACTTGGACGCTAGTCTGAGCCTCGGTTTCCCCGGGCGGGACAGGGTGCAGCGGCCGCGAGGGTCGGCGAGCTGGGCACGCGGCTGGACGTGACCGCTGGGCGCCGAGCTGGGCTCGGTGACACCCCGCAGACACGAGTCCAGTACCCGCCTCGTCCGGTCACTCGCCCGCGAGCGTTCTCGAGTGAGTCACGGCGACTAAGCCCAACCGGAGGAACAGAGGGCTGGGCTGTACCTCCCGGGCCTTGGCCAGAGCGTGAGGGGCAGGGGGCCCGGCGGCCAGGGCACCGCGCTGACCCTGTGCCCACCGGCCACCCTGGGAGCGTGCTCTGCGCACCCACCGGGGCGGGCCGCGTCTGTCTCTGCCTCGGGGGTCTCCCTGCTCTGACCTCCCTGTGCAGTGCGGCGGGTGCGGGGAGGGCAGCAGCCTCCCCATTTGGGGAGCAGAGAGGAGTCCCCGTCGAGGCGATAAGCGGAGCAGAGAGCTGGGCATAAACAAGGGGAAAACTGGAGAACCAGGAGGGAGGGGAGGGAGGGAGGGAGGGAGG
>LNAC01000513.1:879308-924029 GCA_002007465.1 Ailurus styani | reverse complement strand
GGGGTCAGGGCAGGACGGGGACAAGGCGGGAACAGGACAGGGCAGGATGGCATGGGGATCGGACAGGGGTGAGGACCGGGCAGGGGCAGGGACAGGATGGGGAGAGCGTGGGGATAAGACTGGGACCAGACAGGGGCAGGACAGGGTGGGACCGGGGTAGGACAGGGACAGTGATGGGGACAGGATGGAGGGGACAGGACAGGGACAGGACAAGGCAGGACAGGATGGGACAGGAGGGGGGCAGGCGGGGACAGGAGCGAGGAGGGCAAGAATCGGGTGGGGAGGGAATGGGACAAGACACAGGACAGGAGGGGATGAGCGCAGGGACGAGATGGGACAGAGACAGGACAGGATGGGACAGGGGATGGGAGGGGACAGGATGGCCGCCGAGAGGAGGGAGAGGTCAAGAGAAAACAACAAAGAGAAGGGATGGACGGGGCAGGACATGGGGGTGCTCCGGGGGTGACGGAGGCTGGGGAGACTCAGCGGCCCTTCCCACACTGTCCTTCCCACGTGTCCCTCCCACGTGTCCCCTCCCACGTGTCCCCTCCTACACTGTCCCTCCCACATTGTCCCTCCCACACTGTCCCCTCCCACGTGTCCCCTCCCACGTGTCCCCTCCCACACTGTCCCTCCCACGTGTCCCCTCCCACACTGTCCCCTCCCACGCTGTCTGTCCACGCTGTCCCCTCCCATGTCGTCCCTTCCCACCCTGTCCCTCCCAAGTTGTGGGCTCCACACCGTCTGTCCCACGCTGTCCCCAGCAGTGGAGGGAAGGAGGCCCTGAGGCCAGGTGGTGTGGGTGCTGAGTGCGGGAGGTGGGGCGGCCCCGTCGACTGCCTGCTCCAGGCCCACCGGGGCGATGGGAGGAGGCACAGAGCACCTGCGGGAAAGGAGGGAGGGAGCCCGTGAGGCCAAGAGGGGCTGGAGAGGAGGAGAGAAGACGCCTGCGGGGAGGAAGGACGTGGAAGGGCACTGGGGTTGGGATGCCTGCGTCTGGACCGGGGCCCCCGACCCGCCGGCTGTCCGGCACCGCCTGTGGGAGCCGTGGGCGGGAGCCCCGCACACCTTCCATGGGGGCGGGGGAGCCCCAGGCCGGAGCCCTCCCCGCTAAGTTCCGCATCCTCTCCTGTAGCGGGGTGACGGGCCACGTGCTGGCTGCGGAGGGGTCCCCTGGCCGCCGCTCCCGGCAGGGTCCTCGGGAACAGCGCCCGGCGCAGGCCCCCTGACTGGAGCAGCAGACCGACCGCCCCAGGCGGGCCCCGCGTACCCATTGGTGCTCATGGGGAAGCTGAGGCTCAGGGAGGCTGGCGGCCTGGCGGCGGGCAGGGGAGGCACGGCCCCGCGCCCCCCGGATGCTCTGTGCAGAGGGGCCGGGGGTCAGGGAGCACCTCAGAGGAGGGGTGGGGAGGGGGCCGGCAGGGTCCCCAGGCTCTGGCGGCAGAAACCCTGCGGCGGTGTCAGGCGGGGGGTCAAGCTGCTCCACGCACTTGGGGGCCGGGTCTGGAGACCCCGGGGCATGGGCCTGAGGACGAGAGCCGTGAGGGGACCCCTGGGTTCTCGAGAAAACCTGGGTGCACCCCCCCGGCCCCGGGCAGGATGGAAGGGGAGAGGGATGGCCGAGGCCGCGGCCGGTGCCCGCCACCAGCCGCGGGTCACGAACGTGCCGGAGCCTGGCAGCCCCCCAGCCCGGCTCGGGAGGGACGGGCTCCCCTGGGGGGCCGGCTGGTGCTGCGAGAGCCTGGGCCGGGCCCGGAGGAGAGGCGGGGGCTGCCGGCATCGGGGCGCCCTGTGGTCAGCCCCCCGTGGTGTCCCGGAGGGGGGCCCCCCCGGAGTGCGGCGCGGGCGTGGCGGGAGGCGGGGGGCCCGGCCGTCTCCAGGGCGGCCGGACACTTGCTCCAGACTCCTGCGGCACTGCGCCTGGGGACTCAGAGGAGGGACTGAAGGTGACCGCGCACAGGGCAGAGGTGGGAAGAGCCAGGCCAATGTCCAACAGGCAGGCCAGACCTGGGGAGGGCGGGGCCTTGACCTCGGACCCCAGGCCCAGAGGGGCGAGGGCCAGGAGGCTGCGGGAGGTGATGGGCCAGCCAGCAGGACGTCAGGCTTGCTTCTGGACCCCACCCTGGGGCAGAAGTGGACGGTCCCCCAACCCAGCCTCTGTGCCCCAGGGTGACGCCCAGGACAGAGGGGCTTGGGGACCCTTTTCTTGGGCCCCGGGTTGGAACTCCACGGAGCCAGGCTGAAAAGGGGACCCCTGAGTGGACAAAGCCCCGCTAGGAAGGTTTTGGGGGCACCGACTCCCTCTCCCTGGGGCTGGAGCCGTCCCGCCGTGAGTGGGGGCTGGGGCAGCAGGGACCCCCCATAGGGCCCTCTCCCTGGCGGACCATCTGAGCCGACGACAAGGGTCCGCCCACCCGGCCTGGAGCCTTCGGGGCCGGCGTGAGATGGGCCGGCCTGGGCTGGGGCTGCCCTCACCGGCATTTGGAGGCTGGGCCCCCAGAGGTTCCGTAGGTCCGGGCAGCCGGGACGCCGCAGGTCTGGGGGGAGGGTCGTGGCAGGAAGCTGGGGGCCGGGCGCTGCCCAGGGGGGTTCGAGGGAGGGACCCATCTGGCCCAGAGCCCTACGGCTCGGGCAGCCCATGTGCAGGGACGCCGGCGGCTGTGCCAGTGACCAGCGGAGCCGCTCGGCGCCGGGCGGGGGGCAGGTTTGGGCGTGGGAGCGTCTGCCAGGGGACGCGGGAGGAAGGGAGCCTGTGGGGACTGAGGGGCGCCCGCGTGGGATGTGCTGGGACCGTGGGTCCCCCGGGGGGGCGTGGGGGCGGGGGGACACCTGCACGCTGACTTGCTGCCTTGTCCTTTCTGACGGGCGTCCGTCCCCCACGTCCCCCCCAAGTCCTTGCCGCCTGGGCACAGGCGCCCTTCCCCTGAGGGCGCTTCCTGCGGGCATTCCCCCCCACCCAGCTCCAAATAGGGGCTCTCCAGGGGTCCCTGAGCCTCGCTTTGAGGCCAGCACTGGCTTTCCTGGCAGCCCCGAAGGACCGGGCTCACTGTGGGCCCCTAGCACCGGGCTGGCCGGAGAGCGCTCAGGCTCGGGCTCGGGCTCGGGCTCAGGGAGCGGGGTGGAGCCTGAGGCGGAGGGGAGGGAGGAAGCGGGGACGGGCCGCCCAGGCCTGCGAGGAGGGGCTGGAAGCGAGTCCGGGGGGGCCTAGGAAGTTATGGAACAGGTGACAGATAAGGGGGAGCCCGGCCCAGGGAGGGAGGCTGGGGACGGTGGCAGCCGTGGCTGTGGTTTCCTGCCTCCTCTTCCCAGGGGGCGACCTGCCCGCCCCACTCTTCAGCTGCGAACTGGGGTGACAATCCCCCCAAGTGGGGTGAGAAGCAGGTGGCATATGAGCCCGAGGGGGTCCGTCTCGGGCTGAGCAGGGCCCGGGAGTCCCTGGGGGCTGAGGCGCGAGGCAGGGGCTACGCTCCCCAGTCCGCCTCTCCTCCAGGGCAGGAAAGGGGCTGAAGGGGGCTTCCCTGGCTCTGGGGGCTGTGTGGGGCAGCTGCGGGGCTCCCCCAAGGGGCCCCCAAGGGCTGCCCCACTGTGGGAAGACGAGGGGCTCTGGACAAAAGGCCGGGCGAGGGCGCCACGGAGACGACGCTCTGACCGAGGGCCAGCCGGCCTGGGCTGCGAGAGGGGCTGCCCGGGCAGCAGGTGGTCCTGGCTGGGGCTCGGGGCTCACGTGGAGGGAAGGAAGGGTGCCAGCAGGCAGGCCGCTTGGCCCTTCCCAGCGCGGCAGGGCTCAGGGAGCCCAGAGCCCCTGCCAGGGGCCGGGAAGGAGCTAGAGGGTGGGGTGGCCCGGCCCCTGGGACACGGGCTCAGAGAACGCATTGTCCGGCCCGCGGGGGGCTCCCGGAGGCAGCTGTGCCCCGTCTCCCCCCCCACCAGCCCCTCGGGGCCCCGCTCCCTCCCCACACCGCAGGGCCAGCCTGTGCCCCCCAGCCCGTGCCTTCTGGGGAGCCGGCCCCTCTGGGGAGTGGGGAAGCCAGGTTCGCAGGCAGATGTCCTCTCCTCCCGGGAGGCTCCTCAGACGACGCCTGCCCACCAGGGCCAGGAGGGATGCAGTGTGGAGTGCGGGCCAGGCCCTGCCCCGGGGGCTTCAGCCTCCTTTGGAGGGGCCCGGGTCTGCCAGTAGCACCAGCCAAGAGGCGGCGGCGGCTAGAGTGGCCTGGGGAAGGGTCTTGGTTTGCGCCCTGATGAGCGAGGTCCATGCCCCTTTTTCCAGCTGGGAGGCTGAGGCTGGGCCTGGGGTCTCACCCTGGGAAGGGGGCCAGAGAGACCCAAGCCACAGTGCCGCCCTGGCCCCGGCCCCTCCTCCTGGGGTGACCTCCTGTGCTTCCCGCCCCTCAGCCCCCCAATCCTCCTCACCCGGGGAGGGCAGCACGTCCCCCCACCTCGTGTCCCCTCCAACTGCCTTCCACTGGGCTCCTCCCTGCTTAGCACCTTCCAGAGCCCCCAGGGCCCCCAGCTGCTCTGCCCTGGATCTTCCAGAGACCAAACACCGCCCTCAGGCCGCTGGGCACTGCCCCGCTTGCGCTGCCCCTTCTGGGAGTGCCCGCAAAGGGGAGGGTCAGGAGGGGCTGCGACCCACCCCACGGGGGCAGAGCTGCGTGCGCCCAGGACACCAAGGCCCCGGGGCGGGGGGCGGTGAAGGCCCCGGCTGTCCCCGCCCCTGCAGCTCTAGGGCAGTGCCCAGCATGGAGGAGGAGGGGCGCAGACAGGAAGGGGGTCGAGGGGCTTGGCACTCCAGACCTTTCCCTGCGCCCCCGGCCCCTCTCTGCTCCCTGGTCACCCCAGAACCCTGGCGCCCACAGCGGCTCCTCAGCTCCCTGAAGGGGGACTCATCCCCAGGGCTGTCCCCAGGTTGGGCTGGGTCCCTCCTCCCCTGCAGTCCCTCCTGACCAGCTCCCCAGGAGTCCCCATGCACCCCACACTCTGCTCGCCCAAGCCTCCCCCATCCACCCACCCCTGGTGCCCCCCTCCCCTCCTGGGGTACAAGTTCTGGAGGCTGCTGTCCCTTTGCGCGTGCCGCCTTCCTGGCCGGTAGCTCCCCCCCAGTCCCCTGGTGCCCCACAGGGGGCTCAGAGACCCTCCCGTCCGTCTCCCACAGCTGCCCCTCCCTGGCCGTGGCCGCGCGGAGCATTCTGGCCCCTGGCCTTCTTGGCTCTCCTCCTGCTGTACCCTCTCCCTGGCCCATGAACCCCGGCTCATCTTTCAGACCCAAGTTCAAGGTCACCTCCTGGGCTCCCCGGGGCAGTGGGGTTGGGCTTCCCGGGGCGCTGTCCTCCTGGCCCCCTGACTGCCTGTGCCTTCGAGGAAAGGGGTGGCCTCTCCCCACGCGCGGCAGAGCGTGGCCACAGCCAGAAAGGTGCTGCTGGGGGCGGGGTGCAGGCGCGTGGGCCGGACCTGTGCCCGGGCAGGCGGGCGGGGCATGGGGGGGCGAGGTTCCCGGCAGCTCCCGGGCCCACACCCCTGGCCTGGGGCAGCAGCGTGCGCCTCCTGCCGCCCCCCTCCTCCCGGCCCTTCCTGTGCCCCCCCACCCACGTGCTCCTTTGGGGCTGCCTTCGCTCTCCGGGCTGACCCCCACAGAGGCACCCCATGGGCCCCTCTGCAAGGATGAGTGACAGCCAGTACCCAACCGCCCCACACCCACAGAAACCTCGGGGCGCAGCCTGGGGCAGGACCCCGCCTCGCATAAGCAGCGAGGGGCATCCGCCCACTTGCCCCGCCACCACTGCCCTCCCCTGGACTCCCTGACAGGGCCACTGACCTCGGCCCTTGGGGACGTGCTCTCTGGTAGTTGGGGACCCCCAGAAGCCAACGCTAAGAAGGCCTCTCTGTGGGCTCATTCTCCCCCACTCTGTGCCTTCACTCGTGGCTCTATGGTCACTTGGGGGGGCAGTCGCTCTGCAAGTGTCCACCCCAGTGGACCGTGTTGAAGACCCTGGGGAGGCAGGGCACGGAGGGGACAGAGACCTTGGTGGTCTGCGGGAGGCCTATGCCCCCTGCTCTTGGGGTAGCCGTCCCACTCCCCAGGCCTCTGGGGCAGCTCCCACTCACTGTGTCCCGGACCCCTGTAGCCAGGAGGGTCCCCTGCAAGCCTAAGGGAAGAATTGTCCTACAGCAGGTGCCCTGCCTGGCTCCCAAGCCCGCCCCCAAGCTCTCCCCATGACTCTGAGCCGACCCTTGGGCACCAGAGACAGGTGGGGTGGCCCACAAGCTGCCTGCAGGGGGCAGAGTCAAGCTGCGACCACACCCCCCGCGGGCAGGGGGAGGGAGGAGGTGGGACAGCTGGAGGGGCCAGGCCGGCCCAGGACTCTATCCTCTATCCTCGGACCCTGGTGGGGGGACCGGGAGGGGGAGCTGCAGAGGGAGAAGGGGGGACTGGTGCCTCGAGTCGAGGCTGGTAGACAGTGGACATGGCCTCCAGGGGCAGCCCCTGGACTGGGGGACCCCCCACCCAGAACAGGGAGCTGTGAGCCGGCCTGGGGCCCGCGGGAGTCTGCCCGCGCGGGTGCCCCTGGGTGGAGCGAGGCCCCGTGGCAGAGCCTGATGCTGGGGATGCAGATCCCAGTCCGCAGCCCCTGGGGCTGAACCCTTGGCTGCACAGAGAGCCAGAACAGACACAGGAAACAGCCTAATTGCATTTGCTAAGGAACACCAAATCCCTTACAGCTGCGCTCGGGCTGAGCCAGGGGCCACGGGGCGGGGAGGGGGGCGGCCATCGCCGGTGTCCTGACAGCTCCGCGGAGCCTGCCAAGGGGTCTGGGCTGCTGGCCGGGGAAGGGGGGCGCCTTTCCCAGGCCAGAGGCCCCCACCCCACCCCAAGAGAGCCGCCCCCTCTCAGTTCCCAGAACGGAGCCCAGCTGTGGAACAGTGAGGGGTGAGGTCACGGGAGGGGCCAGGAGGGGCTGCATTACTCACATCCTGGGGCTGGCGGGAGGGAGGAGGTGAGGGGGGAGGGCTCCCTGTCCTCAGGCCGCTGGGGCGCCCAGCATGGGGCTTTGGGGAGACAGCAGGAGACCCCTACGCTGCACCCCTACTCTGCTCCCCCCGAGCTCCTGCGGGAGACCCCACCCTGCACCCCTACTCTGCTCCCCCCGAGCTCCTGCCCGTGTGAGCTCAGGGGGCCACATGCAGATGGCAGGTCACAAAGGGTGACCCTCGGCGGGGCCAGCTCCCTGGGGATGCTGCTGTCGGTCTCCCTCCTGGGCCACTGTTGAGGCGATGGCAGGGGTGCCGGGGAGGGGGGACTGGATCGCTCCATTCTCCCCTCACCTTGTTCCCACTTCCGAGTCTGCATGTGCAGATGGACCCCTGCGTGTGTGCACATGCTTGCATGCCGGGGGGTGTTGGGGACCACGTAGGGAGGGTGGGTGTGTGTGCCGAGACTGGCCTGAGTGAAGCTAGAGCCCACGGAGGAAGTGTGTGTGTGCGCGCACACGCGCGTGTCTGTGTGTGCAAGGGAGGCCTGGCCAGGCACTGTGTGTCTGTGCGCGGGGCTCTGCCGAGTGTGGGCCCACACGGGGCTCTTGTGGCCTGGACCCATCGCCGTATGGGCGGACCCCAGAGGCTCAGCCTTTGTGTCGGGGTGACCAGACGCATTGTGGGTTCTGTACGCAGATCTCGGTGGGAGGGTCTGGGGAGCAGGAGCAACAGCGACGTGGGGGAGAGGTCCCCATGGGGGTTCCAGAGAGCAGGTCTGCGGGGGACCTGAGGCTCAGCTCAGACCTCGGGTGCAAGCAAACTTCCCGGGCCACCCACGCCCCACCTGAGCCCACACACCGCCACGCACGCACTCACGCGCTCCCACCCACGCACCCACGCCCATGTGCCCACACCCCCCCACACGTGCCCCCGCGCACGCACGCCCACAGGCACACGGACACCCGTGCACCCCCACACACACACGTGCCCCTGTGCATGCACGCCCACACGCACACGGACACCCGTGCACGCCCACACACACACACACGTGCCCCTGCGCACGCACGCCCACACGCACACGGACACCCGTGCACGCCCACGCGCGCACCACCCACTGGCCAGAACACGGCAAAGCCTCAACACAAACGTGCCCATAGGCATGTGCAGCTGGGACAGGGGAGCAAGGGGGACAAGATGGCCAGTCCCGTCAGGAACGGCCATGAATCCCTCCTGGGGTTCCCCCAGGGGCTGCCCCACAGGAAGGCTGGGGGGACCACGCTCCACCCCATAGCTGGGACCCAGCACTGAGCTCCCGTGGCTCCCCCCTCCATGAGGAGGGCCTGCGGGGGTGAATGGCGGGGAAGGACCCCGGAGCCCAGGTCCCCAACAGCCCGAGAGCACCCCAGGCTCTACCGCCCCAGAAGACACAGCCCTGCGACTTCCGAGCCGAGGGCCTGGAGGAGGATGGGAGCCAGGGGTGGGGGCAGGAAGGGCTCCCTGGGGCCCCGGGGGTGGGAGTCAAAGGCACCGCGGAGGAGGGAGGGTGGGGGGACTGGGGTGCTGAGGTCTGAGCAAGGCTGAGGTCCCAGGGGGCCATCATGGGGGGAGGGGGCCCAGAGCGGGGGCTGCGCAGGGGCCTGGCTTTTGTCTGGGAGGCTCTGGGAGGACCGAAGAGAGATTAGATCACGGCTGGCAGGGCTGCCGAGACCGTGGAGCCGGCCATCCTGGCCAAGGGTTGGAGGCCCAGAAGGAGCGGGCCGCGGGGTCAGGCAGCGGACACCGGCAGGAAGGGACTGAGACCCCGGCTTGGGGCAGTGGGAGCCCTGCAGAACAGAGAGCAGGACTCCCCTCCCGGGGTCCAGGGGAGCTGGGGGAGGCAGGGCCATGACGGTGGCCAAGGCCTGGGGTGCCCCCCGCCGGACACCAACAGCCAGAGACCTCCCGGGCTGGGGTCGGGGGACCAGGCTGCGAGCCCCCGGTCCCCGGTCCCAGGTCCCCCTTGCGGCGCCCCAAGGGAGGGACGCGGAGAAGCTGCAGGGTCGGTGTGCACTGGGGAGGGAGCTCTCCGATGCTGCCTGTGCAGTGGGCCTCAGTTTCCTCATCTGGGAAACAGCCCAGAGAGGGGTCAGGCTCAGGCTGGACACAGCCTCTTCTGCGGGCCTTGGGCCCTCTTGGGGGGCCGCCTTCTCCCAACACTCCAGGCCCCTGGGGAGCAGGAGGGAGCACCCCAGCAGGGAGGGGTTCTGTTCGGGAGGTGGCTGCCTCGCCAGGCCTGCCCCCGGCCAGACCCCAGCACGGCCCGGCCGGGCCTGATGGGCTGCGGCTGGACCAGCCCATCAGGTAGGCCCCGTGCACCTGCCGCCACCTCCTCCCACGCCCTCTGCGGCCCGGTTCCGGGTGGGCCCAGGGAGCCTGGCTGCTGGAGGGGACACAGGGGTTGCTGCCGGCCCGGCTGGACCGCGGAGCGCCCCCATCCCCAGGCCTACAGAGCCCTGGGAGCTCTCCCGGGCTCCGAGGGTCCCTCCGCGACCCGCTCCCGTGACCCCTGCTCTATACACAAGGAAACCGAGGCCCGGACAGGAGGCCTGCTCGGACTGCAGTGGCAGGGCCTGGGCTGTGTGTGACCGCCTCTCGGTGTCCCCCAGGCTCACCACTCAGTGGAGCGTGGAAGATGAGGAAGAAGCCGCCCGGGAGCGGCGCCGCCGGGAGAGGGACAGCAAGCTGCGGGCCCAGGACGAGGATGGAGGCGGCCAGTCCCCCGAGCTGCCCGAGCAGGAGAGCCTGTAAGCTGCTGTGCTGGCTGTCGGGCCCTGGGGAACGGGTTCCCAGGGCCGGGGGGGGGGGGGGGGGGGGGGGGGGGGGGGGGAGAGTTCTCAGGGTGGGGGTCCCCGGAGCCCCCGGCGCCAGCAGAGCCTGCTGGCCGGCCGGCCGGCCGGATGGACTCACGTGCGGCCACCCCTCCCCGCCAGCCTCCCAGAACGCTGACTCAGGCCCTGGCCGCCCTGCGCGGTCCTGGCCCCTGCTTGGACCGACACTGACCCCAGCTGCGTGGCCCTGGCCCCAGAGCCCCCCGCCCTAGCTCCCCGCTGCCGGTGACTCATGGAGGCCACGTCCAACTTGGCGGGCCGCAGGCCGGCTCGTTTCCTCCCTGGGCCCAGGAGGCCTCCGCGGCCGGGCTGGGCTGTTTTTACAATAATGCCCCCCTTCCTCCTGCCGCTGTTTTGTTCCATTTTCTCCGAGTCAGCAGCCCCAGGCAGGGTGGGGTGCCGCAGCGGTCACGGCCCCTCAGGCCGGGTCCTCGGTCTAGATGATAGGGGCCGGGGGTGCAGGGGGAGCCCACTGGCACCAGATGCCAGGCCTGCCATGGGGGAATGGGGTGCCTGGGCTTCCTGGGCAAGGAGCATGTCACCAGAGCCCTGGGGCTCAGCTGGGGGGCAGAGGGAGACACAACCCCACACATGGGGGCCCCAGGGTGACAGAGGGGGCATGGCTCAGCCATCAGGGGGCCCTAGACTGATGGGGGGAGTACAGCCCTGCTTTCAGGGACTGAGACTGATGGAGGAGGCATAGCTCAGCTCTTAGGGAGCCTTAGACTGATGGGGGAGGCATAGCCCAGCTCTCGAGACTCTAGACTGATGGGGGAGGCATAGCCCAGTTCTCAGAAGGCCCTAGACTGATGGGGGAGGCATAGCCCAGCTCTTGGGGAGCCTTAGACTAATGAAGGAGGTGCAGCTCAGCCCTTGGATCACCCTAGACTGATGGGGGAGGCATGACCAGCTCTTGAGAGGCCCTAGACAGATGGGGTAGTTATAGCCCAGTTCTCAGAAGGCCCTAGACTGATGGGGGAGCACAGCCCAACTCTTGAGGAGCCCCGAACTGATAGAGTAAGCATAGCCCAGTTCTCAGGAGCTGTAGACTGATGGTAGAGGCACATCCCAGCTCTTGGGGAGCCCTAGACAATGGGGGAGCACAGCCCAGCTCTTGTGGAGCTCTGAACAGATGGGGGAAGCATAACCCAGCTCTGAAGAGACCCTAGACTGATAGTAGAGGCACAGCACAGCATATGGGGAGCCCTGGACAATGAGGGAAGCACAGCCCAGCTCTCAGAGGACCATAGACTGATGGAGGAGGCATAGTTCAGTTCTCAGAAGGCCCTAGACTAATGGTAGAGGCACGGCCCAGCTCTCAGGGAAACCTAGACTGATGGAGGAAGCATAGTCCATCTCTCAGGGAATCCTAGACTGTTGGGGGAGGCATAGCCCAACTCTCAAGAGATCCTAGACTGATGAGGGAGGCATAGCTCAGTTCTCAGAAGGCCCTAGACTGATGAGGGAGGCACAGCACAGCTCCTGGGGAGCCCTGAACTGATGGACGAATCATAGTCCAGCTCTCAGGGGACCCTAGACTGATGGGGGAGGCACAGCCCAGGTCTCAGGGACCCTAGACCGATGGAGGAGACATAGCCCAGTCCTCAGAGGCCCTAGACAGATGGGAGAGGCACAGCCTAGGTCTTCACAGACCCTAGACTGATGGGAGAAACATAGCCCTGCTCTCAGGGGACCCTAGACTGATGGGGGAGGCACAGCCCAGCTCTTTGGGAACCTTAGACTTATGAAGGAGATAGAGCCCTATTGTTGGGGGGCCCTAGCTTAATAGGGTGAGACACATCCTTGGCCTCAGGCAGCTCCAGACTCTGGGGGAGACACAGCCCAGCCCTCAGGGACTCTCTGGCCATGGGGAGGTTCAGCGCAGCCATGGGGTGCTGCCTCTGGCAGACAGGGTCTCCCAGCCCTGGAGCCCAGGGTCCGAGGAAGGGAGGAGGTGTGCGGGTAGTGTGTCGATGGCCCCTCGTGGCCTGGCCCAGCTCTGAGGGGGGCAACACCCTGTGCTCCTCTTTCAGCCTCAGCCTGAAGCCCTCAGAGGCTCCGGAGCTGGACGAGGACGAGGGTTTCAGCGACTGGTCCCAGAAGCCAGAGCAGCGGCGGCAGCCCTGGGGGGCCGGGGAGACCTCCACCTGTGGGGAGCCCCTTTGGGGCGAGAGTCCGGAGGGCCGGCAGGAGGAGGAGGACAGGCAAGCCGGGCTCCACGTCTGGAGGCAGGGCTGCCAGGCAGGGGCTCTCTCCAAGCCCCCAACCTGTGCCTGAGAACCAGCCACCAGCCCCGCAAAGTGCCCTGGAGCTGGAGCAGGGGGAAGGGAGGAAGAGAGCTAGACGGCGGGGCGGCGGGCCGAGGGGCTGCGGGGAGGGCTGAGGAGGAAATCTCATTCCTGGGCTCCCCAGGGCCCCTGGGCCCCGTCCAGACCAGCTGCGGCCCGGGCCGGGGTGTTGCCACATCAGCACACATCTGCAGCCCACTTACGTAATGGAGGCTCTGCGCCCCTGCCGCCCGCCCGCCCCTTCCTCCCTCGGGGCTGGCTGATCTCCATTCCCACGGAGGGGAGCAGGTATTTCCAGATGTGCGGGCCTGTGAGCCGGCCTGGAGGGACACGCTTTCCAGATGTGCAGACGTGTTTGCTGGTCTGAACGGGGCAGGCGGGGCTGGGGCCGAAACGCCCCTGGGGCCCAGGGATGGGATGGGGGGCTGTTCCCGGGCCCTCACCCCCGCCTCAGTTCAGGGGCCTGAGTGCTCCCCACGTCCTGCTGTGGACGGGGTCCGGCTCTGCTCCTGGGCTTCAGGCTGGTTGGGCAGTGTCCCCCGGTAGCGTGAGTGTCGCCAGACCCACGTCTCTCCCCTCTCGCGGCCACCTCCCGGCCCTGCGGGGCCCCTCCGGAGCCTCGAGCTCTAGCTAAGACCCCTCCATCTGCCCCCCACCCTTTCCTTTCTTCACACTGAGGGCAAGCTCCCACACCCCAGGAGCCAGCTGCCTACCAGGGCCCCCTCCGGCCTCAGGTTCCCCTCTCTGTCTTTGGAGTCAGTGCACACTCTGCATTTCTAAGATGGGTCTGGGGTCAGCAGGGCCGGCCTGTAGACCCGTGTCTGGTGGCTCAGCCGCGCCGGCTCCCTCCTCTCTCCTGCCGGCCACAGGCCACAGCTGTTCCCAACAGCAGGGGGCACTTTGGCTCTTCTGTCGAACCCTCCTGCTCTCCAGCCGGCCTCCTCCCCGCCCCACACCTGCCAGTCCCCGCACCCGCCGCAGCTGAATGGGCCCTCTGTGCGCCAGCCGCTGGCTGGGACCGACCCACCTTGGGCGGTGGGTCTGGGTCTTGGCTGGCACCGGCACCAAGGGGCGTGAAATCATGGAAAATTCGAGAATTTCCCATCTTACCCAGGTTCAGTCCTGCTCAAACGCAGAGCCACGCTGGCTGCCAGCAGGCATGGCCAGTGCAGGCCGCCCCGCTCCTCAGGGGCACGGTCCTCGCTGTGACCTCTGCGCCTGCCTTGTCCTCTGGCTGACCAGCCCCCAAAGCACCCACAGACCCCACCCCACTCCTCAGGCTACTTGCCTCCCTCTCAGAGCAGGGGAGGAACGAGTGGGGGCCGAGGCCAGCAGGGCGGACACGGACAAACACGACCCAGGCTGGGGCCTGTCTGGAGAGCCTGGAGGCCGGCCGGAGCCTCGGAGTGCGGGGGGCCCCCAGTCGAGAGAGAGCGTCCTGCACAGCAAAGCTGGGGCAGGGGCACTGTTCCTCACGGGGCCCCAGGGATGGAGGGCTGGCTCTGAAGTCCTTGGACCCACTTCCCCCACGAGGCCGGGGTCTCAGGATTCCTGGGCCCTCAACGGGTCTGACTGCTCCCATCGTTCAGATGGAGAAACTGAGGTTTGGAAACAGGAAGGGCCTTGAGGCAAGCAAGTGAACGACCTTCTGTGGGATCCCCTTCCTCTACCTCCCCAGGCCCCACCAGCCCACCTGCGGGAGCCGGGATGGTGACGAGCAGAGCCCAGCCGGCGTTTGCCTGGAGGACTTGCATCTGACCCCCAGCTCAGAGCTCCAGGAGGGGCCGGGAACAGAGGAGACACAGCCCGATTGCTCAGAGGGGACCGTTCAGGGCAGCCTGGGGCCAGAAGCTGAAGGGGCAGGAGAGCAGGTGGTCGTGGTTCCACTGGGGGTGGGCACGCACCGAGCCCTGGGCTGGGTCTGTGCTGACCGCGTGTTCTGTGAGCCTTGCCGGTCTGGCTTCAAGGGGGACCCAAATCCACCTGCAGACACTAGCACCCGCATTCTCGGAGGGTGGAGGGGCTTGCTGACCCTGGGCTCACGTGAGAACAGCGGAGAATTCGAGACCCAGAGAACATCAGGACTGGAAAGGGCCAGAGGCCCAGGGAGGGGAAAACGTTTGCTCCAACAAGTCCCGGAGGGGGCAGGAGGGGTGCAAGGGGGTGCTCGCCCTATAACCTCAGCTGCTCTCTTTCTAGCACCAGAAACGCCAGCAGCCCAGGACACCCAGCCCCCTGGTCTTAGAGGGCGCCACCGAACAAGGCTCGCCTCCCCTGAGCCCCAGCAGCAAAGTAGGTCAAGCCCCAGAGCCTGCTGCCTTTTCCTCTTTCCCAGAATCAAGACCGAATGACAGCCCCAGAGAGGCCCCACACGTCACCTCCAGGAGCAGGGAGCACGTCCTGCCCTTTCTCTGCTATTCCCCCAAGCCCAGCACTCAGCCCAACCCTGAGAAATGAATCAGTGGAAGGCTGGATCGGTGGGCGGGAGCCGCTGGGGCAATGGGGGTGGGGTGGGCTCTGGCCGAAGGCTCACATCTCTGCTCGTTCTCCGCAGCTCATCGACAGAACCGAGTCCCTGAACCGCTCCATCAACAAGAGGTGTGTCTGCTGTTTTCCAGACTAGGACTTGGGTTCCCCAAGAAAGAGTTAAAGAGAGGGCTCTGGGGGCCAGAGATCCAGGAGCCTGAGGGGGCTCTGGTAGGGGCTTGGGGTGGGGTGGGGTGGACAAGCCAAGGGAGGGAGCACGGGGCGTGACCCTTCTCCCGCCCTCCAGTAACAGTGTGAAGAAGTCCCAGCCAGCCCTGCCCATCTCCAAGATTGACGAGCGGCTGGAGCAGTACACTCAGGCCATCGAGGTATGCTTAGGCCTCTCCTCTTCTGCTGGCTCCCTTCTCCATTCACGTACCTATTGTCCCATCCAACCGAGACCCTCCGTCCAAGACCTCTCCATCCAACCAAGACCCCTCCATCCAACCTACACCCTCCGTCCAACCAATATCCTTCCATCCAACCAAGCCCCCTCCACCCAGCCAAGTCCCCTCCACCCAACCAAGCCCCCTCCATCCAGCCAAGCCCCCTCCACCCAACCAAGTCCCCTCCGTCCAACAAAGCCCCCTCCATCCAGCCAATATCCTTCCATCCAACCAAGCCCCTCCACCCAACCAATATCCTTCCATCCAACCAAGAACACTCCATCTAATCAATATCCTTCCATCCAACCAAGCCCCCTCCACCCAACCAAGCCCCCTCCATCCAACCAATATCCTTCCATCCAACCAAGAACACTCCATCTAATCAATATCCTTCCATCCAACCAAGCCCCCTCCACCCAACCAAGCCCCCTCCATCCAACCAATATCCTTCCATCCAACCAAGAACACTCCATCTAATCAATATCCTTCCATCCAACCAAGCCCCCTCCACCCAACCAAGCCCCCTCCATCCAACCAATATCCTTCCATCCAACCAAGAACACTCCATCTAATCAATATCCTTCCATCCAACCAAGCCCCCTCCACCCAACCAAGCCCCCTCCATCCAACCAATATCCTTCCATCCAACCAAGAACACTCCATCTAATCAATATCCTTCCATCCAACCAAGCCCCCTCCACCCAACCAAGCCCCCTCCATCCAACCAATATCCTTCCATCCAACCAAGAACACTCCATCTAATCAATATCCTTCCATCCAACCAAGCCCCCTCCACCCAACCAAGCCCCCTCCATCCAGCCAAGTCCCCTCCATCCAGCCAAGCCCCCTCCACCCAACCAATACCCTCCTATCTAACCAAAGCTCCTCCATCCAACCATTGCCCTTCCACACAAACAACACTCCTCCATTCAACCACCACTCATTCAAACCTACACTCCTGCATTCAACCAACACCTCTCCATCCCCCAAGGTCCTTCACTCCAACAAATACCCCTCCATTCAACCAACACCCTCTCATATAACCTATATTCTTTTTTTAAAAAGATTTTATTGATTTATTTGGGAGAGAGAGAGCGAGTGAGCGAGCGCATGAGTGGGGGGGAGGGGCAGAGGGAGAAGGAGAAACAGACTCCCCACTGAGCAGGGAGTCCGACTCGGCACTCGATCTCAGGATTCTGAGACCATGACCTGGACCAAAGGCAGACACTTAACTGACTGAGCCGCCCAGATGCCCTAACCTATATTCTTATATCCAATGATCACTCCTCCATCCAACCACCACATATTCCAGCCTACATTCCTCCATGCAACCAAAACCCTTCCATCCTACCAATACCCCTCTCTCCAACCAACGCCCCTCCATTCAACCCTTGCTCCTCCGGCCCTATGTCATGAAAGCATGACAACACCATATCTGTCTCTACCCCACCATGTCACCTGTGCTTTTTGGATTAAGAGGGTATTTCACAAGTATGCCAAATGGAGGAACGTGCATTTTTTCAGAGTGCCCTGCCCCTGTCCTTCACTGGGAAAGCACTCCTCTGGAAAGACAGAGATACAGAAGAAATCGTCTGCATGTTGGAGGGTCTCGCACTGGCCCCACTGACATGTCCCATGTGGCTCTTCACTGAAGTGGGCTCTTTCTCCTCTGCAGACCGCTGGCCGGGCCTCCAAGCTAACCCGTCAGCCCTCCATTGAGCTGCCCAGCCTGGCCGTGGCAAGCACCAAGAGCCGGTGGGAGACAGGAGAGGTGCAGGCTCAGTCCACTGCCAAGGCCCCCTCCTGCAAGGTAGGCCACAGCCCAGGGCGAGGCGGGCTTCCCTCGGTAAGGCAAGTAGGAGACCGTCCAGGCTGAAGCGTGGGCACACAGAGCACTGGTGGGACGATTGGGGCGTGGCCTTCACCAGGCTGGCCGCAGACTGGAAGGTCACGGTGGACGTGATCGTGGTTGCCATGACAACTGGTTGCCCCGGGGCAGGTGATGGTGCCATCTTCCCTCTCCCCGCCCCCCCCCCGGGCTCTCACATCAGGAAGCAGGTGGGCAGGCCCAGGCCCCACGCAGGCAAGGCCAGGCAGGAGAGAGAGGACCAGTCCTCCGAGTCCTCCTTAGTGGAGGCTCTGCACCTGTGACGTCCTTCCTCTGCCCCCAGGATATTGTAGCTGGAGACATGAGCAAGAAAAGCCTCTGGGAGCAGAAAGGAGGCTCCAAGACGTCGTCAACAGCTAAGGTAGGGTGCAGATGTGGTTGGCGCAGGGACGGCAGGTCCAGCAGTTGAGAGCAGAGGGGCCCGTTCTCAGTGCCTCTGGGAGGGCTCCCCAGAGGCAGCGACATGGCCCTTCGGCTGCTCTCACCTCGGCCCTCGGTCTCCTTCCCCAGCAGAGCACCCCATCTGGAAAGAGGTACAAGTTCGTGGCCACCGGACATGGGAAGTACGAGAAGGTGCTGGTGGATGAGGGCTCGGGGCCCTAGGAGGCCCTTCGTGGTGAGTCCAGGGCAGTGACCCGAGCATGACGCGTCGTGTGGTGGGAACGGGGTGGCGTGGACAGGGCCTGCTTGTTACGGGCTGCCAGGGCGGCCTCCACGCTCGCCGGAACCCGGCTTGGCTCCGTCTCCCCACCCTGCAGACCCCCCGAACCAAGGCCCATCGTACACCGGGCGCAGATGCTTTTCTCCCATGGCCGGGCTCCGCTCTTTATAGCTCTGCGCCACAGGGGAGCTGGGACCGCCTTCTGGGAGCCGGGAGAGCTCATCGGGGCCACTGGGGCTAGCGTCAGAGGACGTGGACGGGAAGGGGTCCTGGGGGCTTGGGTCTGCGTCTTCGGGGGGCCAGAACCTTGGTCTCATCTCCCAGCGGGACTCCAGCCCGGTTCCCACCACCCTGCCCCGCGCCTGGTAAGGAAACTTGGTCCACCGTCATGCTTAGACACACTTTATTAGTGGCCTGGGTCCCAGTATCCATTTATAGCACCCATTATGCCTCAGGGGACACAGCGGGCCACCTACTGGCTGCTTCTCCCCCTCCTGCGTCCTCCCAGTCACCTCCATGTCCCTCTCCCATCGCTGCTGACCCCATCAGAGCCCTGACCCTTGCCCTGAGCCAGACCCCCCCGGCTGGGGCTCAAAAGCTGCCGGAGGCCCGGGGTGCCTTCACTGCCTCACCCGCTCGGCTGGGCTGCTCTCCGGGCCCAGGACTGAGGACGCCCCCCTCGCCGAGCCTCGAAGCGGGGTCCTGACTGGTGGTGAGACCCTCCCCCTATCTCCTAGCAGCGAGCCCCCCTCATGCTTTGCCCCCCTGGTGAGAGAATCTGAGGTGGGCAACAAGAGGGACGAGGCCCGGGCTCCGGCCCCTGAAATGTCCGTCGAACCCCTGCTCCGGCTCCTGGTGGTCACCGAGCGCTGACCCGCCCTGACCGGGCCCACTGTGCACAGCAAACACCCGTCCGTCCCCAGACGTTCACGGCGGGTGGGGGGCAGGGGCCACCCCGAGAATCCTCCCCGGCCCGGCAAGCCTCGGAGCCCATGTCAGGCTCAGAGGCCCTCCCTGCCTGCCCGCAGCCCCTCAGGAGCCCCGGACGCACCCCTGCCCCTCTTTGCCCCAGGTCCCAGGCCGAGGGCCGCCCGGGCGAGGTCGACCCGTCCAGTCCCTCGTAGCTGTGGGGTGTGCTTTCCTTCTCACGCAAGCCTTTCCCCCGTCTGCCCCCGCACTCGGCCCCCATACAGACCCCTCCTCCCTCACCCCGCCTGCCCCCGGCCTCCCCCCGCTCCGCCGCAGTCCTCCATGCCGCTGCCCACCCGCCCTGCCCCCTCCTGGCTACCCAGCGTCCTCTTCGGTGGCCGTGGCCTCCCCGCTGGACCCCCTGTCCCTCTTCTGTCTGTCCACACCATGGCCCTGGGCCCTGGGGCCACCCGGGCTGTCACTGGAGCCTCCAGCCGGCCGCCGTCCGGTTGAAGTTCTTGGGCTTGGGGCTCAGGTCTAGGACGGGGTGGGTGGCGGGAGGGGGCCGGGTGGCGGCCTCCTGCAGCTTCCGGGCGTTGAACCGCGGCCTGCACAGGAAGGGCAGACGGCCCAGACCAGCCAGTCCACCAGCGCCGTCCCCGGGCCCTGCCGGTCTGCTCTGGGACTTGGCCACCGACATGCGATACAGCACCGCGTCCCACATCCTGGAGGCCCGGGGGGCCGGGGGCCGGGACACTGGGCCCACGGGGGCTGTCACCGCCCGCTCCCCACACTCAGGGCTCTGCTCCGGCCCCGGCAATGGGGACTCTTCTGCCTCCTCCATCAGCTGCTTCTTGAGGCGCGTCCAGCCACTGAGCTGAGGCTTGGGGGCAACTCTGGGGACAGGGCACGGGTGTGGGCCAGACAGCGGAGCGGGGGGCGAGGCTCCACGGGGTCTGGAGACCAGCTCGGCCTCAGCAGCAGGGCCGGATGCAGGGGCCTCCTCCAAGGGCTCTGCTGCAGGGCCCTCGGGGGCTGACCTGTGAGGCGAGGGTCCCGGTGAGCTGGAGGTGGGGGCGACGGGCAGCCCAACCCGAGGGCTGGCCTCTCTGGGCACCGAGACCTCAGAGCCTGGGGGCGGCCTGGGCACGGGGGGCACCTCCGGCCGGGGACTGGCAGTCTGGGCCTCAGTGGGCAGCGGGCGGGCGTGAGCCACGGGGGCCAGGGGCTGGGCCTCAGGAGGGCACGGGGCTGTGTCTCGGTCCTGCCCCCTGGGCCCTCCATCTGGGACCATCTGGCGGGGCTCAGGGGTCCTGGCCTGTGGGGATGGCACTAGCCGGATGTGCACGTGGCTGACGTGGGTGGCCCCTGCCGCGGGGGCTGAGACCTGTGTGAGGCCACTGGGGGGCCGGGCGGGGGCCGGGGCCGGGGTCGCGAGCTGGGGCCCTGCGGCCTTGAAGTGAGCGGCCAGGCTCCTGCGCTGGGTGAAGCTGAAGGGGAACAGTGACTTCTGCAGGGGTGACGCCACGTGGTGGATGATGGAGCTGCGGGGGCAGTGTGGCAGGGCAGCCACGGTGCGCGGGGCCTCTGTGGGGCGCACGGCCTCCGCGGGACGGGGGACCTCTGCGGGACCGGGGGCCTCCACGGGGCGCGGGGCCGTGGGCTCCTGGTCGTGGCTGACCTCGCTCACGGGGGACAGGGAGGTGCGGAAAGCCCCCAGTGGCACAGGGGGCCCGCCCCCTGTCATCTTCTTGCGGGCGGCCTTCCTCAGAAGTTTCTGCAGACGCAAGTTGTCCTTCCCCGGCTTGGGCAGCAGGGGCGGGGGGGGGCCAGAGGGCCCCTGGGGGCACAGGCCAGCCACGATGAGCATCAGTGCGCCCTGGGGAGGAGACGGACAGCCGTCAGGCTGGCCCTGCTCACTGCCAGCCCCCCTCCCGCAAGGCCCACGTGGCTCCCCCCTTATGGGGGAGGCCCGGAGGCCGAGGGGTCACCGCCTGACCATCGGAAGCACTGCTCTCCGACCACTTGGCACCTGCCAGGAGCGTCCCTAGCAAATCCGTCTGCGTCAGCAGCTCGGCGGGGCAGCGGCACCGTGAGCTGACTTAGAAGGGAGCCCACAGAGGCCGGGGCACTCGGTGGGTGACGGACGAGGGTGCCACCCGGGTGCACAGCCTGGGCGTGGGGCCCGCGGGCGCGCTCCCAGGGGGAGGCACGTGCTGGGCCGGCGGCCCGCCAGGGCAGGAAGAGCGCCTGCCCGCAGACGCGTGAGGGGCGCCGCGCCGTCGCCGGTCTGACCACAGGCTCGTCCACTGCGAGCCAGCGGTGAGGGTGGCGGCCAGAGGCTCAGGGAAGCTGAGGCTGCATCATCAGAGGTAGATTGGCCGGGAGGTGGGAGCAATTTTCGCTGAGCTCCGCTAAATGGGATATTCCCGCAGACATCCTGGCTGGGGTGGTCCTGGCCAAGCCGCCAGCCCTGCTTTCTGGGCGCCACGTGCTTGCAAGGACGTTGACAAATGGCGTCTGGGCCAAGCCAGAGGCTGGCCGCTTTGTGGGAGGAAGGAGGCCTGGAGCTGCCGCCCTGTGGGGGCTGGCTCCGTCAGGCAGGAGCCGGTCGGCCTGGGGAGGGGCCTGAGGGGTCTGCCTGGGGCTCACTCTTGGCTGCGCCTGCTTCTGGGGGCCCAGGACCCCGGGAACCGCAGGAACGCCGCGTCTAGCTCTGGGGCTGCCCGGCCAGTGGGCGAGCAGGCAGTGGGCCGAACTCCCTCCGCCTTGGGTCCCGCAAAGACCCGGCGCCCCGGGGCCCGGCGTCCGGAAGGCAACTTCCCAGGTGGAAGCAGACACGGGGTTTTGGTGGCTGGAGCAGGGAGGCTGCCCCTGGGAGTGGGGGGAGCGTAGGTAAGGCCGAGGTGGCGGGCGGAGGCAGGCTGGAGGCACGGAGGGCCGGGCAGGTAGCCCCTCCCTAGACCGCAGCCTCATGCTCCCACCCACACCTGTGTTTCAGCTCTCCTGAGACTACAGGTACCTCCTGGCAGCAACCTCCACGTTCGCGGGGCAGACTCCAGCCCGAAGCCCACCCCGGCCCTGCCGTGGGAGCTGCTGCCATGGCCCGCTTGGCCTGCCCGTACCCTCCATCACCCTCCACGATCGCCACCTCTCTGCTCCTCGACCCCCTGAGCGCTCTCCCCTCCCACTCTCTGACCCCTACTCCGCCTCTCACGGCAGGGGCAGGAAAGGGACTGTCACTGGTAATTGACCCAAGGAGCCACCCCCTGCAGAGGCCAAGGGTTCCCAAGGAAGGCCCAAGCTGGGCAGAGAGAGAACACCTGCTGGGGGGCCTCCAGTCAAGAGACAGTGACTCCTGTACCACATTCTCAGGCCCGGGCCCACCCAACCCAACCCCCGCTTGCTGCCTCCTCCTTCTGGTGCAATAAAGCCCTCGTGTGCTCCAAGTGTTCATTCGGTGTTGACTAACTGGGGTAGTGACAGGGAAGCAGTGTCAGCCCGGGTGGAAAGCTCTCTCCACCCACCGTGGACCGTGGTAGCACCCAGGCCTCTGGCCTCCAGGTTCAGACACCCTGTCCTGTCCCATGGCCTTCTGCAGTGTTAGACTCTGGGATCCGAGGTGTGTGGTATCTTGAGTCCGGGTGCACATGATGCCCGAGATCCAGGCCTCCTCTCCCAGAGCACCAGTGATGCTTCCCCCCTTGACTGGCCTGATTAAACTTTACTGCACTTGAAAGAGTGTGCATTTCTTGTCTTTGCCGCTAGACTATGCCCCCCTCCCAAAACAACACCCTTGGGGTCATTCCGCATCATAGCACCTGGGAGATGCTCAGCAAAGATTTAGTGGACGGACAGATGTAGATGGTGGATGATGGGTGGGTGGAGATGGGTGGGTGGATGGATGGATGGATGGGTGGGTGATGGGAAAAGGGATAGATGGATGGATGGATGGATGAATGGGTGGAGGGATGATAGATGCAAGGGTGGATGGACAGATGTAGATGATGGATGATGAGTGAAGGGGTTCAAGAATGGATGGATAGGTAAAGGGGTAGAAGATGGGTGGGTGGATGGATGGATGAATGGGTGGAAGGTTGGGTGGATGGATGGGTGGAAGGATGGATGGACAGATGTGGATGATGGATGACAGGTGGAGAAATGGTTGGATGGGAAGATAGATGGATGGATGGGTGAAAGGGTGGGAGGGTGGATGGGTGAAAGGATAGATGGACAAATGCGGATGATGGATGACAGGTGGAGAAATGGTTGGATGGGAAGATGAATGGATGGATGGGTGGAAGGGTGGTGGGTAGACGGGTGGAAGGATGATGGATGGATGGATGGGTGGATGGATGGATGGATGGAAGATGGGTGAAAGGGTGGAGAGATGGAAGATTGGTGAAGGGGTAGAGGGATGGATGGATGGGAGGATGGATGGATGGGTGGATGGATGGGTGAGTGGATTGTTGGAGGGATGATAGGTGGAAGGGTGGGTAGACGGATGGATGAGAGGATGGATGGATGGGTGGATGGTAGGTGGAGAGATGGATGGGTGGATGGATGGGTTAGTGGATGGTTGGAGGGATGATAGGTGGAAGGGTGGGTAGACGGATGGATGAGAGGATGGATGGATGGAAGGATGGACAGATGGATGATGGGTGAAGGAGTGGAAGAATGGATAATAGATGGAAGGGTGGGCAGATAGATGGGTTGATGGATGGGTGTAAGGGTGGAGGGATGATAGATGGAAGGGCGGGTAGATGGATCGGTGGAGGGATGGATGGGTGATGAATGGAAAGGTATGTAAATGGGTGGATGGATGGATGGATGGGTGAAGGGGTGGAGGGATGGATGGGTAGATGACTGATGTAAAATAGGAAGATGGGTGGAGAATCTTGGGTGACGGATGGTTGGGTATATAAAGGGTAGGTGGGTGGGCACATGGGTGAATGTACAGAAGGCAAATGGACAGAAAAAGCATTGTGAGGACAGTAGATGGGAGAAGAGGCAGAGAGGCAGCTGGATCAGTGTGTGCTGCATGCGTAGTGGCTGGGAGGCGGGCTGGGTGTGCTGGTGGACAGCCGGACCCTGGCTGGATGGACAGTGAAGGGAGGAAGGAAGCTAGTGAACGTGGGAATGGATGTATGGGAACAAATGGGTGGGGGGGGGAGTGGACCAGAGTGTGAAGGGGAGACAGGCGGCAGACCGTGCTCCCCCGCCCTGGGCCCTGATGCCCTCATCGTTTGGGGAACCCCCTCGAAGGGCAGGACCGCGAGGCCTCCGGTGTTCAAGGCCTGGCTCTGCTCGAATGTCCGTCTTTTCAAGTCTTTGGGTCACAATCTGCCTGCCTCCCCGAGGATGGGGTCAGTAGGGCCAAGTCAGGAGTGTTCAGTCTCCACGAAGCCACAGCCGTCTCCTCTCGCCCACGCCCACCCGAGACTGGATCCAGGGCCACGCTCTGCCAGCGGGGGGTGTCTCCTGAGGGACACGCCTCTCTCTCCCTTCCCACCCCGCTGGATGGGACGTCCGCGAAGGGCAGCAGGACAGGTGGCCGTGTGAGGCCCGGGGCCGGGCCCTGAGCAGGGACCAGAGTGGCAGCTCCGCGGGACACAAGGCAGGTGGGAGACGGTGCCGCGCCGCCAGCCAGTCACGCAGCCCTGGGCCGCCTGGGTCCCGCCCAACACGCTCAGCACCCTGGGGCCGAGGACCCAGATTCTGAACCCTCTGAGTACCACTGACCCCTCTGCAGCCAGGATGGCCAGCCCCCGCCTCCCAGAGCCTTCGGGTAAGGGCCTAGCCACTAAAGCGTCCCCAGGATCGGAAGGGTATCTGCCCGAGGGGTCCCTGGCCTGGGGTGCTCAGGCCCGGCCCCTCTGCCAGCTGTCCTGCCTGCCCGAGAGCTCTGTCCGGCCCACCGCTCCCCTGCCCCAGGCGCCGAGAGCCAACCCCCACACAGGAGCAAACCCCTCACCTACAGACCCTGAGGAAGCACCCAGGGTGTGTGGGGTGGCAGAGGCCCAGGGCTGAGGAAGGACTGTCTCCGAAGTGCTGTGTCAGCAGCTTCTATCTGGGGCCTGGCAGAGCCCAAGCCCGTGGGGCTGGCACCAGCGTGGGAGCCCAGGAGCCGTTCAAGGTCCCTTGGGCCCCACCGCCCCCACCCATGAAAACTGGGGCCGGGACCCAGACTGTGGGGTGCCCTACTCTCCCCCCGACCCATGCTGGGCTCACCCCTGAAGACAGTCGGAGCCAAGAGGTTTGGGGGGCCGTCTCTCCTTCTCGCGGCTTCCTCCCTGCTCTGTGGCCTCAACCGGCTTTTCGGGCTTCAGAAGCCCGCCCCCCACCGTCCCTCGGCCAGCTGTCCCCCGAGCTCCCCCTAGCCAACCGCTTTCTGGGGCTGAGCTCAGTCCTCTGCCCCAACTAGGACTGGGCCACCCCCTCCCTTGCCTCCACCCCCGGTCCCCAGACCCCCTCCGGCCCCAGGGCAGGCTCCTGCCCGGCCCTCTCCTCCCACCCCTGCCGAGCCAGGCCAGGTGGACTGGGGTGTAGATTACCTGTCGAAGGCGCTCGGGGGCCTGCGGCCTGCCCAGCAGTGCCGGCTCAGTACTGTCCGCCGCAGCACGGGCCTGGTGCCCCGAGGAGAAGGTCACGGATACCCAAAATAAAACCTGTGCGATTCCTCTGACCTCAGCGCCCGCTCTCTGGCTCGGCCCATCCACGGGAGAGCACCTGTCAGAGGCCGAGGCCACTGAGCGGGCAGCCACCCTCCTCTGCTGGCCGAGCAGGGCCACTGCAGGGCCTGGGATGTGCCCATCTGCAGGTGCAGCTGCTAAGAACCACCGGGCCCCAGCAAGGGGCCGCCGGCAGCTCCTGGGAGCCGGGCACCCACGGTCTGAGCAGGGCTGGGTGTGCACGGGGCTCCCGGGCCTACAGACGAGGCCAAATGCTCCCGAATGCGCTGTCTTCATGCGTGTGCCCCTCTCTCACCATGGGGAGGTGGCAGTCCTGGCGGGCCCCCAGGAGCCACCTCGGGGGCCTTCCCTGGGAGGGACTCTGCAGGGGGTCCCACTGGGTGGAGTTGGCCAAGGGTCGGCGGCACATGGCCCTCCAAGCCCTTGTCCATCCGAGGACTTGGACAGGTGGAGGGAACAGTGTCCAGACAAGGAGGGCAGGGCCGTGCCCAGCAGCTCGGGCCTCGAGGGGGCGGGTGGGAGCCGGTCTCTGTGTCCCCCCCACACACACACCGTATGGCTGTAGGCGTGCCTCTCCTGTCTTGGATCCCTGTGACCTTATCTCCTGTTTGGGAGGATTGAATGAGGGGCCCGTGGGAGCCTTCCAGAAGCCTCCAAGGACCCCGGGCAGGCATGGAGCCTTGCGGAGCTGGGGCCGGGGCGTGTGGATCTCCTGCCTGTCACTGAGTCGAAGTCGTCCCTGACTCGAAGTCGTCCCTGACTCGAAGCCTCCAGAGGGCAGGGGCCTCATCTGCCTCTCCCCCGGGCTCACTCTCTGCCGCGTGCCGGCCCACCAGGGGCTGCCCTGGACCAAGCCGTCCCACAGACCCCACCATCCATGCTTGGCAGCCCCTTGGCCAGAGTCTGGAAGGAGGTGCCCAACGCTCTGGCCCCTCTCCCTGTCTTGGCTTCCCCGACAGAGGGGCAAGCGAGGGGACCATCGGAGGTCCAGGCAAGATGTCTGCTGGCTGGACGGTGCACCTGGAGTCCCGCGGACAGAAGGGCCAGGCTCCGCCGGCACAGGGCGGAGCGTGCTGTGAGCGGCTCGCAGAGCCCGGCCGTGGGGGCAGAGAGCCCCAGGGTCTGGACCCCGAGATGGGGAGCTCCCAGGCCGTGGGGAGGGCCAGTCCCTGGGGGCGAGGAACCCTCAGCCCTCGAGACCCTGCTTGGACTGTTACTTCTCAGGCCCGTTCGTCCTGCAGGAGTCCGGGCACTAAGCGGGGCTCAGATGTGACAGATGCCTGGCGAGGACTCACAGAGCCCTCCACTCCGTGGGGGACCCGGGACCTCAGGCCACGTGCTCTGACAGAGGAGGCAGATGGGCCTGCAACGAGGGACGTGCGCCCCAGACGCCGCGGAGGGAGGGCGGCTGGGCTGGGGGAGTCGGGGCCCCAGGCTGGGGACCCCGCGGCAGCCCGGCCTAGGGAGAGCCCCGGGCCACCCAGTCCGTCCTGTCAGCCTCCTCAGCCTGTCAGGAATGTGCCCGCTGTCGGGGGGGCAGGGGGTAAAAATAGCAGCTGACACTTCCTTGTCTCCTTCTCCACACACACACCCCATCCTCGCCTCCTCGGGCCTCCTCCTCTGCTCTTCCTATACTTGGTAAGGGGCCTGCACGGGCACGGCCCCTTCCCGCCTGCCCCACGCGCCCGGCCACCCAGCCCCTGGCCAATGGGCTTTTGGGCAAGATCAGATGTCACTATAACATGAGGGCGTGAGCCGGGCGGGCAGTGCCTGAGCCGTCCTGTCCACAGGGAGCTCCAGCCCTTCTCTCCAGACTCAACCACAGGTCGGTATGGCCCAGGGCTGGGCAGGGCCGGCCTGACATTCGAGGCGCATCGGGGGTCCCGGGTGCTAAGGGTCCAGGATGCCATGTTTCCACGTCTCAGCTCTGAGCACAGCGGCTTGGAGAGCCCACGGAGCCACCCCAGGGTCCCGAGGGTACTGGCACAGAGGGTGATGCGCTGTGGTCCAAACACGGGGAGGCTGTCCCAAACCGCAGCCTAGCCGCCAGGGAGGCCTGACGAGGCAGGTGGGGGCTTCCTGCAGGGCAGTGGGGCAGAGCAATGGGAGAGGTGCAGGGGTCAAGATGAAGAGCCCAGGAAGACCAAGGCCCGCAGCTCCGAGGGCCGCCTGGTGCCAGGTGCTGGCTCGCCCCCAGGGGCCATCTGGGCCTCCCCACCGGGCTCCAGTAGGCGCAGGGGCCTGGGCCAGCTCCCCTCAGAGGCTGGGGGCTCTTGGCCTCAAGTGCTCATTGCCTCCGACGCCGCCATTTGTAGAGACAACACGAGGCGTCTCGTGTAATTCAGCCCAGGGGCGGTTCCATGAGGAGGGGGGCTGGGGGGGCTCAGGGACAGCTCCCAGAGGTCACGGACAGGAGCAAACGGGGCCAGGCCCCGGCGGAGTGGGGACCTGGGCTCTGTCCTGCCGCCCCGGATGGTCCCACCGCTGCCCACGGAGGAGGAGCACGTGGGCCCCAGAGGCCCTGCCCACGCTCCGTGCCCTTCCCGCACTCCCCGCCCGCTCCAGCACCCTCACCTGCCAGCTCCTTTTGCGCACCCTCCGCCCCCGTGGGGGGGCCTGGGCGAGGAGCCCCTGCAGGATAGGATGGTGGCCGAGGCTGTGCAGGGTGGCACAGCCAGGGGCGCAGGGCCAGGGAGGGGCAGGGCTCCCCCTCCCCACCCAATCTTGTCAAGGAGGCTGCGTGTCTCCAAGGAGCTCTGACCTCAGGGGCTATTTTCACTCTACCCACCCCCCACGCTGAGGGCACAACATGAAAAGAACATCTGACTTCCCTCCCAGCTGTCCCCTGCCCTCCCGTGTACCCCTCCCGGCCCCTCCCGACAGCCAGTGAGCTGGGGGGATGGAGCCACCCCATGGCGTGGCCTTCGGGGAGAAGCCGCAGCTTCCCCGTCAGTGGGGTTTGCTGCCCTGACTCACAGGGGGCTTCCAGGCACCCGCCCGGGAACACGAGGGTCCCCCTGGACGCCCCTGCACTGCAGCCCAGAAGGCAGGAGAGCAAGGCGCAGGAGCNGGGGGGGGGGGGGGGGGGAGGCCGGGGGGGGAGCCAGCCAGGCGGAGACCTGAGCCCGTGGCTGCCTTCAGGCCCCCTCCCCGCGTCTTGGGTTTCTGGCCAGAGATGTCTTGGCTAACTTGGGTGCCTATTTCTGGACACCTCAGCTGCCACTGGCTTCTGGCTTCTTAAAAATAACCCACCCCTGGGCTCGGGCCACAGCCGCCCCCTCTTGAGGCCACGGACAGGTGTAGGGCCCGACCAGGGTCGACGGGGGCCAGCAGGGCGCGGCCCGGGCTCTCGCGGACGCTCCCACCCCGGAGGGGGGCCCCGGGCCGGGCAGCTGGGCGCAGCGGCCCCCAGGAGGCCGAGACCCCCGGCTGCACACGGGCCGGGGGCTGTCACCTGAGGGGGGGCAGAGTCCTCTTTCAGGAAAGAGCCGCGTGTCGGGCAGGGTGCGGGAGCCGAGATCTGGGGTTAATGTGGCAGGGAGCTTGAGCGGCTCTGGGGAAAGGAACGTTCTCGACGGAGGCTTCGGAGCGCCATTCCCACGTCAGCGAGATGACAGACGCGCCTCTGATGATGAGCCCGTGGTTTCCCGACACGGAGCCCCGGGGCTGGGGGCCGTCTTCCCCTAGCGCTGCGTTAGGCGCCCGGAGCTCGGTGCTTCGAGCCGCGGCCGACGTTGGGAGGCAGTGGCTCAGAGCGTTCCCAGGCCCCGGGCCCCGGCGGGCGTGGGCAGAGGACGGCTCCCCGCACGGGGCCCCCCAGCCCCCCAGCCACACCTGCGCACGTGCAGCCAGGCCCGGGCACGGAGCTCCCCTGCAGACGTTGACACCGCCCAGAGCGTCCCCGGGCCTGGGAAAGCAGGCGGAGGGGCCGGCCAGATGGGGCTGTCCGCTCAGTTCTCTGCTCAGGGCCCGGGCTGGGGAACGCACAGAGCAACGGCCCGGAGCCCGGGCCCCTGCGCTCGGGCCCGGCTGCTCGGGGCGGGGGCGGGGCGGGGGGCGACCAGGAGACTGGCTCACGCACCCTTGTGATTTGGGGAGGGAGGACTGCACAGGGGCCATGGGGCGCGCCCAGCGTGCCCCCGTAGGAGAATGTGGGGTCCCTGCAGGAGACCATCAGTTGGCCAAGAGAGCTCTGGGCTCACGCCAGGAGGGGCTCTCAGGGGGCTGGGAGGCCCAAAGACCCGGGAAGGTTCAACACGTCCACAGGGGTCATGGGGCTCCCAGCGAACCCCCAACCCCCTCGGCCCGAAGGCAGAGCCTATCAAGAAGCAGGTTTGGGGCCACATCAGCAGGACTTCCCTGCCGTCCGAGGTAGCCCGGCCAGGCACCGCGCATTCCGGATGACCCCCTTGGGGCAGGCTGCGGAGAGGATGTCTGCCCCGGGCGGGGTGCACGCCATGACCTTCCAACATCCCGTCCAGCCCTGGGATCCCAAGCTCCAGGCTGCGGCCAAGGCAGGAAGGGGGGCGGGGTGGGACCAGAGTCCGGCAAGGAGGGCTGTGGACGAGGCCCGCCCAAGGCCAGAGAAGTGGCCTCCATCCTGTCCTGGGATGTCCCCTCACACCCAAGCCCTGGGACCCCAGTGCTCAGCCCTTCTAGCACTTCTAGACCAGGGCCATTCTGAGTCTGGTCCTGTTCCTTCCCCCACAGAAACAGCCCCACCGCCATGTCGGACGAGGAAGCGTGAGTACCAGACCCACCGCCGCCCGCCCTGTGCAGGACCCCTGGACCGGGGCTGTGTGCAGAGGCCAGAGGACCCGGGCCTCTTAGGAGACACTGCGTGAAAGCCCAGCTCACCCGTTCTCTCTCTCTCTCTCCCCCACCCTCGGCCCCCAACAGTGAACAGGTCGAGGGTAAGTGTCAAATGATTTTCCCTCTGCCTCCACCCCTGGTGGACAAGTCACACATGAGACAGGCCCACCCAGCTGCAAACAGCGGTTCTCCTTGGGAAGCCTGGTGGGAAGCCCTGGTGGGAAGCCTGGTGGAAGTCCGAGCTTTGCTGTGTTCTGCAGTGGCGCCAGACTGACCCCTCTGAACATGGGCTCCCCACTCCTGCCCCTGTACCCGGAGCCCCCTCTTCTTCCCAGGACACATCCCAAGATGTGGTCCCATCTGCACCCAGGCCCTGTATGCCCAGCCGGCCCTACAGACCTGTCCGGGGCGGCCTTCGGGCTGGGGCCTCTGGGGCTGGAGGCCCCCCACACTCTCGCAGGGGGACCCGGACCCCCCAGCCCCACCCCGGCAGGACTCCCGGGGTGTCCGGGGCCCCCAGACCCCATCCTCGGTGGCCGCCTGCTAACAGGACTCCCGTGTTCTATCTCATTGCAGAGCAGTACGAGGAAGAAGGTAACCCTGGCGGACCCCAGCCCCACACGCAGGCCCGGGCTGCCCCGCTCGGCTCGGGCCGCGGCCTCAGCCCCGCTGTGCTTCTCGGGCCCGGAGCCCGGCCCCAGCACGAGCGCCTGCTGCCACCGCTCATCTCCCAAGTCTTCCTGCACTGACAGACACACCTCGTCAGCGGGGCATTCGCCCCGTCCTGGGGGCGCCGTGGGCACGGAGCCGACGTGCGCTGCCCGACTCCCCCTCCTTGACATCGGGGGCCGGGTTGTGTGGACCCCACTGTGTCTCCCTCTCTCTGCCTCTGCCCCCGTCTCCCTCCATCTCCGGGCCCCGTGTCTCCCAGCGTCCCCGCTGTGGGACCCTAACCTCCAGGCTCCCCGGGGGACGCCCCCTAGTCACGCCCGGGCAGGCGCGGGGCGCAGGGGAGCCGCCACACCTGGGAACCGCGCGGGGAGGCGGTTCTCCAGCCCGGGTGGGGGACCCTGCGGAAGCTCTGGCACGCGCTCAAACCCGGGCAAGCGTTCACGCAGCGTCGCCGGGCAGGCTCAGCCGCGCGACGTGCCGGGCGCTCTGTTCTGAAAATATTTTGAAAACACTTGGCTACCCTAACAACGTGAGCAACACATTTCTTTTTTTTTTTTTTTTAAAGATTTTATTTTTTTTAATTTATTTATTTGACACAGAGAGAGAGATCACAAGTAGGCAGAGAGGCAGGCAGAGAGAGAGGAGGAAGCAGGCTCCCCGCTGAGCAGAGAGCCCGATGCGGGCCTCGATCCCAGGACTCTGGGATCACGACCTGAGCCGAAGGCAGAGGCTTTAACCCACTGAGCCACCCAGGCGCCCAACATTTCTTTTTTGTGCCGAAAAGGCGGAAAGACTCATTTTTGTGAGCGGGCCACGTGGTCCCGGGGAGCCGCCCCTGCCCCGGGGAAGGCACAGGGCGGGCAGGAAGGGTCCCCTGCCCCCGTCCTCCTCAGGACCCTCAGTGTCCGCGTCAGCTCGGGCGCCCAGAGACCGCGCCGCCCGCCCAGACCCGCCGGGGCTCTTCTCACCGCAGAGGGTTTCGTCCCCTGTCCTCCTTCCGTCCCCCGTGGAGCGGGACTTGGCTAGACCCTCCTGCAAAGACACGCTCATGCTGGGGCGGGCTGGCAGGTGGCACGGTCCCGAGGCCCATCTGGGGGCCCCAGGCCCCAGGGAGGGAGCAAGGAGCACAGGGGTCCCAGAGGGGGTCACAAGACAGAGGCGGGGTCTCAGCCCGGGGCTCCAGGGATCGCCACCTCTGGCCCGGAGCGCCAGCTGCCCCTTCTCTCGGGGGGCAGGCCTCCTTCCCCGCCACCCCAGGGACGCCCCTGAATGACTGTCCTCGTTTCCTCTCTCCCTCCCGTTCCCGCTGCTCCCACCTCAGAAGAGGCCCAGGAGGAAGGTAAGCGGGGTCCAGGACCCCGGCCCCCACAAGTACCCTCAGCGCTCGGCGCCCCCCGCCCAGCGTGCCCCCAGCCCTAAGGACGTGCCGTGTGCTCCTGGCCTAACCTCTCCTCTCTCCTCCTGCCACCTGCACACCCGGCGCTCCTCCACCCACAGAAGTCCATGAAGAAGGTATGAGGACCTAGGACTTCTGGTCCCCATGTGGGGCCCAGGGCCTGGCTGGAGCCCACGCAGGCTGGGGGAGAGGGCAGGGAGGCAGCGAGGTGCCAGCCAGCAAAGGACTCCCACATGTGGCCCTAATATCACCCACTAACCACGGCCAACGCTTGCCCAGAGTGGGGCGTCCCCAAGGGTCAGACACCCCCCGACTCAGGCTGGGCTGCAGATGGGCCTCACGCTCCAGCACAGGGAGGCCGGGGTCGGTGGCCGGACTGCTGGACTGGCCTCCGGCCCGGGGGTGAAACTGAAAGCCCGCGGCCGGGTCCGACCCCTTGACCTGGCGAGGGTCCCCAGCGAGACACAGGGTGAGGGAGGAACCGCCCATCAGCCCCCAGCAGGGGCATTTCCCAGCCATCCCCACCTGCCCCGGGGCCCCTCCTCGGGCTCCAGGGGGACAACGGGAGGGTCGGGGAGCCCGCGCTCGGGGCAGGGGCAGAGCCACCAAGGCTGGGGGCCATGTCTGTGTGCCCCTGGAGGCGAGGACCAGAGGGCAGGGGGCAGGAAGTGGGGTGCCCTCTGGGCCTGCTTCCCTGGGCTGCGGCCCTGGCCCGCCAGCTGCCGCGCCCCCTCACCAGGCCACAGCCAGAGCCCGTCAGCCCCTGCCGGGCCCTCCTAGGGTGAAGGACGCCCCAGTGTCCCCCACAAATCCACTCTTGAGCCCTGGTTCCCATCAGGTCAGTGAGGCAGGGACAGGATCTGGGGGCGGCAGTGCCCGCCAACACTGACCACGTCTCACTGGCTTCCCGCATGCTCCCCGCCCCTTGTCCTCGGCCACTGACCCTCCCGAATGCCGGCCGGTGCTTCCCTAACCTCGGAGCCTTCCTCCTTTGACCTCTTGTTCTGCGGCCCTCCCTCCCCCATGAAGTCCATGAACCAGGTATGTGCCATGACTTCAGTCCCGTGTGGGTGCCCGTGCACACGAGTGACCACGTGTGGGTGTGAGCAGGCGTCCGGGCCACGCAGGAACAACAGGGGCCGTGTAACCTACTCACAGTGTGGTTCTGCTCGGACCCCGCACTTCCGCCCCCTCCCACCACCCCCGCCCTCAGCCTCTGCCCAGGCTCACCGCTGATTCTCTCTCCCCCGCCCCACGGCGCTGTTCCTGCAGAGGAGGTCCAAGAAGGTAAGTCCGGCCCTCACGGGCATCCCTGCACGTCTCCCCCCTGCCTCCCTCCCTGCCTGACTCCCACCACCTTCGCACGGCCTGGGGACACACTGGGAAATGTTGGGTCTGGGTGCCCCCTCCGGTGCACACTCCTCGGGGCTGTCGGGGGCCACCAGCAGGAAGGTGGGGGCAGCCAGCCCGGAGACTGAGCGCAGAGCCCGCGTGCTGGCCTGGGGAGGAGGGTGCTGAGGTCCACGAGGATCTTCTGGACCACACTGGGTTGGGTAGAGAAGAACAGAAGAGGAGAGACGGAGCAGGCGCCTCCACCCTGCCCCGGACACATCGGAGGGGGAGTCAGGAGGGGTGAGGTTGGAGGGAGGGTGGAGAGCCAAGTGGGGTGAAGCAGAAAGCCAGGCTGAGGCCCGAGGCAGGACGGCAGCGACCTGGAACAGCCAGGGGCCTTGCGTGCTAAGGAGCAATCAGTCAGGTCCCGTAACCTGGGCTGCAGACAGTCACACCCGGGTGTGAAGAGGCCCCTGGGGGGGCCGTGCCTGGGCGGCGGCAGGGGACACGCAGCTTCGAGTTGGGGGCCCTCTGCTCGGTGGGGCCGCGGGGGCCTCGGGGCTGGGCCTGAACCGCGCGCACAGCCGTGAGAGCGTGTTCCCTTCCCGGGCCCCAGAGAGGCCGCCTGCACCAGGAAGGGGCGCGCTGGCCCCGGCGTGGGGCGGTGGATGCTCGGCCGTGCAGGGAGAGGCGTTGAGGGGGCTGCGGGCCTGTAGGGGCGCACGGTCAGCAGGGACCCTGGAGCCCACCCTGGGCGGAGAGTCAGACAGGCAGACGGGGGATGCCAGGCTGCCCCCCACTAACCACCGCTGCAGGGGCTCTGCAGTGTGGCCCCTCTCCCACCAGCTCTCAGCACCCCCCAACACCCCCTGCACCTGGGGCCGCTCCAGCCAGGTCCCCCGAGAAGGCAAGCCCACCTCAGCGGCACCCCCGTTCCCCCTGAGCCCTTCCTTCTGCCACCTCCGGCAGGCTCCTGCTCCCAAAGCACCCCCTTTTCTAGCTCGGCTCCCCGAGGCTCACAGCCCCCCAAGGTGTGGGGACAGGGGACATCAAGCCCACTGGTAAATGGCCAAGGTGCTGCTTATGGGCATGTGGTGGCACCCAAGCACCCAGGAGGACCAAGCCAGGGGGAGACAGGGGGACACGCCCAGTGTGCGAGCAGCCAGCACCCCCACCCCGCTCCCTGCCTAGACGGCTGCGGGCAGAGGAAGAAGTGCAGGGGCTCCAACACGTGTTCTCAGCTGGGCCTCCCTGGGCTCCGAGAGGCCGAGGGCCCAGAGCAGAGGCCGAGGGAAGACCCTGCCAGGCTGTGCGGACCCCTGGCTGTGACCCGGCCAGCCAGGATCACCCCGAGAGGAAGCACCCCATGGGAGGGCAGCCGGTCAGGCCCACGCAGGCCAGTGAGGGTCATCTCAGGTCTGGAGGCCCACGTGGACGGCCACCAGGCAGGCCCCAGGAGGCGGCAGGGCAGAGCTGAGAGGTGGCCCATCCCGCGTCAGGAAGAGAAGGCTCTTAAGGCTCCCGGGAAGGTCGGGAGCCCCTTCACCCTCGGGGAGCAATCCAGCCTGGGCCCCACCGACCACAGCCCCCCCCCACCTGCTCCAAGGCTCCAGAGCCAGGGAGGGCCCCAGCTTTCCAGAGTGGGCTCAGCCAGCCCCCCGTGGAGACCCTCGAAGCAGCCAGCCCCCCGGCCGCTCCCCACACAGCAGGACCCGGATGGGGCCCAGGCCAGTGCATACCAGAGGAAGAGGGTCTGGGGGCTGCCCTCCCTGCCCCACCCCTGCGGCCCCCCCAGGTCCCCCCTGGTGCCCCGAGCCCGCCGGCTTCTCTCTTGCCTGTGCGCTTATGCCCGCCGCTGTCGCGGAGGAGCAGAGGAGGACGGGGAGGGTCAGGACGCGGGTCCACTGGGCGCAGCCCTTCCAGGCTGTGTCTGGACAGACCCTGAGACAACAGACCCTGAGACAGAGAGGAGTCACTGGCTTTCCTCCCCCCTCCCTCGCCCGCCTGCCTGTCCTCCTCTTCTCCTCTTCCCCCGGGGTCAGGCCTGGCCGCGGGGTGTCTGCCACGGGGCTCCGCCGACCAGGCCTCGGAGGCCCCCGCACAGAAGTGGGGCGGTCGGTGGGGTAGGCCAGCAGGCTTGGACCGCAGACCAGGGGCCTGGACGGGGCCTCCCCTGCCCCTCGGTCCCCACCTCTGCCGCCTCCCTCAGACCACCTTCCTCCCTCCTGGCCTGCCTGGCCCCTGAGGACGCCGTGCCTCCGGCTGGCAGTCCCTCCTTCCCCCCACATTCCCCTCCTGAGCTCTCTGCCTGGGACCCCACGGGGACCTTCTCTTGTTGCTGGAGGGACAGGAACACGGCTGGTAGGCTCAGCCGGAGAGGGAGAAGCAGGTGGACTTGCGGGCGGGAGCCCCCAGGGGTCTGTGGGCAGGAGCGGGCCGCCCCACTCACCGTGTGTCTCTTCCTTGTCCCCATGTCCGCGCCGTGGTGGCCAGAGGAGAAGCCGAGACCCAGGTGAGTGCGGGCCCAGACAGGGCTGGACAGCCAGGTGTGGGGGGAGCGATGTGGGGAGGCCTGGAGGGTGAGGGCCGAGGTCGCCTCGGAAACTGGGGTCCCACAGAAGACAATGCATTTGGGCTTCGTGGGAAATGCACCCCCAAACCCCTGAGAGAAAGTGGTTGCGTCTTTGCTCCTTGATTTGATGTTTAAAGCTCTGGGCGCCCAACGAAGGGCCCTGATGAAAGTGGGATTATTTGGGGCGGCTGGTGTCTTCCCCCACAGGTGGGGGGCAGAGTTCATCTGGGCTCCTCTTCCTCAGCAAGATGCAACTCTGGGGGCCCGGCCTGGCGTGGCTGTGCCCCACTGTCCAGCGTGGGCAAGGAGGACTCCCTGCAGGAGGAGGCGGGAGCCCAGGAAGGACAGGGCTGGGGGAGACAAGGCATAGAGAATGGGGCTGCCTGGCCCCCCGTGGCAGCCGGCCTGCCGTGGGGTCCCCCCGGGCCCTAGCCGAGAGGCAGCCTTGAGAGGCAGCTGGAGGGAGGGTCTCGCCCCCGTGGCCCCTTCAGAACAGAACCACAGGCGGACCCGCCACCTTTCACTGCCCTGGAGCCACTGGGGTGCCCTCCTCCTCATCCGGGGCTTTACCTCATTCTACCCACTTGTGAGCATTTCAGAGATTTTGTTTTTTAACCCGGCGATCCTGACTTCTCTGTGTTGGACCAACGCTTCCGGGCACACGGTGCGTGATTCACACCCTCGCCCCACGGAGGGTCCTGCCTGCGCTCTGCGCGGTCCGGCCAGGCGTGGGGCGCCCTCGGGGGTCCGCGGGCCCTGCGGCGAGTCTGGGGTTCGACCAGCACGCTCCCATCCCCTGCACTTTATTTTTCAGCAATTTTAAATAACGCTGCTGGGTCCCAGATATTTTCTAGTTTTAAAAAAATGTTTGTGTTTTCATTATGAAAATAAAACACCTCATTAAAGAAAATTTGGAAAATACGTAAAAGTCCAATGAAGAAAAAAAAATCATCTATAACTCTCCCAGCCCGCCAGCCAGACTGCGGGAAGGCCCAGGGAGGAATTTTACGCGCTCTTTCCGTGCGTAGGGCTCGGAAAAAAAGATTTAAACTCTGAGCTGTTTTTCAAACATGGTACTGTCTATACAACCTTCCATTCTGCTTTTTTAAAATTTAGCACTATTCATAAGTATTTTTCCATGTTTTTACATAGTCTTCTTAAATATTTTGAATGGCCACATAATATTCCATGAATTGGACAAACCATAATTTTTCTAACCGTTCGTCTTCTGCGGGACATTAAAGCTTCCCCCAATATTTTACTATCATAAATAACGCTGGGTGGAAAGCATTTTCCGTCTTTCGGGTTATTTCCCTAGGCCACATTCCCAGAACTGGAATTACTGGGTCAAAGAGTATGAACGTTCTTCAGGCTTTGGACGTTCGCTGCCAAATTGCTTTCCACGGGGGCCGTGCCAGCGCGGGCTCCGCCGTGGACGTGAGCGGGTCTGTGCCCCACGCCGCCGCCGCGCCCGGGGACACTGATGGATGAGGGGGGCCTCTCAGGGCCGCTTTGTCCGCACGCCTCCGCGGCTCCGGCAGCGCCCTCCCGCGCGCTTGCTCACTGGCCGCCTTTCTTCCCGGGACTTGGCCGCGCGCGCCTCCTGCCCATTTATCTAACGGCACAGACGTCTCCACGTGTTCTCAGCCGTCCGTTTGCACAAGGATATAAGTCTTCTCTGTGCTTGCTGAAAATATTTTTCTAGTCTGGGTTGGGGTTTTTTTTTCCCCCTTTCAATTTTTGCTTTTTTTTTCACATACATAAGTTTTTCATTTGCGTGGAGTCGTCTGGCTATCTTTCCCCTAGCGGGACCTTCTGGGGCTTCTGAGCTTGGGAAAGCCTCTCCCGTTCCAGCATTTGGGTCCATATCCAGTTCCACGTTCTTCTGTGGCTTGTTTTGAAAAACCGTGTTGTTGTTTTAACTCTTTGCTCCATGTGGAATGCACGGGGGCCGGGCCGGGGCTGACGGCGGGTCACAGCCGGCCGGATCCCGGGGTCTCATTTCTTCCCCAAACTGCTTTCTGCCCAGCCCCCTTCCTTTGCGTCCCCAGAAAGAAAGGTTCAAGAGGGGTCAGAGACCCACGAAGGGTCAAGACGGCCGTTCCTGACCGCAGAGGCCAACAGCCCTTGGGGGCCTGGGGTGGCCAGCCCGCCTCCGGCCTCGCCTAGCTGCATTTCTTTCTTTGAGAAAGAAAGCGAGAGTGCCCTTCCTGGACAGGCTGGGGGTGAAACGGCCCTTTCGATGTCCAGATGTGGGCAAAACAGAGGGGCATGAAGAGACGGAAACATTCTCAAAGGGGTCAGGCCACTCTGGGGACAGCGGGTTATACATCTGACCAGAATAAAGGTCACGCAGTGTGTCCTCAGCTGGATTCCCCGGGTGAGGGGACAGGAGGGCCAGCCCCCTGGTAGCTTCTCCACCTGTCCCTGCTCACAAGCTTCTCTCTTCTTCCAGACTCACTGCTCCTAAGATCCCGGAAGGGGAGAAAGTAGACTTCGATGTAAGTTTTTAGGACCCGGATCAACACGGCCTCCACCCTCCAACTCCTAGCCTTCAGCCTCCAGACCTGCGACGGTCATTTGCCCTCCAGCAGCCAGAGCTACCACTTTCTGGTTGCAGACGATTCTGCCTTAATTTATTTCTGGACCAGAGGAAACACCTGCAGTGTCAGACATCGGTCTTCCTTCCTCTCCCACCCATGCATCCATCCACCCATCCCTCCATCATCCATCCATCCACCTGTCCACCCATCCACCATCCATCCATCCATCCGTCCACCCATCATCCATCCATCCATCATTCATCCACCTATTATCCATGTATCCATCCACCCATCTACCCACCCTTCTATCCATTCAACCATCCATCCATCCATCCATCCGTCCACCCACCCACCATCTATCCATCATCCATCCATCCATCCACCCACCCACCATCTATCCATCATCCATCCATCCGTCCACCCACCTGTCCTCTTCCTCATCCATTATCCCTCCCATCCATCCATCATCTATTTAACAGACTACCTCATTCACCAGTGTCCTCTCTGTCTGGCCCATGCAGAACATCTCTGGGGATGACAACAGAGCCAAGTCAGAGCCAGTCCATCCCAGGGGTGCTGATGACCTCAGGACTGTGCAGGGTGTGGACTCACCCATGGGGAGGGTACCATTCCTACCCCAGAGCTAAGGGATCTGGCAGCCTCTGGCCCCCAGGAGGGCAGCAGCCATGGGGACATGGCAAGGGCAAAAGGTCCCTTGTCACCCTCAGCTTTCATGGTGGCCAGAGGAGGCAGGGCATCCGCGCCGGTGCCCAGGAAGGGACCGCCTGCCGCACGGTGGGCCAAGCGTGCTGAGGGTTGAGAGAAGGGGCCCCTTCCACCCACAGGACATCCAGAAGAAGCGCCAGAACAAGGACCTCATGGAGCTGCAGGCTCTCATCGACAGTCACTTCGAAGCACGGAAGAAGGAGGAGGAGGAGCTGATCGCCCTCAAGGAGAGGATTGTGAGTCCGGGCGGTGGCAGGTGGAGGCGGGGGGCGCCTGGGCGCTGGGCTGGCGAGGCCGGGCCAACCTGCTCATCTGGCCGCAGGAGAAGCGCCGCGCCGAGAGGGCCGAGCAGCAGAGGATCCGCGCCGAGAAGGAGAGGGAGCGCCAGAACAGACTGGCGGTGAGGCCCGGGCCCCCGTCCCGCCCCAGGCCCCGCACCCCTGGCCACACCGCTTCCCTGTGCCCTGAGCCTCCCCCAGACCCCGGCCGGGACCAGAGACCCTGGCCTAGTCCCCGCGTCCCGCAGAGCCCGGAGAGGGGGCTACGCCGGGCTGGGTCCGTGAAGCCCGCCCCGCGGGGAGTGAGGGTGACCGCACCCCAGCCCTGAGGGTCGTGGGCGCGGGGTCTCCGCAGGAGGAAAAAGCGCGCAGGGAGGAGGAGGATGCCAAGAGGAGAGCCGAGGACGACCTGAAGAAGAAGAAGGCCCTGTCGTCCATGGGCGCCAACTACAGCAGCTACCTGGCCAAGGTGAGCCCGGCCCGCGGAGCCTGCTCTGGCCGCGCGCCCAGCGCCCGCTCCGGCGTCCTCCTGAGGCCGCCGCCTCTGCTGCGTCCCCCCAGGCCGACCAGAAGAGAGGCAAGAAGCAGACGGCGCGGGAGATGAAGAAGAAGGTGCTGGCCGAGAGGCGCAAGCCTCTCAACATTGACCACCTGAGTGAGGACAAGCTGAGGTAGGCAGGGCGCCGTGGCCCACCTGAGCCCGCCAGCCTCGGGGGTCCCGGGCGGCCGCTGCGCTGGCTCTCCGCGGCGGCCGCAGGGGCCAGAGGGGGGCCTGGGCCCGGCCTCCCCAGGCTTGCCCTGCCCAGCCGCACCTTCGCCCCCTCCCAGGGACAAGGCCAAGGAGCTCTGGGACACGCTCTACCAGCTGGAGACCGACAAGTTCGAGTTTGGGGAGAAACTGAAGCGCCAGAAATATGATGTGAGTGCAGGCGCCTCACAGCTCCGCCGCCTCCCCGAGTCCCCACAGCTTCAGCCCTGAGAAGCCAGGGACTGTGACTGGGGAGTCCGCTGAGCCCGCCTCCGTGCACTGGAGCAATCGGGCCTGCTCTGACGGCCGCAGGAGAGAGCAGAGGCTGACAGGCCTTGGGGTCCAGTGTCTGAATGACCTGGGATTTGTGGAAAGCACCCCCTGCCCTGGGGGAGCAGTAGATCCCTCGGGCGCAGCCTTGTCTGTAAAGCGAGGTCCCAGCCGTGCCCATGGACACATCGCTTTCCTCAGAACCCCTGGGGGGCCCAGGCTTGGTTCCCAAGCGGTCACCTCCTTGGGTCCCCGCCCAGCAGCTGGGAAAAGGGTCTGGGGATGAGTCCTCTGGGGGTGGCTGCCTAGAGTTGCCTGGGAGGGGTGCACAGCTCAGAACGGCAGTCCTGGGCACACACGACCCCTCGGGGGCCCCTCGGGCCCTGGGGAGCCGGAGCTGTCCTGGGAGCCAACCTGCTGCGTGCAAACACGGGCACCGCCAGCTTCCCCATCATAGGCACGCCCTGGGGGAAGACAGCTCACACCCGAGGGGCGTCTCCCATGGCCGTCCTCACAGACCACCAAGACAGAGGGTGCCCAATGACTGGTGACTCCTGGCCCCTTCTCAGGAGCCATGCCCGAGGGCAATCGGCCTGCTTCTCCAGTTTGCTCACCTCTACCAGGACGAGGACCATCGTACCGGCCCTGGGGCTGCCCCTAGGAGCCCACGCATCCCTGCGGCTCCCCAGTGTCCAGGCTCAGGGACGGCATTGCCCACTCCCCACGGTGCCCTATGAGGCCTGGCTCACAGAAGTGGGTCCATGGGATCGAGTCAAGGACCCACTGCCTCTTGACACACTTGTACATGACCGTGGTGGGTCCCCGGGGGGGCCGGAAGGGCCACGAGAGCCCAGGCCTGGCACACAGCAAGGCCCCGAAGCCCCAGCCAGCCACGCAGCCCGTTAACCATTTCGGTCTTTCTAGATCATGAACATGCGGGCCAGAGTGGAGATGCTGGCCAAGTTGTAAGTAGCCAGAGTCCACCCTGGACCAGGCTCGTGGTGTGCAATGTGCGGTGAGCCTCTCGCATGGCAAAGCCGGTTCGTTGCGGATGGCGGCGGCGGGCGTGGAGATGACGGAGGCTGGCCCCCCGCCCCCACCCTCTCCCCATACGTGCGACCCTTGCCGGCAGGTGGGGAAGGGCCTTGCCTTCGTCCGAGCCTCAGTCAGGAGGCAGTCAGGAGGAGGGAGTCATTGGGCCGCGGAGCCAGGGGGCCCCAGGGCTGGTCGCTTGCAGCCACCGGACCCGGGGGCCCTGCCAGCCTGGCCTCCCTGCCACCCCGCGCCCCCGCCGCCCACGGCAGGTAAGTGGCCGGCTCCAGAGCTGCTGTGTGTCTTAGCCTGGGGCTCCGGCACAGGCCACCCCAAGTAAGTCAGAGGCGAGAGTCCCCAGGGCCAAGGGCCGATGTCTTCCACCCGGAGGAGCCAGGACACAGGAAGGGAGCGAGCGGCCCAGGCGTGGCCGCGGGCTCCGCTGAAGAAGGGCACGCCGGCCGCAGCCGACCTGGCCCTGCCCGGCGTGCCAGGTAAGTCACCGTGTTGTCCGCAGATCATCAACCTCAGGAGCCGCATCGACCAGGCCCAGAAGCAGTGAGTAGCCCCCCGGCCCAGGGCTCTGTGCCAGGCACGCGGCCCCGTGGGGCTGGCCGCCGCTGCCCACCCCCGGGGCCCGCGATCTCGGCCAGTCCCGGGGGCAGCCGGCCCTCCACAGAGCAGTAACAAGACTAAACAGCGGTCGCTGGAGGCCGCATGTCCGGGCATGTCTGCACCCCTGGACCTGCAGCCTCCTTCTGCCCCCTCCTCACCCCAGAGCCTAGGAGGAGGCCGGCTGTGAGGACGCGGGCGGTGCCGGGCCAGCTCCCCCGCGGCCTGGCAAAGCCAGGGGTGTTCCCGGACATCCCCGCACGGTGCCGCCTCAGCGGTGAGCTGGCCCGGGCCATCAGAAGCCCGGGCTCTGTCACGGGTGGCCCTGCAGCCCTGGGGGAGCCTCTGGCTCCTGGGGACGTGAACCTTCTGTCTGTAAAGTCACCCCAGGGTCTGCGGGGCACATGCCAGCACAGTGGCTGAGAAGGGCCTAGAGAAGCCCACACCTTGCTTGCCCCCAAGGGCCTGTGCTCCCGCCTCAGCCGCTCTGGGATGCTGCCACCCAGCCTGGTTGCAGGGCCGGTTCCACCCCACACAGGGCAGTGTCCCCAGGACTGCTCGGACTAGGGTTTCCCTCCCTCCTGCCCTGGCCCCTGCCCCCTTACTGCTCCCAGGCTGGGCTCCTCCACCCCGGCTCCTCCCTGGGCTCTGTTGTGTGTGGCCGATGCAGGCCTTGTGAGAGCCCTTCCAGGTGTGTGCATGCTTGTATGCCTGCGTGTGCACGCGTGTGTGCGTGGGTGCGAGGGTTCTCAGGCTGACCCCTGCAGGACGTGGGCTATGGGCACGGCCACCAGTGCCAGCCTCGGGGACCACATGGGCTTCTCCAACCAGAAGTCATCCCAGAGGGTCGGCTTCTGGGGCCCACGCACCCTGGCCCCTACCCATGACACCCTGACCCAGCACCCAGCTGCCTGCTGGCTCCCTGGTGTGCAGAGGGCCTCAGACGGACGGGGACAGCTCCAGAGGACAGCCACCCTGTAGGGTGCTGGCCTCACGCACCCTGGCCCCTACCCATGACACCCTGACCCAGCACCCAGCTGCCTGCTGGCTCCCTGGTGTGCAGAGGGCCTCAGACGGACGGGGACAGCTCCAGAGGACAGCCACCCTGCAGGGTGCTGGCTTCCTCCCCCTCCACGGTCCAGCTCTAACAGGAAACTGAAGGGCTCCGTGCTGCCGGGCCCGGTCTGGTGGCCAGGAGTCAGGGCCCTGGGCAGCTGACTGTCCGGAGCCTCTCCTGCCCCAGGAGGCTGTGACCTGGGCCGCTCTTTCCAGGCCCCAGTCACTGGGATGACGAGAGCCATCTGTAGAGACGGCTTCCCTGGCAGGTCTGGGGTCTGCCCGAGGTGAGGCCCTGGAGCCCAAGGTCCTGGCAGGGGTTGGGGGCAGTCCTGTGCTCTCTGGTCCATCCCCTAACCACACTAACTGTCCCGGCACAAGGCGCCCAGGCCCAGCGGGCCAGGTACAGGTGAGTGGCCGGTGTTTGGAATGTGTGCCCGGGGCTTTGAGGCCAGCGCTTTGCCCTGATCGCGGCCTGGGTGGGCAGAGCTGTCAGGGCTGGGGGTCTGCGGGGGGCCGAGGAGGGGCTGGGCCAGGGGTCCAGACACCCAGCGGCTGAAGATCAACTTGCTTCCATTTGCAGTAGCAAGAAGGCCGGGGCTCCGGCCAAGGGCAAAGTCGGCGGGCGCTGGAAGTGAAACAGTCGAAGAAGGTCCCAGAGGCAGAGACCCTCGGCCCGTGCAGCCCGTGCAGCAGTGTCCGGCCCCCAGGCCTGGGGGCGGAGGCTCCACCCCCGAACACCCTCCACGTCTCTGTCCTGGCTGCCCCCGTCTCCCGGGGTCTGTGAATAAAGCTGGCAGACTCCCTTCCACCCAGTGTGTGCTGGCTCTCGGACGGGGGGCCCCGGGGGCGCAGACTGGAGGAGATGCCGAGCGGGCGGGCTAGGGAGGATAGACGCGCAGGTCGGGGGCCCGAGGGACACTGGGGGCTCCCTTCAGGGGTCAGGGCCCCCTCCCGGCGCTGCCAGCGGCTTCCACGTCTGTCCGCCTCCTGCCCTGCAAGCCCCTGTGAGCCTCAGCTCCCCCTCAGCCGGGGTCTTTGCCCCCCGAGAGCGGCCCCCCAGCCCCCGGATCTGCTCTGAAGCCGAGGAGCTTTGCCTGTGGAGGGGTGTGGGGGGAGGGGGGCGGGAGCGCACTGGGCGCGCTGACAGGCGTCCCCCCAAAAACGTGGGGGCGGAAGCGGGTCCAGAACAGGGGGGCGCACAGCCTGAGGGGCCCCTGCCCCCACAGGGAAGGCGCAGGAAAGCACGTGTCAGGAGAGCAGACTCAGCAAACACAGGCCGTCCTTCCTATATTATGAGAGAGCACGGTGCACAGCTGTGTAATAAACGTGAAAATCCTGACCAAACAGAATCATGGAAAACATAAATCACAAAACCTGGATGAAGCCGGAGAGCCTCGCACAGCGGACTATTCACGGCCGAGGCTTCCCGAGTCCGCAGCCGCCCCTGCGGGGAGGCTGCGCGAGTGCAGGGAGAGAGGGAGCG
>LNAC01000513.1:862466-878880 GCA_002007465.1 Ailurus styani | reverse complement strand
CCTGAGAGGCGCCCCCGGGGGCCGGTCGGCATGGGGTCCGGGGGGCCAGCCTTTGCGCCCGAGGGGGAGCGCCGAGCTGCCGCCAGCCGCAGGGGACACCAACAGGTCTGGGGTCTCGGTGGCGCTTTGGGAGCCCATGTCCGTTGCTGACGAGCCCGGGGGACCAGAGGGACAGCGGGGCGGGAGAGACGGGCGGCGGGGGAAGGCGGTTCCCGCACACGGGGAGCACGTGGGCAGCTTTCCAGGGGCGGCCTCGGCCTGCGACCAGCCCGCGGAGCCCGGGAGCCCGCAGCGAGCCCCGGCCCGGGCCCTCCCTGTGGCAGGCGCCGTATTAGCATGTGCTCAGAAATGCCAGCCCCCCGGGGCCCTGCCTGGCAGTGGGAACCCGGAGACCTTGGCACGACGCGGGCGCGGGAGGGGCCCGCCCGAAAAGCCCAGGGAGGGACCCCAAAGGCTAATGCTAAGCGTCTAATTCAGGAGATTAGAATACGAGCCAGAAACCAAAAACAAGGGAAAGAGGCACGGGAGTCACGAGGAAAGAGAAGACGATGCGGATTGCCAGGGAAGGCACAGGCTGCCTGGGTCAAAGGCTGGGCTTGCAGAAGGGCTGGTGACGAGCCCGTCGGCCTCCTGGTGAGCGGCAGGGAGAAGGCCCCGGGGCCCCGAGCCACAGAGAGACAGGCTGCTAGGGCGAGCGCGTCAGAATCCACTTCGCGACGGCGTTTTTGAGAACCGCGCACCACGGCCAATTTCCGGGGGAGGAGGTCTCACTGCGTGGACTCGAGGCGAAGAGCGAAACATGAACAGACCGAGCTCGTTTCCAAGAGGTCGAGCCACCGAAAGTACGAAGAATGGTTTTGACTGCTGTCACCCCCTCTACCATGACTCTAGAGCCGCAGAGGCTTCTAGAGGGTTCTAGAGCGGCCCGCGACCCATGCAGTGGCTCTTGAGTCATTAACGGAGCAGGTTTGGGGGAACTCGGGGGAAACGGATCCCAGGTCATGAAGAAAATTCTCAGCCCCTTCAGAGTAGAAGACGTTCTCCTCAACCCAAGGAAGGCGTGTTCCGGACAATCACCACCGTCCACGGGGAAAGGCGGCCCGAGTCAGGCAAGAAGGTCCGCCCCTCGGCTTCCCCTCACCGGCCAGGTCCCCAGCCAGAGCTTCGCGTTCTGAGAGAACAAACTCTGAGAACAAACAAAACACCAAAAAAAAAGAGGACGGGGGGGCACCGGGCTGGCTCGGCTGGTTAAGTGACTCCGTCGGTTAAGTGAAACTCTTGATTTCAGCTCAGGTCATGATCTCAGGGTCATGGGATCGAACCCAAGCTCATCACTGAGTCTGCTTAAGATTCTCTCTCTCCCTCTGCCCCTCCCCCTCCCTCTCATGCCCTATCAAATAAATGAATAAAATATTTAATGCAAAAAAGAGGACAGGAGGGCGAGGGGAAAAGTATTTTGTCTTACCTACTTGTGCCTTAAAAAATTGGCACTATTCCCAACCAAATAGTTATCTCCCCCCCCCCAAAAAAAAGAAAGAAAAAAGAAAACAAGCAAGAAAATCTGCAATATTCTGAATTATCGGAATCAAGAATTCTGTGCAGGTCCATGAGAGCATAAGATAGAAAGATTGAGAGTTGGGGACAGTGTTTAAGAATGCCATTTACAACAGAAATGTAAAAACATACGATAAGGATAAATCTAGCAAAACATGTGCAAGACAGCCAGAGGTAATAAAATCATTTTAATGAAAACATTTAAGAAGCACCAATACCTGGAGATTGTTATATGTTCCCTAAGAGAAAGTAGTAATATCTTAAAACTGTTCATTGTCCCTAAATCGATCTATGCATCCAGGGCAACTCAACCATGTTCCCACAGGGACGCATGTAAATTCACGCTGATTCTAACAGGCATAGGGAAGGACAGCACAGACCATGTGAGGGGAGGTGCCGGCTCCCAGACGGACGCGGACAGGGCCACGGGCAGACACTGAGGACAGCCCCACGCACAGGGCCACGGGCACGCCTGCTGTGTTGGGCAGGGGAGGTGAGTTGAGGGGCAGATGGAACAACTCTGAGAGCAAATAAAACAGGACAACACGCACCACCTCCTCACAACGACCCCCCAAAACCAGCCTCCGCGCCCCCCACCCCCTGCTTAAAGAACTAAGTCTGAGAAGGAAAACATTCCAACTTTTAGGAAGCAGCTAGGGAGAGCATCGGAAAGCCGTTGGAACAGGGGAATTTCTTAAACCAGGTGTAGAACCTCCAAACCATAAAACAAGAGTTTGATAAATTCCACAGGCATAAAGACAGTTTCAGGAACATGAATCTCTCTGGGTTGGAAAGCAAGGTCCAAGCGAGCGAGCTCTAAAGTCCTCGCTGGCCTCATGCGGGGGCTCTGAACTCAGGCAGCGCCACGGAGCCGGCAGGAAGGGGCCCCACCGAACAAAGGGTGAGGCCGCACAGGGAGAGGGCTGGGGGGCGGGGGTCGCTGGAGCTCGGCAGGGGCGGGGTGGCCTCAGCTGCCTGGCGTGGGCTCCAGACGAGGGACTCTCTCTGGGGCCTACTATTTCTTCCCACATCTGCGCCAGAAGATGCTGGGAGCCCAGTGGACCACAAGCCAGGTGCTGGGAGCGGGTACTTGTAGCCCATCCCCGATGCAGGTCAGTGTTGGACGTGTAGAAGGAACTTCAGAGCACCGTCAGGAGAAAGCAAGCCGTTGAAGAGAAAAATGGGCAAAGGGGGTACGGAGTTCGCAGAGAAGAGCCCAGGATGGTCAGTGAATGTTTGGGAAGCCAGAGACCACATTACACGGCCTCGAAATGCCAGTCCACACACACGATGGGGGCAGAGGACAGATGTGGCTTAGGGGAAGGAGGGGCTCGCCCGCTGTCCCGTGAAGGTGACAAAAGACGGGGAGGGAAGGGCTCCCCTTTGCGGCCGCGGGCGCGATAGTGAGGGAGATGAGGGTCGGGACCAGCTGTGAAATGTTGGCACGGCCGTGAACGGCGCCCCTAATCCCGTCTCCAGGCAGTGAACGGAACACCCCGCCGATTACTTGTAAAGCTCAAAGCACCTTGAAAACGGAGAAGTGGTGACAGCACGCTAGCCAAGCGGTAACCCCGGCAAGGGGTCGCCCTGCAAACCCACCACCTGGGCGATATTCTAGCCCCAAAGTTCAACCTGATCTGAATCGTGAAGAAACTGCCCAACAAATCCGACTGTGGGACCCCCTTCAAGACACCCGGCTCAGACTCCAAAATCGTCACCAACCTAAACGCCCCCTGCCCCCAAAAAGAAAGTTAAAAAAGAAGGAAGGGGCATGACAATTAAATACAACACATCGGCCTTGATGGCATGCCACGTGCAAAGCCCCAAGCGACAGGGGACACTTTGCCCCCGTGTGTCGGTGGAGGAGGAGGTCGCTGCTCTGAGACTTGTCTGCAGGCCTCCCGCGGGGCTCCGGGCAGGAGGGGGAAGCAGGTGCAGCAGAGCGGGGTGTGAACGCGGCAATCGCTGGCACGGCGGCGGGCACCGCGCTCGGGAGAAGGCGCGGAGGCGACTCGCCGCACCGGGTCCGCTCCGCAGGCCGGGCCAGTCCCTCTCCCGGCACAGATCGCCGTGGCCCATTACGGAGCGTTCCAGCCCCCCTCCAGAGCGCGGCGGCTAGGTAAATCACGGTCGAGTCGCAAACGGACTGCGCACCGTTAAGAGACAGGACCGACCGGCAGCTGCAACCCCTGGCAAAGTTTTGAAAATATAACACGAGTGAATTGCAGAAGGAAAAAATTGCTTATATAACATTTTTAAAAATATGAAAACAAATCATCCATGCCTCGCTGTGGGGAACACGCGTGGCAGATGAAGAGTCCCCTCGAGGCGGGGGAAGGGGATTTTATTGTGAAGGGGAGACCCAGAGCACTGAGACAGGGTTCATCTGGCTTATTTCTTCAGCCAAGTGGTGGGTGGGTAGATGCAGGTTCTTCCTATTTTTATTTATACCTTCTGGCATATCTTAAATAGTTCATAATTGTTAAACGTCGGGGGCAGGGCACTTGCCAAAAATCAATCCTTATTTCTGAGAACAAAACAAAGGCTCAAGAAACTATAGAAAACTATAAATAAGCACTTCCTTTATCTATACTTGGTGGTGGAACATGAAGGCATTTGAGTCCAAGACAGGACCCAAACGAGGATGCCTGCTTTTACCATTAGTCTTCAGCCCTGGACTGGAAAGTGAAGACAATGAGAAAGACGTTAAACGGAAATAAGATGTATAACTTCTGGAAAGGAGGAAACCAAACTACCACATTCCTCGGAGCCCCGAGAGAGTCAACGGAAGAGCTTTCAGAATAAACGAGAGAACTCAGGAAAGTAGCCAGATGCAAAATACATATTTTAAATAGACATTTTTTATTATTTTGTAGCAACGACCAGCAAGAAGATAAACTGGAATAAAAACATGATTCTCAAACAAAACCAAACCAAAGAGGGTAAAATTCTCGGCAATAACCCTCTTAGGAAAGTCCAGGGTCTGTAGGAAGACAGGGACAAAGTTTAATGAGAAACATAAAAATGAACTTTGAAAAAAAGAAAAGCGAGCGAGAGAGAGAAAAACACGACTTGTTCTTAAGTGGGAAGTTTATAAAAATCAGTTCTTCCCCAATTAATGTATAGGTTTGCCAGATTTTCAACGAAAATTCGAGTAGGATTTACTTGGGAGAGAAGGGTGAGCCAGGGGGTGGGGAGGTGGTTGGCAAGATGAATCTCCAATTCGTAGAGGAGGAAAAATAGGCAGGGATGGCTAAGAAAAATTTGAAAATTAAGAGCAGATTTCTAAAGTGAAGGTATTGTAGTTGATATGTGTGGATAGTTCCCTGCAGATCTGTGGTCCGACAAAACTTTTCCTGCTTTGCCTCATGCAGTGTTCTCAGTAGACCAGAGAGGCAAATATTCTCATCATTTGCACTTTCCAGAAGAGCAAACTGAAGCTCAGAACGGGTTACGTACTCCACGTCCCGAGGTCACACAGCCACAAAGCAAGTGGACTTAACCGTGGACTGTGAATTACAACTCCACACCCTCTGCTCTTGACGGTTGTAAGATTTCTTCCAATTCTACAGTATTTATCAGCACGATACCACCTATACATAAGCATCTGAAAGCATCTCAATCAATGAAAGGGGGGTGGTAAGATATTTAATGAAGAAGGTTGAGAAAATCAGACGTGCCTGTGAAGAAGAAAAAGAAATGAGATATTCACTTCATGCCAAATACCAAAATACGTGTCAGGAGAATTAGGAGCTCAGTATGAAAAAAAAATTATTAAAACTAAAATTAGTGAGAAATGTAGGTACATGTTGGTCTGCTTTCCCGCTGGGGAAAATTTTCTAAGCTCACAAGCAATGGAAGCATCAGGGAATTAAAGGAAAAGCTCGGTAAATTTCATTACTTGGAAACTTTAAGTCTCTATATATCAAAAAGTGTTTATCAAAAGGCAGACATCCACTTCTAGCCAAGTTGGAGTAAGAGGGGCCAGATTTATCCTCCTGCCTGAAACAACTCAAAAAGGAAAAAAAAGGGGGCAAAAATACGTAAAAACAATGTTTTTCAAGACTGTGGACATTAGGCAGTGAACACCAGTGGTCCCAGGGAGATGAGAAAAAGTCAGGTTGGGTCCTACGATTGCCCAGCTTGCTTTCTTGAGAGAGTCTGCAGGCCTCGGTGCAGGAGGGAGGACCTGTGGGCCCAGGGACGGAAGCCTGGACACTCGCGGAGGGGCCCTCCAGCATTCCGCAGTGCAGGGCACAGGTCTGGACAGAAACTGTCCGAGGCTGAGAGGTGAGCTACTGGAGAGGATTGGAGAGACCAATGCCTGGCACTCACAGAGGGGTGGGAAGAGGGTCTATGCCCAGCAAACAGACTGGAAAAGTGAATGATACATGAGGCCTTGGGTACTCAGAAATGTCTTAAGTCAGTAGCAGGAGTCATTAAGTGTGGATAAATAGTGGAGCACTTGCACCAGACCTGCCTTACAAATTGGAAAAAGAAGACTGGAAAGGACCAAACTGTGTCCAGGTAACTTCACTGCACCTCAGAACAAAGCTCTAGAAGATCGGTAGAAATATAAAAATATCCCACTCCCACCAAGGAAAAAATTCTTCATGTCTGGCATCTGATAGTAAATGACTGAACAGGCAAAGAAATAGGGGAACATGACCCATGAGGAGGGGAAAATCAATTCAAACCCACTGTGATAAGTTAACACTGTAAACTCAAGCTCCTAAAGCAACCACTAAAATAAAAAAAATAGTCACAGCTAAAAAGCCAACAGAGGAGATAAAAGGGAATAAATAAGACTTGATGAATTTGAAAGAAGGCAACAAATAGAAAGCAAGATGATTAACTCACATTCAACCACACCCATAAGTACATTAAGTGTAAGTGGTCTACACACCCCAATTAAGAGGCAGAGATGGTCAGATTGGATTTTAAAAGGAAGACCTCACTGTGTGCTAGTTACAAGAAACTCATTTTATTTAAATTCAATTAATTAGCATATACTGTATTATTAGCTTCAGAGGTTGAGTTCAGGGATTCATCGGTTGTGTATAACACCCGCTGCTCATTCCATCCCATGCCCTCCTTAATACCCGTCACCCAGTTACCCCAGCTCCCCACCCGCCTCCCCTCCAGCAGCCCTCGGTTTGAAGAAACTCATTTTAACAAACAAACACACCAACTGGTTACGAGGAATGACAGGGTTGCATGAAGCCACAACCAATAGAACTGAAAGGAGATGGACGAATCCTTGGTCTTGGTCAAAGATGTCAACACTCTCTCTCCGTGATTAATCAGACAAGCAAGCGCAAAATCAGCAAGGACGTAGGAGACTGGAACAATACTGCCAACCGACTTGACTTGCTTGACATTTATAGAACGCTCCTCTCAAATACACGTCATTTACCAGTGCAGACCATGTTCTGGACCATAAAACAAAACTTAATTAGTTGAGAAGGATTCAAGTCACATAAATTATATTCTTTGACCATAGTGGAATTAAGCTAGAAATTAATAACAGAAAGATCCTTGGAAAATTCTCAAATGTTTGGAATCTAAATAACACACTACTAAATAATTCATGAGTCAAAGAAAAATAAAAAAAGCAATTAGGAAGTGTTGTCAACTGAATAAAAATGAAAATGCAGCATAAGGGAACTCACGGAATGCCATTAAAGCAGCCCTGAGGGCGATATTTATACCACCACGTGACTCTCATAGAAAGTAGGAAAGGTCTCGAGTCAATGACCTCAGCTCCCACCTCAAGGAAAATCGAAAAATAAATGCAAATGAAACCCAAAGTAAGCACCAGAAAGGAAACAACAGAGATCAAATGAAAGTCAATGCAATAGGGCGCCTGGGTGGCTCAGTGGGTTAAAGCCGCTGCCTTCGGCTCAGGTCATGATCTCAGGGTCCTGGGATCGAGGCCCGCATCGGGCTCTCTGCTCAGCAGGGAGCCTGCTTCCTCCTGTCCTTGTCTCTCTGCCTGCCTCTCTGCCTACTTGTGATCTCTCTCTCTGTGTCAAATGAATAAATAAAATCTTTAAAAAAAAAAAAAAAAAGAAACTTTAGAAAGTCAATGCAATAGAAAACAGGAAAAACATAGAAAAAATTTCCAAAGATCAAATCAAAACTTGGTTTTTTGAGAACATCCATAAAAATTGACAAAACTCTAATCAATTTAGTTGGGAAAGAGAGAGAGAACAGGAATTACCAAAATCAGTAATGAGGAAGGTGACATCACAAAGTTTGAACAGATATAAAAAGAATAATAAGGAAACATTGCGAGCAACTTCACCCTATCAGTCCGACAGGTTAGATGAAATGGACACGTTTCCTGAGATCGAATCTGACTGAAGAAGTAGACAACCCCAGGAACCTTGCATTGGTTAAAGCATTAGAAGTGCAGTTAAAGCCTCACAGAGAAAGCTCGGGACCCAGATGGCTTCACTATTGGATTTTACCAAACATTTAAGAAAGGAATAATAGCAGTTACATACAAGTTCTTTTTTTTTTTTTTTTTTTTACTTGACACAGAGAGAGAGACCACAAGTAGGCAGAGAGGCAGGCAGAGAGAGAGGAGGAAGCAGGCTCCCTGCTGAGCAGAGAGCCTGATGCGGGCCTCAATCCCAGGACCCTGAGATCATGACCTGAGCCGAAGGCAGAGGCTTTAACCCACTGAGCCACCCAGGCGCCCAACATACAAGTTCTTTAAAAAAAAACTGAAGAGGAGGGAATACTTTCCAACTCATTCTATGAAGCCAGCATTCTCCTGATATCAAAACCAAAGACAATACAAGAAAACTACAGACCGCTACCCCTCACCAACATCGATGCAAAAATAAAATTTTAGCAGGTGGAATTCAAAAATGTATAAAATGGATTACATATCAAGTGTGGTTTATCCCAGGAATGTAGGATTTGTGTAACAGTCAAAAATCAGAGTAATTCACCATTTTAACAAGTTAAAAAAGAAAAGTCATAGGACCATCTCCATAGGGCAGAGGAAACATTTGACAAAATTCAACACCCATTCCTGATTTAAAAAAAGAGAGAGAGAGAAAAGTTCTCACCAAACCAGGAATGGCACCTAACACCCACCATCTAATGGCAAAAGACAAAGTTTCCTCGCCAAAGACAGGGACAAGACAAGGGTGTCTGTCTGCTCACCACTTCCTTTTCACGTTGTCCTGGAGATTCTTGCTCATGCAATTTGGCAAGAAAAAAATCACACAAACTGTAGAGGAAAAAGGAAAACTGCTTTATTCACAAACAACTGGATCATCTAGTCCAATGGAATCTACGGGAAAAGTGACAAGAACTAACAAGGGCGTGTATCAAGGTGTCAGGATACCAGCTCGCCGTACAAAGTCAGTCGTACTTCTGCAAAATAGCAATGAATGACTAGATATCGACATTTAAAAAACACTGCTTCCTAATAGTATTAAAAAATGGGGATAAATGTGGAAGAGCTACATGTTGAAAATACGGAACATTGCTGAGAAGTTGAAGACCTGGATGAACAGAGGGATGAACCGTATTCACGGATTGGAAGGCTTATTCAACCCTGTTAAGATGTCAAGTTTCCCTAAGTTTAACCTATGGATTTAATGCAGTCCCAACCCAAATCCCAGCAGGCTTTTTTAGGTAGACATTTACAAGGCTGTTCTGCAATTCATATGGAAATGCAAAGGACCCAAAGTAGCCAAAACAACCCCCAAAAAGAATAAAGTCAGGCTAACATTCTCAGAATCAGGATCTGTCAAGAGTAACCGAAACAGGTTGGTATCCGTGTAAAGATATTCAAATAGGTCAAGAGAATAAAATAGACCCAGACATATGCAGAAATAATAGCTCTCCCAATAAATCACCCTAAAACAGGGGAGTATGCACCTGCAAGAAGAAAGAAAGAAAGAAAGAAAGAAAGAAAGAAAGAAAGAAAGAAAGAAAGAAAGGAGGGAGGGAGGGAGGGAAGGAAGGAAGGAAGGAAGGAAGAAAGGAAGAAAGAAAGAAAAGAAAGAAAGAAAGAAAGAAAGAAAGAAAGAAAGAAAGAAAGAAAGAAAGAAAGAAAGAAAGAAAGAAGGGAGGGAGGGAGGGAGGGAGGGAGGGAAGGAAGGAAGGAAGGAAGGAAGAAAGAAAGGAAGGAAGAAAGAAAGGAAGGAAGAAAAAGGAGGAGGAGGAGGGTTATTTGAATATAAAATTAACTCAGAATGGATTGTAGACCTAAATAACTATAAAACCATAAGGGAAATCTTTACAAATGTGGATCCGTAAAGATTTCCCAGACATAATGCCAAAACACAATCCCCCCCCCAAGACTGGCAAATTGAAATTCATCAAAAGTGTTTCAAATTTGCTCTTCAAATTTCATTGTATCTCACTGCTGGGGAAAACCTTAGCAAAGCGCATATTTCATAAAGGGCTGATCCAGAAAACAGAAAGAACTCTCACAACGCAATAAGAAGAAAACAAATGGCCCAACTTTGAAAAACGGGCCAAAGATTAGAATGGGCAGCTCACGAAGCAAGATGGATGGATGGGTGGCGAAAACGCTCGTGACCAGACACACGGCTCTGTCGTTGGGGAAATGCAGGGTAAAATCACAGGATACCACCCCGTAAGAATGGCTAAAATCGTAAAGCCCTTTAAACATAACAAATGCGAGGCAGAACGGAGAGGGGCCTCACGTCGCTGGTGGAAATGTTGAACGATACAGTTTGGCGGTATCTGTTTCCCCCAAAAGTTAAACATACACCTGCCGTGTGATGTGGTCATTACGTGCAGGCATTTCCCTGCGAGAAAAGGAAACGTTTGTCCTCACAAAGACTTTCACATGAATGTAAATAGCAGCTTTATTTTTAATCGTCAAAAACTGGAAACAGCCCAAATGTCCACCAGCAGATGAATGCGTACATGAATTGTGGCCCATCCGTACCATGGCGATCAGGAGGAATGTAGGCTTGAGGCACGCAACAGCACGGATGAATCCCAAAATAGTTACGCTGGGAGAAAGAAACCAGACAGAAAAGAAGACAAGCTATATGCTTCCATTTATAGAAAACTCCAGAAAATGCAAGCTAACCAGGTCATTGGTTGCTTGATTGGGCATGATCCAAGGGAAGGATGAGGGAAGGGGTTGCAAGGGTCCAAGGATGCTTTTGGGGGTGAGGGTCTCCCTGAGGCCTCTCTCCTTGAGTGTGGACGGCCATGCTCCCCCTGGGTCCTCACGGGGTCGTCCCTCTGTGCGTGTCCGTGTCCTGATCCCCTCTTCCCATAAGGACCCTGGTCACGTTGGATCAGGGCCACCCCCGTGACCCCGTGCTCCCTCCAGCCCTTCTGTAAAGTCCCTATCTCCAGATGCGGCCACATCCTGGGGTGCTGGCAGTCAGGACTCCAGCGCAGGACCGCAGACAGGACACAAGTCCGCCCAGAGCACACACCCTCATAGGAAAAAGATGAGCAAAAGACATAAGCAGACAAGTCACAGAATCCGAAGTGCAAATGAGCGACGAATGAGAAATGTAGGAAAGAGTACAAACACTGGTCACCAAAAAGTAGAAATGCAAACATGTTTTACCCCATGTTTTACCCCTGGGTTGACGAAGGTTACTAAGCTTGGTTACTATGTGCCAGATGGGGCTAGAGACAGCTCCTGCAGGAACGAGCGCCCAGGAGAAGCTGACACGGGTACCGAGCAGGCGTGGGGACTCCTGGGGAGGGAACTGCGGGCTCGCAGGGCAGAGGCTCAGAGGCCATGAAGGCAGGTGCGCCCCACGGTGGGACCCATTCTCCTGGGCAGGTGAGCTGGGCTGTGGGCAGCACGGCCAGCTTGGATCCCCAAAGCCAGGACTGGGACCCAAGTGAGAGGCAGGGCAGGGCCTGGTAGACCCCCCAGCCTGTGGCCCTCACCTGGGGAGCCTGGCCAGTCTGACCATCGGCAAGCAGGGCCACCTTGCCTTTATGGAGCCGTCAAACCTGTGCAACTACCCCAGCTGCACAGGAGGCACTCAGTGTCACAGGCACCCCGGACGCTGCTGGACACCTCACTCCTGAGCCCCCTGGAACAGGAAAGCCAGGGAACCCACCTGACAGTTGATGTCTCCCGTGGTACAAAACCAGGCTGGGTGCCGTGACTTATAGCAAGTAGATATTTGGTTGTTCGGATGACCCAAGTAGATTTCTCATAGATGCTGGGTCTTTGTCCATGGCCCCTGGCTCCCAGCGCAGCTCCAAAACACTGGAATTCCTGAGGACGACGGGAGCATCTTTTGTTACCCCTGTTGGTCTCTTGTCCTCAGCTCCCGAAATCCCCTCAGAGCCACGAAGGTGAAGTGGGTGTCTTGTTCAGCATAAGCAGGCCCTGTCCACCGCCGCTGGCTCTATGTTCACCAGGGGACTTTGGGGAGGCCCTAAGGTTGGGGGCCGGGGGCCGGGGGAGAGGGAGGGAATTTCCAGTCCTGCTGCCCGTCCGCCAGGGTGGGGAGAGGGGCTGGAGGCAGACTCAATCACCAAAGGCCAGTGATCTCATCAGCCAGGCCTCTGTAATGAAGCCCCCATAAAACCCCCCGGGAAGGGGCTGGGAGGGCATCCGGCCTGGCGGATGTGTGGGGACTTGGGGACAGCGGTGCCCTCGGAGAGCACGGAGGCTCCACGGCCTCCCCCACACCTCATCGCGGGCGCCTCTTCCCCCTGGCTGCTCCGGTCATGGGCTTTTCTAATGAACTGGTGACCTAGTGATGGCAGCCAAGGAGGGGTGGTGGGGACCCCTCCAACATAGAGCCTGTGGTCAGAGGCGATATGTGATTGGCATCAGGAGGGGAGGGTCTTTGGGGAGCGAGCTGAGTCCCTTTGGGTCGGATTTGCACGGACTCATAGGACACCCCAGCTGGTGTCCAAGACTGACACACACACACACACACACCTTTAAACACACACACACGTGTGCGTGCGCCGGCGCACACACATGACTTTGATGATCAGAATCCTTACACAGGCCAAGAGAGGTCCCCTTCCAGAATGTTCTTTGTTTCCTACGGTCTCTCATGTGTTTCAAGGTGAAGAGGCAAGCGTTCGAGCAAGCAAGCCTCTACCTGGGTCACCGTGTCACCTTGTGCCTACGCAGAGGGCGTGTCCACTGCCTCCGTGGCGGGGACACCCCTCTGGCCTTTGGAGGCCGGTGCAGACGAAAGTCAAAGCAGCTAGCCAGTGACCAGGGTGCTTGCTTCTGCAAAGCTGTTCAGAATCAGCTGTGGTTGTAAATAAAGACACAGTGCGGTGTCTCAGTCACCACCGGGCCCGCCAGGCCCCCTTCTCCTCCCTTCCCCACCAGGCTCCCCTGCTCCCAGGGTTCCCTAGGGCTGGCCTGTGGGCCCCTCCCTGCCCAGAACCCTGCTTCTAGGGAGCTGGGACCCCCTCCCTCCAGAAGCCTTCTCAACCCCATCCCCGCCCACTGTTCCTGTCCCCGGGGAGGCCCTTCCGTGAAGGGGTAGCAGAAGATGTCACCCAGGTGACAAAGGGCCTCTGAGGGCCAAGGGCTTACACGTGCCACCACCGGGCCTTTGTGCGTGCTGTCCCCTCCCACCTCCCACCACCCTTCCCGCCATGCATCCCCAAGAGCATCTGATGTATCTCGCTGGTTTGCTTGGTGCCGTTTGTCTCACTCGGGGGATGTGACCCGAAGACAGCAACTTTATCGGTGCAGCACTCTGTGCAGTGCTGGGCCTTCAGCCCCTGCAAGGACACCTAGCAGGTTCCCAGACAACATGGCGACAGTGAATGAATGAGCGTGTGACTGAGCGAGTGCCCACATAGCCTCTCTCTTGCCTCCTCCCCTCTCAGTCTGCAGCCTGAAGTCCCCTCCAAGCTCACCTCGTCCTTCCCCTCCAGCCCAGGGTCTCCCGCCGCTCTCTGAAAGGAGCCCCAGCTCCCCAGCCTGGCCCGGGAACCTCCGCACGTAAGCTGTCCTCATGGGATGACTCCTGCCCGGCCCCACTCCTTGGCTGCCCTCTGGGGTCTCTCCCCTGGGCCAGCTCCCCCGTCACTGAGGCTTCCCCGGCACCAGGACCTGGGGCCCCAGGTGGGGGTGTCAGACGTCAGCCAATGAAAATGCACGTGAAGACAGAAGCACGTTCCTGCACGCCGATCAGATCAGAATGGCCGACGTCCGGAACACTGACAGCACGGAATGCTGGTGGGAATGAGGGGCAGTGGGAAGGCCCTCTCACCGGTGGGGGGCGCGCACGACGGGGCAGCCCCTCCGGAAGACAGTGGGGCATTTTCCTGCAGAGCTAAACGCACTCTTCCATGTGACCTAGCGGGGGTGCTCCTTAGTGTGTCCCCAAGGGAGCTGGAAACTCACGCCCACCCAAACACGCGCACACAGACGTCTACGGCAGCTTTACTCGTGATTGGCGGAACTTGGAAGGAGCAAGGATGCCCTTTAGCGGGTGGATGGATGAACCGTGATCCATCCACACAAGGAAGTATTATCAGTACTAAAAAGAAATGAGCTGGGCGCCTGGGTGGCTCAGTGGGTTAAAGCCTCTGCTTTCGGCTCAGGTCATGATCTCAGGGTCCTGGGATCGAGGCCCGCATCGGGCTCCCTGCTCAGCGGGGAGCCTGCTTCCCCCTCTCTCTGTCTGCCTGCCTCTTTACCTCCTTGTGATCTCTCTCCCTCTGTGAAATAAATAAATAAAATCTTTAAAAAAAAAAATAAAAAAAAAATAAATAAAAAGAAATGAGCTATCGAGCCAAGAAAAGACATGAAGGAACCTTAACTGGATCTTACTGAGTGAAAGAAACCAATCTGAAAAGGCAAGACCCTGTAGGATTCCAACAGTGGGACATTCTGGAAAAGACAAGACAATGGCGAGAGCAAAGAGACTAGTGGTTGCCGGGGCCTGAGGGGGACGAACAGGAGGAACACAGGAGATTAGGGCCACGAAACTACTCCGCATGACCCCAAAACGGTGAATGTATGTCCTTATACTTTCGTCTAAACCCGCAGAATGTTCAACATCAAGAGTGAATCCTAAGGTCAACAGTAGGCTCCAGTTAGTAATAATGTATCGGTATTGGTCCATCAGTTGTAACAAAGAAATCAGCTAGTGCAGGCTGTTAACAATCCGGGCAATTGGTTGGGGACAGGAAGGGTAGATACCAGAATTTCTCGGTGATTTCTGTGCAATTTTTCTGTAAACCTGAAATTGCTCTAAAAATAATGTCTATTAAAAACAATTGAAAACAAAGAAATAAAAAGTTATCAGAGCGTGGACCTGATGAGACCAGAGGAGGAGGAGGAGAGAAGGGGCGTTCAGGGGCCCCAGGCTCTGACACCAGCCTCGGCTCAGAAACCCCAGGGCTGCTGGGGAGGAACCCCGCTGGCAGAGAATCAGACAGGTGGGGACTGAGTGTCGAGGGCTCTGCACCGTGGAGGCCCCATCCTTGCCCGCACCCTCCTCGAGGACCTCGGCTCCCTGTTCAGATGTGACCCGCTCTCCTTAGACCAGCAGCCCCCCTCAACCCATACAAAGTCCACTGACTTCCTCTCCCCCTGCCCCCCCACTCCGAGCCACACACAACTCTGAGCCCAGTGTCCAGCCACACCTCTGAAGGCCCTTCCCAAGCAACATCATGCCTTGGAGTTCAAATATGGCCAGAAGGAAGCCTCCTGGCCCCGGGGACCCCCATGGTCCAGCTCCATTACGCTCCCTGCGCCCCAGCGTGCCTCGTCCCCACTGACTTCTTCCTACACAGGGCCTGGGGCCCTGCCCTTCTCCCTTCTCTGGGCCTCCCCCAGCAGACACGCTGAACACTTCTGTCTCAGCTAAACCATCCCTAGTGCCCACTCCTCATCTTTAGTACTTTCGTCCTAGGTAAACGCACTTAAGCCAAACATAGGGAGAAGGAGGGCCCTCCAGCCCCTCTACATGACCCAATTCCTCCTTTTCTCAGCCTGGGCCAAGCCACCAGCTTCAGCCTCCCTGCTGCCTCCCCCATGATCCATCCCCACCCTAGAGGTGAGACCCTTCCCCGAATTCCTGGGGGTCCCTTCTCTCCCTGAAGATTGCCTGACGCTCCCCTCATGCCCTGCTGGCTCTGAAGAGCATTGAAGTTGCTGTTGGTGCAGAGAACAGGCCAGTGTGGTGGGGGAGAGGCAGCTAAGGGGATTGAGGAGTGGCCAGAAGCCACGGAGCACAGGAAACCAGTCAAGAGTGGGGCCTCGGGGCCAGAGGAGGGAAATTGCAACCTGGTCCTCCCCAAAGGCCTTCGCGCAGTTGGGGGGAGGGGCAGTGGGTCCCAGATGTGCCCTACAGAGAGGGGGTCCCCCAAGTAAGGGCTGTATGGGAAGCTGTAGGGCGAAGGGGTCCCAGGGGATGGGGAGAGGGGCCCAGGGCTGGCCAGAAGGGCTGTGAGGGGCCTTGGTTGGGTGCAGAAGGATATGGGGGGACACGTGGGACTAAGGGGGTGCCGCAGGGGATGGGCGGGGTGTGAGGGGCAGGGAGAGGGCAAGGCGAGGTCCCTGGGAAGAGTGAGGGGACTGGACAAAATGGGTCTTGGGCACTCGAAGGCTGTGCGGGACTTGGGAGAGACCCAAGGGCGTGAGATTCCGGGCTCTTACAGGTTGCGCAGGTCAGTGGTGCGGCTCAGGTGTGCAGGCCAGGTAGGGGCCAGGTGCGCGGGGCAGGGGCAGTGGGCGGGACAAGAGCAGTGGAGCAAGGACGTGCGTGGGTCAGGGGCGATGAGACAGGAAGGCGAGGCAGCATGAGACAGGAGCAGGAAGTGCGGCAGGTGCAGTGGGCAGGGCAGTGAGGCAGGTGTGCAGGTGAGGGGCAGTGGGCGAGGCAGTGGG
>LNAC01000513.1:836673-847821 GCA_002007465.1 Ailurus styani | reverse complement strand
CCCCTCCCTGCTCCCCTCCCTGGTTTCAGGGGAGACCCTCCACAACCCCTGCCTGGTTTCGGGAGGCCCACCGACCAGAGAGGCTTCATGCGGCCGCTGGGGTTTTTTTTCCCATTTAAGGAAACAAGCCCGTGGTTACCTGATTCCTTCCTGGGCCCCCCCTCCAGCCCGAGTGGGTACGTCGTCCCTCCTCCAGGCTGGTGAACTTCTCCCTCCCACCCCTCGGGGCTCCTGGGTGAGAGTTGTGTGAAGAGGGGGTAGCCGGCCACCCTGCCCCGCGGGAAAGGACCCTGCCGGCCCCCCACCCCCGGCGCTGGGGTGCAGCTGTGGCTGAGTGTCCCACGGGCAGACTGAAGCTGTGGGCCACGTGTCCCCAGAGTCCTGGTACCACGACCCGGGGAGCCACTGTCCCAGGTCTGCCCTGCACGGGGGGCCACCTGGTGCGTGACTGTGCCAAGCTTGTCCCATGCCCCCAGGACGGGGCAGCGCGAGTTCTAGGAGGTACCCCCTAAAAATAAAAGCCAGGCAAGAGGCCTTGTGGGGCCAGTCCTGAAGGAGGCCTAGTGGGATTAGGACCAGCTGCTGTTCCCATCCCGCCTGTCCTCACCTCCCAGAACATCCCTGCCCGTAGCCCGCCTCACCCCGGCTAGATCCGCCTTGGCCCCTCGGCCGGGACGGAATGGGAAAACTGCTCTGAGCCTCCTGTGGGGCTTAGGGGGTAAGTGGAGCCGACAGCTGCCTGAGGAGAGTGGTGCGGGGCGCCAGGAATGCCCTTTATCTGGAAATATCGTATTGCCCGCCTGGGTGCCGGGAAGCCCGCGGGCCGGCCCTCCCCGACTCCTGCTACGACAGGAATAGCTTGGGGAGGCGGGGTGCAGCTGTCCACATCGCTCAACGTGGCCCCTGCCGAGGTGGCCTTTCCTGAGCCCCCTGACCTCAGCCTCTCCCGGGGGCGGCTGGCCGGGGGCTCTCCAGACCCCAGAGCCCCCAGGAGCAGGGGGGTGGGAAAGGGACCCTCCGGAGACCCCGAGACCCCAGTGCCGGGCGGCCGCAGCCCCAGTTCCGACACGGGCTCCTTTCTCCTGTGTCACCCTCCCTGGCCCAGGGTCCCCCCACGGCCGGCCGGGGCCCGCAGTCAGCCCGCCTGGGAGAGACGGCGGGGACCCGCAGAGCGTGGGTGCCGTGCAGGGCAGCTGGGGTGCAGGGCGGGAAGAGCGCCTGTGGCCCCCGGGGTCCGCTTGCACGGACCCACAGAAACGCAGGAAGCCTCTCGCACCGGGAAGCGGGGCCTGCCCGCCGCCAGGGAAGGAGCCCAGACGGCAGGGCGGCGGCGATGGCCGGCGGGACGGGAGCAGGCGCCGAGCCACATGCTTGCCCACGGGGCTCATGGAACATTCTTGCTGGGGGCCGGGGGCCGGGGGCCAAGGTGTGAGAGGCCCCGGAGGGCGCCGGGCGCTATAGCGGAGGCCTGGCCCACTTAGTCACCTCTGAGGTATGGCTCCCGGCCGCGCCCCGTGTCATCGCCACGGCAACGCCGGGAGGGGCCGGCAAACAGCCCACAACACGGGGCCCCCTGACTCCTGGTCGTCCCCCCGAGGGGGTGAGACGGCCTCAGAGACACCGCCAAGTTTGGGAGAAGCAGCTCGCCGGCTGGCTCCGCTCCAGCCGCGCCCTGGGACCTCGGTGCCCCTGTCCTGTCCCTGCCCCGGCCGGCCCCATGCCAGGACCCCCCGCGGGGGGCTGTGCCCAGGGGGGTGGAGGGGTGGGAGTTGGGCGGACGTGGCCGGGCACCCCCAGGGCTCAGGGTCCCCCAGTACTTTGGAGTTTGTCAAGAGTGGGGCTCAGGCCACTGGAAACCTAAGTTCTGGGGGCCCTCGGGCCATCAGCTCACAGGACACACGGCCCCAGTCTGGGTCCCCTTCCATTCAGAGGTGGGGGCCCCAGCTCCCCCGCGCCTCGGCGTGTTAGGGTCCCAGGATCCTGCAGAGCAGGGCCGGGGAGGGTCACTGGGACAGAGCCCTGGGGCCAGCTGCCTGACGAGGGCAGTAGCGTCACACCGAGAGAGGGCCGTGCGCTGGCATTCTGCAGCCTGGGGACCCTGCCCCCACGCCGGGCCCCTGCGTCCAAGGTGCCTCCAACCGCTCCCTGCCCTGGAATGCGGTCCCAGCACTTGGGGTCCGGTCCCCATGCACCCAGGGGGCTCTCCCCTTCCAGAGTTGCCGGCCTCCCTGTGCGGGGCCGCTGAGTGGGGGCAGGGGAGGCCTGGGGCCTGGGGTCTGGCCGTTCAATGAGGGCTGAGGCCGAGCCTTTGCTGCCAGTGGGGATTGTTGGGGACCCCTGAGAAACGTTCCATCTGCATCACGGGGGAAAACCAGGCAAGCACACTTTGGGGCCCTCTGTTCATCTTCCCCCTAACCCGAGCCGAGGTGGCCACAGAGGGCCAAGCAGGACACTTCCCAATGCCCGAAGCCCACCCCAGCTTTGGCCGCCGGGGGCTGAGAGCAGATCCGGAAGCAGCTCAGGGTCTGGGGCGGCGGAGGGCGGTGTACCCCCGGGACACAGGCCTGGAAGCACAGACGTGCGTGCGGTGTCTCCCCCAAGGGCGGCGCTGCTGGCCCGGCGGGAGAGGGACAGGGCTTGCAGAGGTCGTGTGCGGCCATGGCCAAGCTGTCCTTCCTGCGTCAGCTGTCGGCAACTTGAGCCGCGCGGCCGTGCAGGCCAGGAGCCTCGAGGCCTAAATTAGGGTCCGAGGGAGAAGCCACCGGCATCACAGGGACACCTGAGCCGCCCCGGCTGCAGAACTGTCAGGTCCCCGCGCCAGAGAAGCCCGTCCACCCGAGGGCGGGCGGGAGACAGGCGTTTCCAGGAAGCTCCAGGCCGCCCGCGGAGGGGTTGGCCGGGCCAGGCCCACCCCGCCAGCGGCCGCTCCCTGGGTTGGAGGGATCCGGCTCTCCGCTCCTCACCGGGCTGTGTCTTATCTCTGGGAAAGAGATTACGGGTTTCTGACATTAAACTTTCATGCTCAAGTTTTCAGCATGTAGTTGGAAAAGCATTTTTTTTCCAAGCAACACCTGGAGGGGAGGGGTGCTCACACGAGGCTGAGCCCGAGGGAGGGAGGGCGCGCTGTGTGGCCAGCACCCCCTCCCCTCGCTGCTATGAACACCTCCCCTCCCCGAACACGGGTTACTGGTCCTACCGCCCTGGCGCCTCGGCCGCGTGGGGAGCACGGGCAAGGGGTCCCGCTGGGTCCGGGGCTCGGCCCGGCAGTGTTCTTTGTCTGGTGCCTGCGGCCGGCTCCCAGCGGCCCGCTCACACCCGCTGCAGTGAGCCAGCTCTGCCCCAGGACACGGGAGCCTCAAGGAGCCTTGGGCTGGGGGCCGCCCTGGGGTCCCAGGCGGTCCCGGGGCCTCACAGCACGGTCGTGCAGGGCGGGGGGGGCGGGGGGGACGGTCATCTAAGGGGCCTGGCCGCTCCTGCTCCCGCCGCTGGGTAATTGAAGGAGCCCGCACGGAAAATCCAGTGTCGGGCTGGTCTGTTGGGTCATTTTCATTTTGGGATTTCCAAACATCGGGGCCACGAGAGGTCACCCCGCTGACCCCGGCCTGCCTCATTATGTCACAGCCAGATTGCTGTGGCACGTGATGGAATCCAGAAGCCCGGAGCAGGACGGCGGTGGGCCGGAGGTGGGGGTGGGGCGGCCCACCGGGGGGCTGCGCGCCGGCCCTGCTCACCCCGGCCCCACCCACGCTGGGAGAGCTGGCCCCCGGCCCCGGCTGCACCAGCACCCCAGCCTGGGAGCCCACACCCCAAAGCTCAGAGTCCTGCCTGCTCTGTTCCTCGGCGTCAGCCAGGCCTGTGTGTGCGTCCTCCCCCACGCGGGACGCTGCCCTGCCTCCCCTCGGAGCACCCCATGCAGTATGGACACTCACCTGACTTCCCACCGCCGATGGGGCACAGCCCCCAAGCTGCGGGTCACACCCCGTGGGCCTCTGTGGCCCTTCTCTGCCCGTCCCCGACGTTGCCGGACCCTGGCCTGCCCCTCTGTCCTGTGCCCCCTCCTCCCCTGGGGCCCCTTCCCCTACCTCCCATCACACCGTGCTAGGGGGTTTTGAGGTGTGAGTCCAAGCGGCATCCCCCTGGGACCTGTCCAGGCCCACACGAGGTAGCACCCAGAAGTTACCCTGACGTCCGGCTCTCTGCCACACACCACATTTCGGAATGACCCAGCCTGCCTCTCACCCGTGACCCCTCCCAAGCCCTCCTCTCTTCCTCCCTCAGGACTGCAGGCAGACCGCCCTCATGTCGTGGCAGAGCCCACTCACTTGTCTGTGACCCCAGAGAGTGACCAGCCGGGGCCAGAGAGGGCAGCTGGGGACACACAGAGCTCTCCTGCTGCCCACTAACCCTCCTCCTGGACAGGCCCTTGGGGTTTGTCTCCGGGCTGCTCCCCCAGCTCCTCGGACACCCCTCCCTGCAGACTTGGGCCACCCAGCACTGCCCAGCGTGGCCCTTGCTGTCTGGGGCCTGGCGGGAGCTGGTCCGCCCTGAGGTCCGGCCTTCCTCCCTTGGGTGTGGGGTCCCTGAGCTGCAGAGCAGAGGGAACGCGGTGGGGGGGGGGTGTGCCTGGGAGGCGTCCCTGGGACCAGGGGGCTTGGGCGGCTCCCTCTGCTTTCCTCCTCCTCCTGGTCCCAAGGGAGAGGCTTTGGAGGAGCCCCTGGGGAGGCGATGGGGGGGGACCCGGACAGGGACAGCGTACAGGGTGAGCGCTCAGCCGTCTCCCCAGAAACGGCAGACAGCCCAGCCCCAGCGATCCGCGGCCCGGCAAGCCCGTCCCAGGACACAGAGCTGGCAGGTTTGGTGGCTCTGGTGTCCTGGAAATGCAATGCCCATGTGGGCAGCAAGTTCCTTCCTGTCCCCTCTGCGCCTGGCTTCTGGGCCCGGTGGCTCAGCACTTCCTACCAACTCCCCCACGCAGCACACAGAGCCTGGCCAGGCGGGCCCCGCACGCCTCGGGAGGGACGACCGGCCAGGACCTGCCGCAGGCCGGGCCACGGCCACGTTCCCTCGCGCACGCTCTGCCCGTGCTGCCCACCCTCCTCGAGACCCCTTCCCTCCGACCTGCTCCCTCCGCCAGCCCTTCCTGTCTCCTGCGGGCGTCCCCACTCCCAGCGGGGAGCCAAGCGGCCCAGGCGCCCTCCCCTCCCCACCCCTCCAGCCTTGCTTCCCCTTCCCGCCGGCCGCGCTGCAGCCGCAGAGAGAGGTGGGCGAGCCCGGGAGAGGGCGGCCCGGACCCGCCTGGAACCCGCGAGGCTGGACCCGGACGACTCGGGATGGGAAGCCCTGTTCAAGTAAGGCCGTGGCCACCGGGGCCTGGTTGCGGGATTGTTTCCAGATCCCGTCTCCCCACATTCCCAAGGGCCCCCGGTCCGGCCCCACTGGCTTCCTTGAGGATGGTGACGAGGCTCCGGGGTGGTCCTCAGGCCGCAGGGGGGACCCCGCGGTGACTCCGGAAGGGGGCGGCCAGGCACACATGCCCGGGGCGACAACATGGTGGACTCCAGGCCATAGGGCTGTGTGGTTCCCGTGGCAACCGGCACGCGTGGCTCCGAGTCAGACCAGGAGGCTTAGGTCCCGATGGGGCAGCCACCTCCTTGCCCCGCCGGACATGGGCCTGCCTGGCTGCACAGGAGAGAGCTCCCCTGCCCCCAGAGAAACAGCCGGCTCCCCGGGCTCCACCGACCTGCGCGGCCCCCCTCCTGGGGCCTCCTCGGAAGCGGCTCAGCGACGTTGCTGGGCCCACCACCTGCGCGGCCCAACGTCCGTCGGAGCCTGGAATCACCCGCCGACCCTCTGGCCACGGTGGGAGGTGGGACCAGCAAGGACACGGAAGGTTCCGCGAGTGGAGACCACGGCTCAGAGAGAAGGCTGTTGGTCGGATGAGGCGGGCGGAGCAGGTGGGAGAACGTGGGAAGGACGAGGCGTCCTCGTGGGGACAACCTGTACGTCCCCAGCAAGGAGGGGGCACCATGGGCCCTGCTGAAGGGGCTCCATCCCGAGAGTGTCCCTGCGGCTGGGCCCGGGGGCGTGGACCTGGGAGTCCCGAGGGCCGCTCCCCGGGGGAGAGAGAGCCGTGGAGGTCGGGCGGGGGCTGCAGAGAGACGGAGCGGCACGCACGTGGCCAAAGAGCAGTGTCTGTCCTTCCTGCCCAGGGAAGCCAGACGGAGCGCCGTGTGGTGAGGCCCGGTGCGCCCCGCGGGCCGGAGCAGGCCTGGGCGGGGCCGCGGGCAGGTGGGCAGGCAGGAGTGCCCTCCGCAGCAGACACGAAATCTGAACCCACGAACGTATTTCGGAGGTGGGTGGGTGGGGCGGGGAGCGGTGCGCAGGGTGTCTGGAGTTCTGCTGGTCCCGGGGCCCACTCTTCTCTTGTGGCTGCCCCACCAAGAGGCTGGGACGTCTGTGGGCCCCACGGGGAGCAGGGAGGAGAAGGGGTCTGCAGAGGTGGCTGTCTCCAGAACTGGCTGATGCCCTCCTCCCCAGGGCTGGGGTCCGGAGCAGGTGCTCCGCTCATGGCCAGGGGTGGGTGCCCCAGGGCACGGGGCCTCGTCCCACTCGGCCGAGAGGAACCCCAGCCCCGCCGAAGTGGCATTGAGTAGCTCAGTCACAAGAGATATGGAAGAACCTTCTAGAAAGCCCGAGCTGCTCACTCCTCCCTGCTCCATCCCCAGGACCCTCCCCTTAGGGTGAGGAGGGCAGGACCCCATCCAGGCCAGTGTGGACCCCATCTCCCTGGCCCCTCTCCTCTCCGGGCTCCTGTCCTCTTGCGTGAGGGGACAGTAGCCCTGCCACCATCCCTTCCCTGGGTTGGAGCTAGGTGGCATCTGGAGGAGGACCCAGAAAAGTGCATCGTTGAGCTCCAGACCAGGTTGGGGGTGGGGGACAGGACATGGTGGAGCGGTGTGTGGACCAGGGTCCTGGTTGCTCAGCCCACGCTGTCTGCTCAGGTCAAAGCTCCCAGCCCAACGGGAGGCTGGGGCTGGGGGACCAGGGATTAGGGCGGGGGGCACAGGGGCTCCCTCCTGATGAGGTCGGCTTTTCCCAAAGCCAGTAAGGCAGCCAGCAGGACCCGCGGCAGGAGCTGACTTGTCCGATGGGAGCTGGGGGCTTGCGTCCTTATCTGCGAGAAGGGCGCCCTTCTGGGGCTCAAGGAGCCTCCGGGGAGGGGGGGGGGCCGGGCCCTGCTCTCCTCCTGGGAAGGCAGGATGGGGAAAAACAGGTCAAAATTAGGTGGGATTGGGGACATTTCCTGTTTACGGTGGGCGGCGAGCTCCACCCCGGGCCGGGGCAGGATTCGGGGGGCTCCGGAGCCTGCCGGGCCAGCCATCTCCAGGTGGGGTGTGGGCACCCTGCAGCCCAGAGCTGGAATCTGGGACTCTCCCCGGTGGTCGCGTGCAGGGAGGCATCACCTTCCTCTCGCACGGGGGCCCCGGCCTGCCCCGGTGGTCTCCGAGCGCAGGGCAGGCCGCTCGCCCAGCCCTCCTACGCCCCGGCTGGACCCTGAGGCCCTTCCCGGACTAACTCCGGCTAGACGTGCGGGGACTGACCTGTCCTGAGCTGGACGGCCAAGACGCGCGGGTGGCCGTGCTGGGCTCCGGCCCAGGGTGGTCTCCGGGTTGGTTGGTGCTGGGAGTTTGGGGGAGAGGGCTGCTTTTGTGGCTTAGCCGAGGGGACAGCGAAGGTGTCTTCTGTCCCGGCCCGCGCTCCTCCGTCCCCCACAGACATGGCCGCATGCTGGTCTCCATCCTGGCCCATCCTTGACCATCTCACTAAGAACTTGAGGCCCCACAGTGGCTGCTCCCACACCGGCCGTTTGGGAAAAGGCCCACGGTACCGGGTGCACGCCAGGGCGGCCCGGGATTGGTCACTGCCTGAATGTCCCCGGACGGATGCCCGTGTGCCCTTGGGCAGCCTTCCCCTCGGACAGGCTGTCCCGGCCGGGGAACCCTCAGCCAAAGGGATTAAGAAGAAAGGACAGAATCGGCCGTTCCTTTGGCCGTGCTCGTTTGTGCCTCATTTAGTGTATATTTGCTCAGTGGGTGAAAACACGGAGGTGATGACGCGGAGGTCGGGATGTGCTCCCATCCCTCAGGTCAGCCGCACGGAGGCCTGCCCCGCCCGCCCCGCCCCGCCCCACCCCTGCCTTCCCCCAGCAGCCATCTTGCACATTCCTGTGGTCAGCCAGGAGGGCCACGGGATCCTTCCCGGGCTCCGGGGTGACCGGATGGGGATGCGTGTGCAACCCTCAGCACGGGCGCTCCAGCCGGCCGAGGGCCCCAGGGTCCTGCCCCGCTGTCTGCCCCCAGCCCGAGCCCTGAGCCTCTTCTCTCCAGGCCTCTGCTGCAACTGGGGCCGGAACCTCGAGCCTCGCTCTGGCCTAAGCTAGGGTCTCAACTCCAGATGTCGACCCCTTCCTACACAGGCCCAGTCGGCCCCCTGTAAGCCGAGGGTGTTTGCTGCAAGGCACCTTGAGGGCGCCCTTGGGGACCTCAGGGCCACTGGGGTGACAGAGCTGGGACCTCGGGCACCGTGGAGATGCCGGGCCGTGGTTGACTTCTCCAGGGTCCCCCCGGCCCCGTGGTTTGCTGGGGGCTTCCTGGGGGTGGGGGGAGATGGGGGAGGCCAGGAGCGCCCGTCCCAGGATGCGGCTGGTGGGAAAGATGCTCCAATCTCGCCCACCTGTCAGCAACGGGGCACTGATGGCGGCCTTGACCGCATAACCCAGGTCACGGTAGCAAAGGACCGAGGCCCCACAGAGGCAGGAAAGGACGAGGATCTGGCCCCCAGCCCCATCCTTCCAGCCTGTTCTGCACTGGGCTAAGCCTTCCGCAAACGCCCCTCAGGCTCCAGGGTGAGCCCGGCTCAGCTCTGGTCTGGCGAAGCGCCCAACGTGCAGTCTTGGAGGGCTTGGGGCGGGAGACCCCAGCCCTGGAGACTAATGAGGCCCAGGTGCCCTGCACGAGCCCCGGCCCTCGCTGGCTGCGGGGCCCCCTCCCACCCAGGAGCGGCTAATGACAACCAGAGGCTGGGAGGTGACCTCCTTCTGCTGTCAGGGCAGGCTCCGTTGCCTGTCTCAGGGACTCGGGCCTCAGTGTACGTCCCCCTCTGTCCACAGCGGGGGCCCTTCTGCACATGCTGCGTGGGACCGCAGGGAGACCGGCTGCCATCTGTGTCTCGGACGGCTCTCCGGGGGCCTGGAGCTGCCTCCCGTCCGTCTGCCCACTGGGGTCAGGGCCAAGGAGGCCAGGCATGTCCCGGGAGCTTCCATTCGGGGAGATGAGGCCCCTGGAGAGGCAGGAAGGGCTTCGTAGCGAGGGGAATGTGCTCGGTGCCACGGCACTGTCCCCTTACCAATGGCAGGGGTGGCTGATGTCGTCACGTAGCCTTAACCGCAAAGAAGCAGAAAGTGTGCAAGGTGCTCTGGGGAGGGGCGAGCTCGGAAGCACCTGCGGTCACGGAGTCCCATCATCCGTTCCCACCCGCCAGGCAGCACCCCCAGCTGAGACCCTGGGCAGGGAGGTGTCCTCCTGCAGGCCAGCGTCCAGGACCTCAGCAGGGGACTCTCTGCTCCCCGCACCCCGAGGCCTCGCTATCCCCGCCCACGACCTCTGGCGCCGACCCCTCGGCCACGCAGAGCAGCGTCCCGAGCCCCGTGGTGGCTGTTGGGGTGAGACACGGGGCCCGCGGCCTGGGGGCTCCAAGCACCTCTGCGTGTCTCCCCGGGACACGGGGACACCTCCTCCGGGAAAGCACCGGGCGGGCTGGGCGGCTCTGGGGGGTGTATCCACAGAAGGAGTGAGGGCCGAGTTCGGGGACTGTCCGCTTCACAAGGGCAGGGGGAGGGGACTCCCGGGCACAAGGCCCGGGGAGGTCGTGGGAATGCGGGAGGCACGCCTAGGGCCACCGCATCCGGGAAGGAGGCCATGGTGGCCTCCATCAACTCAGACGGGGCAGTGCTTTGGGGGTCCACGTCAGTCGGCAGGGGCAAGGATTCTGATTTTTATCATGAAAAGAGGACAGAAACACCGGAGGGGAAACGGCCTGCTGCAGGATGCTCAGGGGAGGCAGGAGAAAGAAGGGCCGGCAGCAGGCGAGGCCAGGCCCACCAGCTCTGGGGAGTATCCGCGCCAGCCCCGGGGTGGGCCAGAGGGCTGTGCCCCCCGATCTGAGCGCACCCGGGCCTCCATCCTGTGCCAAAGGGCTGTGTGGACCATTCTGGCCTGACCGAGACCCGGGTAGCCCCAGGCGTGTCCGAGAGGAGCCCAGGTGGACTGTCCACTGTCCTCCCAGGCTCCCCCGTGGGCAGAGAGCCGCGGGTGTCAGCAGGGACCTGCCCTCAGTCTGCAAGGCCCACGAACGGCGGGCACACTGGCTACTCCTTACGTTCTTCCAGCTGTGCTTGGGGACAGCCTGTCCTCTGCTTCCTGGACACATCCAGGTGGATCCGGGGCCCAGCTCCCTCTGGGGCCTGCCCCGTGCCCCCCCCCCGCCACCGGCCGGGGTTGCCCCACCCCGGTCCTGCCGTCCGGCTCACACTCTGGCCCCGTCCCGGAGGAAGCCCCCGTGGGAAGCTCCTCCCTCCCTGTGCGTGTCCGAGGCCCCCTCCGTGGAGCCCGCCGGCCAGCGCGTGGGGGTCGGCCTGGCCCATCCTACGTCCCGGGGAGCAGGTGTCGGCCTGGATGGCTGGTGCCCGCGCTTGGAGCCAGGTACTCAGCCCAGGCAGATGGGCATTCCTGGCAGAGCCCGCGGCCAGCGGGACGCAGTGGTCCCCGCTGGAGGCCCCATCTGCCCCTCTGCACAGAGGGAGCGGAACGGGGCTGCCAGCAGGAGGGGCTCTGGGTAGCATTCCCTCGCAGCTTTCCCATGACGCCCCCCTAATCTGGGCTGTCCTCCTTGGCACCCCCGCACCTCACAGCTGCCGGCCGGCCAGCTGCTCCTTCCCCGAGCGGCCCGAGAAAGAGCATGTGTTGGGGGCAGCGCCGGCCCTTTCCCATGGCGGGGATGGGGCGAGGGGCGAGGAATTTGAGGAGGAAGGAGCAGTGCCCGGGAATTTGGAAAATGCATCCAACCCCCTGAGCGTTGGGAAGAAGCTGG
>LNAC01000513.1:734292-796739 GCA_002007465.1 Ailurus styani | reverse complement strand
AGCCTCGTGGCGGGGACAGCCAGCCCCCGGCTGCACAGGCATCCCCAAGGGCCACTTCGGGGCAAGGCTATTTCCGGCCTCCTGCTCACTTCTCCTCCCGAAGAGGCAGGGAATGTGGGCACCACGGACAGTGGAGACCGTCAGGCGCCCCGAGGCCCCAGAAAGGGCACAGGCGGCTGAGGTGACCGGGAAAACAAGAGGCGGCGGCCTTCTCGAGTTTCCCTGGGGGAGGGGAGGGCCGCACACAGAAGGGCCCCAGGGCCGGCACCCGCTCTGCCCGGCCGGAACGACTCCCATCTGAGGGCCCGGGCCGAGCAGGGCCGGCGGGGGGGCGTGGGCTCTGGAGCCCCTTCCCCAGCCCAGGGTCTGCCCGTGGCGCGGAATGTCCTCGCTGAGCCTTCCCGCCAGCTGTCCCTTTCCGTCCCCCCCGCAGCCCAGCTGCTGAGGCCCGTCTGGCCCCCGGCCCACCGCCAGGCACCGCTGCTCCCGCTCCGAGGGGCCGTAGGCCTTTTGTGGCCGCATCTATGCAGGGGCACGGGGGCCCGCCGGAGCAGGCCTGTCTGCGGGGCCACCCTCGCAGGCAGCAGGTCCCTATTTCAGGCCCGGTGTTGGCTTCCCTCTCCTCTTCCCAAAGAGGAAGGGAATGCGGACACCCTGCCTGGCCGGCGCCGGCCGTGTACTCTGAGACCCCAAAAAGGGCAGCGAGGGCCAGGCGGCGAGGTCAGCCCGGGCCACCGGCCTCCTCCCTGCTCATGAGCTCGCAGGCTTCAGCCCCGGCGGTTTCAAGGTCCCCGGCATCGCTGCCTCCCTAAACCCATGTTCCGGGAAGGTGTGGGGGTTGACCCCTCGCAAGCGCACGCCGGCCTCAGGGGCCTCTTCTCCTTGCCTCAGGGCTGGGGGCTGCCTGGCCTGACGTCTGCCCTCCGACACGGCCTCATGTTTCCTGACCTGCAGCCCCCCCCCGCCCCCCCGCGCCTGCTGCCCCGTCACGGTCTCGCGTTAGGGCTGCGCTTGCCTCGTCTCAGGACATGTGCACCCTAGCGTGCCAGGACCCTGTCCCAGGAGAGGGCCTCTGGGCCGCGCCCGAGGGAGGGGCTGGGCTTCCCAGGCCACCTCCACCTTGAGAGCAGGGGAGCCCTCCCCGAGGGCCGAACGACCATAAGTGGGGTCCTCCTTGCCCCACGCGGCCTGTCTTCCCCCTCTCCCCGTCCTCTGCCCCGGGGAGAGCCAGAGCCAGCCAAGCAGGCCTCCCGTGAGGGCCAGCAGCCAGCCACGCGCCCCTCGCCGCTGCCCAGGGAACGGGGCCGTCAGCGTGCCCCCCAGGCTCCCATCGGGAGCAGGTGCCCCCGGGGGGCAGGGCCAGCGGGGGTGGCGGAAGCCATGTGTGCAAGGCCAGGGGCAAGCAGGATGAGAAAGGCGACTTGGCCAGCTTCCCTTGACCGCCTCCTGTCCTCTGGGGACGCTCTCTGAACAGTACTTCCTGGGGCTGAAAATGCCCGAGAACATGCTTGTCGGCAGCGTGCCTTCCTTCCAGGGAAGTGTGCAAAACGGGCACAGTGTTCGCAGAGGCAGCCAGACCGCTCCTGCCCCCGGGCACAGGGCGTTGGCACGGGCACTTGCCAGGGAGCCGGAGCACGGAGGCTCCCGGGGCAGGTGACCCAGGCCCTAGCTTGAGTGAGCCCCCCGAAAACAGAGCCGGGGTGGCCCGCCACGGCTCCCGCCAAGCCCAGAGCTGTCCCAGTCCGCGGCCCACAGCCCGACCCCCAGCCTACACGCCGCTCCCCCGGCTCAGGTGATGGGGGCCGGGGACCGGCCGTCCGCCTGCTGCGCTGCTCGTGGGGCTGTGGGGGCTGCCAGCATGGCCGAGCTGAATTTCAGCTCAGCCCACAGGGTCCGGCACTTTCCCTCTGACCACAGGCCCTGGAGCTGGGGACAAGAGGCTTCCCCACCAGCCAGGAGCTCTTGGGGGACCGGTAGGTGTGGCGGCGGGCTGGGGAGGTTGCGTTCAGCAGACTTCGGAAGCCCTTCGAGCTCGCAGCCGCGGCCGGGGGCCTCCGACGCGGGGCCAGCAGGAGGCCTGCGCACAGGGAGCTCGTGGGCTCGCTGGGCGGACGCCAGGCTGCCCGGACGCGGACATCCAGCCAAGCAGCCCCGCGCCGGCTAACGGGAAGTGTGGCCCCAGGCTGGGGTCCCCGGCTGACTGGCCCACATTTGTCTCAGACAAAGCCGGGACAGCAGGCCAGGTGTCTCTGGCTAGTGACCGCTGGGCCTGGAGACTCCGGTCCCGGCCACAGCATGAGGAGGACAGGCTGGGCCCACGGAGTTGGCTGTGTGCTCTCGATCCTAGCTATGCTATCGGGACTGGGGGCACTCTGGCCTCCACCCTCCTCTCCAGGACAAAATGGAGCTTCCAGTTTACCTTCCTCGCTTTTCCAAACCCTCCCAGGGGCCCCTTCAGCCTGGGACGGACCCTCTGCCCTTCCCTATGCTGGCCCCAGTGAGAGCAGGTGCTGGGCCCATCGAAGGGCTGGCGGGCTTCAAGGAGGTGGTGAAAGATCCTCTGGGACTTCCGTAGGGGAGGGGCACGCAGCACGGCCGACCCCCCAGTGTCCAGCCCCACTAGCTGCCGGCCCTAAGCCAGTGAGACCCAGGCTGGGAAGGGGGCAGGCAGTGGGCCGGGGGTGGGTGGACCCCAGACGATGACTTCGGGGCAGTGTAGGGCAAACACAGACCCCCCTAGGAGCCCCTCCTCCTGGGTCTTATTTCCGGAGAGGGTCCCTGGGGAGCCTGGCAGGCTGGGCCAGCTCTGGCTGCCCTCTGTCTGTCCCACCCCTCAGTCTGTGGGCACAGAAGCCCCACCCTGGCCACTCCAGAGAGGGCACAGAAAGCCAGGAGAGGAGGGCGGGGCTGCCAGAATGGGGGTCAGCCCCCAGCATCCTGCCTGGAGCCCGAGGTCCCGGCAGGACCCTCCGGATGCCCGAGTGCCCCGCGGCCCCAGGAGTCCAGGAATGCATGGTGCCCAGACACGTCCCCTCCAGGAAGTGGCCGCCTCGCCAAAGATGCCCGGGCCGGAGCGACTCGGCTGGCTGCGGCTGAAACAGCCCAGTGTGTCGGCGACTGCGCCTAAACACAGGGCACGCTGCCTGGCGTCCACACCGGAAATGGCCCAGAGGCAGGGGGTGGCGGGGAGGCCCAGGGTCCTGTTTGTGAAATAACTCATCTGAGCGCCCGGGGCGCTGGGGCACAGGGCGGGGGGGTGGCCTCTCGCCATGGACCCCCCTTGGGGCTCCACGTGCAGCAAGGTTTGGGGTTTGGGGTTGGGACGGGGGTAGGGGCCCTCTGGGGCTAAGAACTGGGATGGCAGAAAGCTCTGAGCATGGACAGGGACAGGAGCCCCGGCCACGGGGCTGCTAACTGCGGCACCCCTGCCCCAGGTGATAAACGGCCCCCGGGAACCCAGCAGCCCTGCCAGCCTCCCCTCAGCTGCCCCCATTCAGCCTTGTTGGCCCCGAGGCCCACGGGGCCTCACACAGGCCTGCTTTGTACACGGGGCCGTGATTTAAGAGGTGCCGCTTCGGAGGGGGATGGTGCCTGTGGAGCTGGCAGTGGGGGACACGGGGTGTCCCGGAGGCTCTGCCAGCAGGGCTGCGAGGCTCAGCACCCCGCACAGCCTGGGGATCCTGGGGTCCCGTGTCTGAGCCTCGTGCTCCCTGGCCCAGGAACCCCGCGGCGGGCGAGGGCTCTGGGGCCCCGTGTTTGTGGGAACCAGCAGCGGCCGGCCTGGTCACATGCGGGACACGGCGTTTCCCCACTCGGTGCTTGGATCTCAGATGACAGGAGGGGGTGGAGAGCAGCGCAGAACGTGGTGGCCGCCCTACCACCGCCGTCCCACACCCCGGGGTGCGGCGTGCCCACTCACAGCGAACCCACACCTGGGAAGCTTTCGGGGGTGGCCCCAGCCGGCACAAGCTCACGGGTGCTCACCCCCGGTCTGCCCCGCAGTGCTCGGAGACCTTTGCACCCACCCCAAGCTGTCTGGGGGCTTCTCTCGGCACATACCCTCCTCCAGGAAGCCCTCCTGGTCCTTCTGCCCCCAGCAGAAGCCAACGCCCCCAGAAGAGTGTCTTGGTTGCCACTGCTGAAGTCAGCAGCCCAAGTGGCCCATCCCCAAGAGGACCCACCCCCTGGCCAATGCCCACTGTCTGGGCCCCAAGTCCCATGGGCACCCAGGGACCTGGGGCCATGGGGAGTGGGCTGCCATGAGGCCCCCTTTAGTCTGGACTATCAGAGACGTCCTCGGGCCCCACGCACGGGGCCCTGGGCGCCGGAGTAGCGGCTCCGTGCTTCTGGGCCACAGCCGGAGTTTGGGTAGGCTGGCCACCTGCGTCCTTGGCTCTCTGGGACCCGGCGTTCCTGGCGGGGAGGAAGTGGGCTGGGCCGGCCTCGGAGTCTCCTAGACCTCATGGGCCTGCGGCTCTCTCTAATTGCTCTTTCTAAGAAATCCCTCAAAATCTTTTTCAGAAAAGGCCTGGGAGGAGTGGACCGGTGGTGGAAGCAGGTGGCTTTGAGGGCGGTGGGGACGCCCTCTGAGCCAGACCCAGAAAGGACTTTCCCGGATGCCACACGCTGGCTCTGGGCACCGAGGCGCCCACGCTGCCCCTCACTGTGGCACCCCGCCTCCAGCCCTGCCATCGCTCCGTCCTCCCCACCCCCATCCTGCCGCCCCTGCCCTCGTGGGCAACCCCGGGGCTGGAGTGACGGCCAGGGAAGGCCGGACCTGCTCCCCACACATGTCTGCAGAGGCCCACACGCATGTCTGCACCCCGCCCCAGTCTGGGCCGTCCAGTAGTGGAAACCATGAGTGGGTCTGAGCAGAACCATCTCCACCCCATTCTGGCTCCGACCAGGCAGCCTAGAGCGCCGGGACCCTTCCCAGCAGGGCCAGACCCCAAGGAAACCAGGGCAGGAGGGCCTAGGGTGGACCCTCTGAGAGCCCCAGAAATCTGAGAGGCGTCCTGCCTGCTCCCCCATCCTGGGCCTGCATCAGTGCCCCTGGCCCAGGACCCCGCCACGCCCAGGACCCCGCCGCCCGGGATCCCGCCGCGCCCGGGACCCCGCCGTGCCTGGGACCCCGCCGCCCTGGACCCCACAGTGCCCGGGACCCCGCTGCGCCCGGGACTCTGCCGCCCGGGACCCCGCCACGCCCGGGACCCCACAGTGCCTGGGCTCGCTCTCCTGCTGGCCCCCTGGAGCAGCCCTTCTCACCCTGTCCCCCCTGACCCTGCCCGGCCTGTCTTCCTTCTCCAACCTCTCCCCGCAAGAGCAGTCCCTACACTTGGCCTCCACCTTCCCTACACAACTGGTTTCCCCGTGATGGTCCTGTTGCCTCCTGCGAAGGGCCACAGAAGTCTGTGCTATTGGAGACCAGCAGGCAGGGCGCCCCACTGCGTTCCCAGAGGGTGAGGGGCTCAGCAAATAACCCCTCAGCAGGCCGGGGGAGCCCAGAGCCAGACGGCAGAGGACAGCCAGGAAGCAGGATCAGGGACAGGACAGCCGGGTTGGGGCTCCAGGCCTGGACCCCTGGGGAGAAGAGAGATTGATGCAGGGGACAGACGGAGGGTCGCCTAGCGTGCTCAGCTGCACTGAGGACCCCCATCCGCAGGGACAGGGGCCATCGGGGTGGAGGCCGCAGCCCTGTGTGCTGTCCCCAGAGGGAACTGGGCGGCGGAAGGACGGGAGAGGCCTTGGCCACCTTTGGGGACAGCACTTGGGACACCCTCTCTCCAGCCCACCCGAGCGGGCCTCCCCCGCGCTCTCTAGAGCCCAGGGGTGGCCGTGTGTCCTGCTGCAGATGGCAGGGAGTCCCCCTCTTCCAACTCCCTTGCGGCCTTGCCCCCAACTTGGGTGCGTACACCCCAGCCTCCGCTCCAGCCCAGTGGGCTCCACGGCGCCCGGCGGGACCCCCTCGGCCGCACCCCACTCCCTCCCGTCAGTGCAGCCCGGGGCCGGGGTGTCCCTGGTCCGGCCACAAGCTTTCTCAGGGACAGGTATTTCCGAGCCGAGCCCTGGAGAGGCCTTCTCGGGGCCGGCTTCCCCTTCCTCACTAATCCTGTTTCCTGTGTTTATCCCGCCGCACTGAGAAGGAAGCGGCCTCAGCCGCGCGGGAGGGAGGGTCCCGCAGGCCGGGGGCAGCAGGCAGCCCTGGAGCTGGCCCACTTCCTCGGGGAGGGGCTGCTGGACAGCAGGGACCCAAGGCCACCGACAAGGCCAGAGCCTGCGGCCCATGAGCAAGCGGACAGGGCGGGACAGCAGGCAGGACCCCCTCCCCGAAGCGTCGAGCCGGGCTGGGCGGCCGGAGGAGGAGCAGGGGGCTCTGCAGTGGAAGGCGGGGGGCTGGGCTCGGACGGGGCGCACAGGGCACAGAGAGTGACGGCACTGTGCGGGCGCATGGTCAGCGGGGTGCTGGGGCTCAGGCTTGGGTGGGGACAGAACGGCTGGGGGTCCTGGCCCGGCCACCTGGGCCTGCACGTCAGGGACCGGAGGTCCCTGGGGCCTGCCCAGTCCTCGTGGCCTCCGGCCTCAGGACCCATGGGAGCCACAGCTGCAGGGCCCAGGCACGTTCGTGGCCTCTGCTCAGGGCCGCTCTGGAAGGGGCTGTGCCCTCCAAATGCCACCCAGGGGCCCCACTGTTTCCCATCGCCTGGGTTTCCAGGGTCGCCTGGGGGAAGGTCACAGGGCCTGATGACCCTGCGGGCCGACACCTGGGGCTTCTCGGGCTCCGGCCCAGGTGGGGTCCCTCCTCACCAGGGTTCAAGCTCAGGGCTAGAGCGTCAGTGCCTGCCCACAGCCCCCGGGGACGCCCCCTCCTCAGGCAGAGCCAAAGGGCCAGGCTCCCGGGGCCGCTGGGCCCTCCGTCAGATAACGGCTCATTGTCCAGTTCAAGCCCAAATTAGCTTCGGCCTTGGCGCGGGGAAAGCAGGTCTGGCAGGGAAGCGGCCCTGGGGCGCTAGGGTTCCGGACGGAGGCCTGGAGGGCCAGATAAGGCTGAGGCCGCGGCCTGGGCCACGGGAGGCCAGTCCAGCCCCGCGCCGAGCGAGTGCCCAGAAGGGAGAGGTGTGCGGGTGCGCAGGGCACCCTGCTCCATCTTGGTCCTGATGTCCAGAGCTGGGCGCAGACCCCATGGGCCCAGAGGAGGCCCGGGGGATGCCCCCCACCCCCAGGGCTGGTGGGAAGGGGCGCTCGGCAGCTCCGAGAGCCACGGACAGGACTCAGGCAGGCCGCCCTGAAGGTGACCGGAGGGTCTGGGGTGCTGGTAGCCCGAGCGGGGCTCTTCCCCCTTGGGCGGGAGGTGCCCGTCCTACTGGAGGCCACCGCTCCTCCCCGGAGGCTCTGCTGTGGAAGCCAGCATGTGAGGAGGGACAGCCCGGCCCCGAGGCTGGCCTGCCACGGGGCAGGATGGAGTCAGCGCTCGGACCAGGGAGTGGATCCCAGGGGTCCGGGGAGACGGGCCCTGGCAAGGCCCTGGCGGTGAGGAGGTGGAGCTGGGTCCCCGGCCCCGGGGCCACTCAGGGGCCCACGGCCTCGGCCTGCTGGGAGCCTGGTCCTGCCAGTACCAAGAGACGGCCTCACCTCCTGCGTCTGGCCTTGGCTGCCCAGGAAAGTCAGGGCCCCCGAAGGCCGCTCGGTGCTTCTGGAATGTGGGGCTCGGGGGAGGGCACCCTGTCCACAAAGGGGGCTGCGACTGACCCACCGGGACCCTGCTGCCAGGATCTAGCCGTGGCAGGGCGTCTGTGCAGAGGGGACCCGCCCCAGCCACCCTCCGTCTCCTGCACTGGGGACAGGTGGGCAGAGCCTCAGCGGCCCTGCATGCAGGGGGCCTCCCCACGGGTCCACAGCTTGCGCGGGTCTCACCCGGGGGGCCACCAGCTGGGTGACCGGCGGCGCTTGGGCCAGCATGAGCTGCGGGGCGAGCAGGAGGCAGGCACTGGACGGGGGGCTTCGGGGGGAGGGGAGGAGGCCTGGGGCCTGCGTGGCGAAGGCTGCCTTCCCAACGCTCCCCCCGCCCCATCTGTCCTGAGCCGGGCTGCCCCCCACCACCCCTGTGGGCCCCAGCCCCCACCCCCAGCCCTCGGACTTTGGGGAAGGGGAGCAGGAGGCGGCAGCCCCTGCAGGGACACACCCCGGACTTTGCCCCGGGCTGGGTGAGCAGCCCCAGCTTCTGCTGAAGGTGACCCCCCCACCGGGGCGCAGACAAGGGCTGGCCCTACCCCCTGTCGGGGAGCGAGGAGGTCCGGTGCACCCGGGAGGGAGAGCAGCCCATTGTCCAAACCCTGAGGTCAGCGGGGCCCAGGTTCCCACTCAGTGGCCTGTGGGGTGGCTGAGGCCCCACGTGTTGGACGACAGGCCTACGGGGCCTGCGCTAGGGGGGCCCCCAGGTGCCCCCTCATGGATGAGGATGTGGGGTCCCTGTGGGGGGAGAGCAGCACTGGTCGGATGGGTGTGGGGTTTGCTGCACGCGGCCCCAGGGATGTCATGGGGCCAAGGACGGAGCGGCCCCTGCATGGCTGCACTTGGTGAAGCTCGTGTCCGCTGCACGTCCACCGGCAACCAGAGTGTCCCCAGGCCTGGGCTCCCTTTGCCCTCTGGGCGGCGGGTGGCGACGTGCTCTGTGTGGCCGCCCCGAGCAGAGCTGGCCTCTTGGCACCACTGGGCACTGAGGGCAGAGCAAGACCCCGGCCTCTTAGGCCTCCCTTCCTGCAGGGAGCTTCTAGAAGACCGGCACCCATGCCCTGAAGCACTTGCGTGGCCCGTGGGGACACCAGCAGCTCAGAGTCACTCCCAGCATCCTCTCCTCTCCTCAGTGCCCCTTCCTGCCCCTGCCCTGCCCTCACACACCCCAGCCTGACCCCTGGATTCCTCGGGGCCCGGGCACCAGCTGCAGAGAGAGACGCGCTGAGGTCTCCCTTGCCGGCCAGGGACAGGAGACCCCAGGCCCATCTGCCGTCCCTGCCGGGCTCTCCACACGCCCCTTCCTCTGTCTCTGTCCTCGTCCCAGATCTGTCCTGCGGCCAGGCCTGGGGAGGGGATGAGAGCCACTCTGCCGGGAGGGTCGGCTGGGGCAGGCAGGGGAGTCCCCTGTCCTCAAGGGGGGCCCACACTCCTCTCCAGAATCCACCGTCCGTCTTCGCCTCCGACAGCACAGTGGGAGCTGGGAGGGGGCTCCGCGGGAGGCCGACCCCTGCTCCTCCGGTGAGTGAGGCCGGAGCCCCGCACAGCTCCGCTGGGCTCCCCGGGGCCCCCCACCCCTCCGCCGCGGGGACACCGCCTGTCCCTCCGTGTCCTGCCTGGGGGAGGGGTACGTCTGTGACCAGCACCCCACCAGCCCCTCCTCCTGCCCCGCTGTGACGGCCCGCTGTCCTTGGAGGCCTCCCTGGCCTCGGGTCTCTCAGGAGCCCCCTTGCCCTGCGGCCCACACAGCGCTGTCCCCTAAGCCCACAGGGCACGTCTAGGGGTTCGTCAGAGCCTGGGGCGCATGCCTCCTCTGGATCCCCCTCGGTGAACCCCGAGAACCAGGACCTGGCCTGCAGACCTCCTGCCCCAGGGCCCAGGAGTGAGGAGGCAGGGAGAGGAGGCAGCCGGCTCCGCAGCCAGCTGGGCGGCCCCTCCCTGGGGGTCTGAGCCTCGTGCCCGCGATGCTCACGAGGCTGCGGGGAGGTGGGTGGTGGGCCGGTCCGGGCCCCCCGACTACGCCTCCTCTTCTCAGGGTTGACTCTGGACTCGGCCCTGCCAGCAGGTCTTGTGGGGGCCGCCGCTTCTGTGTGGGGGTCCTGGGAGGGACAGGCCTTTTCAGGAGACCCCTCCCACAGGCCTGGGCCTAGGGGTGCCTGCCTGGAGAACTTGGCTTCCAGAACTCCCAGGAGTCATCCTGTGTCCCCGAAAACTTTAGCACGGTGAGAGCCAACGGCAGGGCTGGGGGCCGCTGGGCTCAGCCTGTGGCCGGAGTCAGGGTTCTGCTGCGGCCAGATGTGGGGCTCCCTCGGAACCCGACCGGCGGGGGCGCTGGGCCCGGGAGCCGAGGGGCCTCCGGCCCCTGAGACGAGGGTCCTGGTCTCAGGGAAGAGAAAGGAGGCAGGGTCTCTCCTGGCCCCTAGACAGCCAGGGCGGAGGGACCCAGCTTGATGGGGGAGGGGCTGGGGTTGCTCGCCGCCTGCACCCCCCCAAAGCCCCACCTCAGTGGCCAACGTGGATGTCATGATGCCCACTGACCTCACGGGGGCGCAAGAGACAACAAAATTTCCGCAGCTCCCAGGGAAGGCCTTCCGTGCCCGGAGCCTCCTGGGATGAGCTGGCTTACGGGGGTCCCCAGCTCTGTCCCCAAGATGGGAAGCCTGCCCACCCTTCCAGCCCACCCCTCGGCTGCTCCCCAAAGCCACGGCTTCCTGAGAGGCATCTGGCCACCTGCCCCTGCAGCCGCTTTGCCTCTGACCACGGCCTCCTCCCGGAGCGCTCCCGCCACCCACCCGACTCCCTCCCGATCCCCCAGGGCCAGCCTCCAGAGACGGCCCCGGAAGCCCCACCCTGGGCGGGGCTGGGGACCGAGACCGTGGAGGGAGGGGGCTCCTCCGGGGACCCCGGGGAGGAGTTTGGGGGGCGGGAAGGAGGGGACTGGGCAGCTCTGGAAAAGGCCTGGGAGGGAAGGGAGGGGCGGGCTGCCGTGCCCGGGGCCTGGGAGAGGCCGCAGGGGTGAGGCTGGGTGAGGGGGGCCCCGGGGCCGCGTGGAGGCGCAGGGCGGCGGCAGAACCCAGGGGCAGGTGGTAGGGACAGGGAAGGTCGCCGCCCTGGGGCCAGGTGTGGGAAGGGACTCCAGGGACGCTTAGGGGTGAGATAGGGAGGGGAGGGCAGGAGGCCCGGGGGGCCCTCGGGGAGTTGGGGGGTCGCTCAGCAGGGTTGCCCCGTGCACGGCCCCTCAGAGGAGGCAGGGGGGGACTGTCCAGGGGCATCTGGAGGCACGGACGCCAAGGGGAGGCCGCGGCAGCCGGGAATGGGGGAGAGACACGTTCCCTCGGGTCTGTGACCGACAGGGGCCAGGGCGGGGGCCAAGGCAGACCGTTCCCCTCGAGGTGCTGGGCGGCCATCGAAGGCTGTGGAGCAGGGGCAGGGACTGGACCAGAGGCCAGGAAGCTGGCTGGAGGGACTTCAGGGTCAGCTGGGGGGTTTGCCCTCCGACCCCCAGTCCTCAGATCACCGCCCCCCCCCAAGGTCAGTCCCCAACAGCAAGGAGTCGATGTGCCTGGTGGTCCCACCCAAACTGTCCGATCAGCTCTCCATCACCCGGAGGGATGCTGAGGCCTGGAAGGGCCCCTCCCTCCCCCTGTTGTACCTCCAGGCCGCTGGCCCTCCTCCTTGAGGCCAAGGGGAGCCCCCTTCCCCAACCAGGCCTCTTTCCCCCATTTGCTTTCAGCTCCCCGTGGCCAAGGGGGGTTGCCCTGTGGTCTTGGCGCTCGTGGAACAGAGAAGCCCCCGGAGGGCAGCCCTCGGTGGGGGGCATGGAAGGGACAGGGACAAGGGCCTGCTCCTGACATGGGGGCCCCTGGGGCACCGGGCCTCCCACTGCCACTCTTCCTGCGAGGGCCTGCCATACACACAGGGAAGACAAGAGGCCGTCCTGGGGTCCCGGCCCCTTTCCTGCAGGACGCCGCCGCGCAGGGGGAGCGGGCCTGCCCGGTGAGGACGAGCAGGCTTGGCAGGCATCCCTGCTGCCCACGCGGCAGGGACCAGGAGGGCCTTTTCGTGGAAAAGGGATCAAAAGCTGCCTTATCACATTTGTTTTCTCTCTAACCTTTGCTTCCTTTGCTTATGCAACGCGCCGCCCCCCGCCCCCCCACCCCGTGGCCTTCACCTCTGCTGAGGGATGACCTCTCAGGGGCCCCCCCGGCTCCCGGCCCACCACGGACAGCCCGAGGGGCGCTCAGAGCCCCTGGGGGGCGGGGGGGGCGGCCCATGGGCCACTTGCCCCGTCAGTCAGCTCGCCGCCCCAGCCCAGGCTGGCGGCAGGGCCTCTGAGGGGTTTCTGTGCAGGCTTGGCGGGGGGCCCGCTGGGTGGGGAGGCGCACCCCGAGGGCAGAGCCGAGCGGAGGCACAAGTCTGAGTGTGTTCGGGGCGGCTTTAGGAGGGGCTGGTGAGGGTCCTCCGTTTGTTTGCTGACACGGCAGCTCCCGAGCCTTCTTACATCAGCAAACCTTCATCTTTCTAGACAGGATTTGGCTTGCGGAGGCGTCCCAGAGGCTCCGGAAGCCAGATATGGGGAGGCCCGAGGTGGGGGAGCGGGTGGGATGGGAGGAGTGGCCAAGATAGCGAGCGGCCCAGGTAGGAGGGAGGCCGAGATAGAGGAGAGGCTCAAATGGGGGGGAGGCCCAGGTGCGGGGAGAGGGGCAGGGAGGGGGAGGCCCAGGTGGAGCAGAGGCCCGGGTAGGGGAGAGGCCCAGGTAGGGGAGAGGCCCAGGTAGGGGAGAGGCCCAGGTAGGGGAGAGGCCCAGGCAGAGCAGAGGCCCAGGTAGGGGAGAGGCCCGGGTAGGGGAGAGGCCTAGGTTGGGGAGAGGCCCAGGCAGAGTAGAGGCCCAGGTGTGGGAGAGGCCTAGGTAGGGGAGAGGCCCAGGTAGGGGAGAGGCCCATACAGGGGAGAGGCCCAGGCGGGGGAGAGCTTTGCTGGGCTGCGGGAGTTCCTTCCATGTTTGCACAGCTGCCCCTCGGCAGACAGGTGGTTTGCACGGGTTGGTTCTTCCCTCAGACCATCTCCCAGCAGGTTCCAGAAGACACCCCAGAAGCACTGGGGCGAAGCTGTGCGCCTGTATGGTTGTGCAGCCACCGGGACGTGAGCTATGGCTGGACCTGCTCCAGTCAGCTCTGACCCAGCGGCTCCCCCCAAATCAATAGTCCCTCACCACCAACCTGAGCCTCGGGCAGAGACGCTGTGCCTGGAGACATGGCGGGGCCGAGCCATGACGCCGTCCGGGACCCTCCCAGTTTCCACAGGGCCCGGACCCGTGACCAGGATGGAGGTTCCCCATCGGGGGCACTAAGCTCCACCCGCCTGCCCAGTTCCACATGTTTCTGATTTACTGTCGTGACCAAGGCAGTTTGGGGGTCCCGCTGGGATCTTCCCACTCTACCTCTGGTAGTTTTGACCCCACAGACCCACCGTCTCAATGCCAGTGGCACATCCAGGGACCAAAAGATGACCATGGGGCATGTCCATGAACCCAGCAGCCCCAGTGTGAGCTGGACTTTGGCCAGGACCCCATTTATTTCTTGGGTAGAGAACACATCCACCGTGTCCTCGTGCCCCTTGGGATCCCTCCCCCATGCCTCTCAGCTCGCCCCCCAACCCCCACCACTGGCCTCCTCATGGCTGCCGTTTCTAGAATTTTCCATAAACGGACTCATCCAGCTAGTACCCTCCCTGTTCTGGCTTCTGTCCTTCAGCAGCATCGTTCTGAGATCCGCCCAAGCTGTTCTGCGCATCAGAATTCGTGCCTGTACAACGACGTGGGTGGAACCGGAGGGTATTATGGTGAGTGAAATAGGTCAATCAGAGAAAGACAATGATCATATGATCTCTCTGATATGAGGAACTTGAGGGTCAGGGTCGGGGGTCGTGGGGGGTAGGGAGGGAAAAATAATGAAACTAGAGGGGATGGGGAAGGAGACAAACCATAAGAGACTCCTAATCTCACAAAACAAACTGAGGGTTACTGGGGGGTGGGAGGGTAGGGATAGGGTGGATGGGTATGGACACTGGGGAGGGTTTGTGCTGTGGTGAGTGCTGTGAAAGGTGTAAGCCTGAGGATTCACAGACCTGTACCCCTGGGGCAAAGAATAAAAAATTAAAAAATTAAAAAAAAAAGAATTCGCACCTGTTTATCGTGGACTCGGGTTCTGTTCCACGGATATGCCCCTTATTTTTGTCCCCTCATTTGGTGATGGGCAGGTAGGCGGTTTCCAGGTTGGGGTTGTCACCGTTGAAGGCGCCGTGAATGTCCACGTGGACCTTTGCTTCCTGTTGGGTGAATGCCGGGCTCTGGGATGCGAGTCCACATGAAGGTGTTTGCTCAGCTTTTAAAAATTGTGCCCCATCGTTTCCCACAGGGGCCGCGCCCGGCCTCCCCTGCGTGTCTGCGGACCGCTGTCCCCTCTCCCGGGCGACTGGCCACGCTGAGTGCCTTGCCTGTACTCAGCCTCACCTGGATGTCTTCTTTGGCAAAGTGTTCAAATCTTCTCCTCATTTCTACATTGAATCGCCTGTTTCCTCGTTGTTGACTTTTGGGGGAATTCTTTCTATTTTCTGGATGCAAACCCTTTATCAGACACAGTGTGCAACGATCCTCTCCCTGTCTGAAAACGGAGCTGTCAGGGACCCGGGACGTTGTTAGCCCAGCGTGGGGTGTAGGACAGAACGGCTCCGGCTTCATATCTATTGTGTGTATCTGCACATCTAGTTAACATCATCAGCTCACAGAGCGATGTTTTATTTTCTTACCGGAACTCTGAAGACCTACTCTCTTAGCAACTTCCAAATACACCACAGTCGACGAGCTGTACTCCAGATGCCCAGGAGTTGTTATTATATAACTGAAAGTTTACAGCTTTCGACCCCCCCTGCCCACGTCTTTCCCCTCCGCACACACACCTGCAGCAACCACCACTCTCTTCTCTCCATGTGTGAGTTTGGTTTTTGGGTTTGGGGTGCTTGCCTGTGTGTGTTTTTTTTTTAAGATTCCTCATACACGTGAGATCCTAGAGTATTTCTTTCTCCATATGACTTATTTCACTTCGCATGATATCCGTAAGTTTGATCCAGGGGGTTGCAAACGGCGAGATGCCCTTCCTTTTTTATCATTGAGAAATAATATTCCACCGTCTGTGCGCCACAACCTCCCTGTTCGTACGCCTGTTGATGGAGGTAGTTTCCATGTCTTGGTTCTCATACATAGTGCTGCAGTGAACACACGGTGCTGGATATCTTTTCGAATTAATGTTTTTGTTTCTCTCAGGTGGAAGAAAGTGGAATCAGCAGTGGAATCACGGGTTGTAGGGTTGTTCTTTTTCTAAATTTCTGAGGACCCTCCACGCAGAATGGCTGCGCCAGCTTGCATTCCCACCAACCGTGCACGAGGGCGTCCCTTTCTCCGCATCCTTGATGTTATCTTTTGTTTCTTGTGTTTTTTAATGTGACCATTCTGACAGGTATGAGGTGGTGTCTCCCTGTGGTTCTGATTCCTGTTTCCCTGATGATGACTGAGGTTGAGCATGTTTTCCTGTCTCTGTTGGCCGTCTGAACCCCTTCTTCAGAGAAATGTCTGTTCAGGTCCTCTGCCTATTTTTCAGGGACATTGTCCCTTTCTTGCTATGGAGTTGTAGTTTTTTCTATAGTTTGGATATGAGCCCCTTTATCAGGTATATGATTTGCAAATATTTGCTCCTGTTCCGTAGGTTTCCTTTCCGTTTGCAGATGGTTTCCGTGGCTTTGCAGAAGCTTCTTAGTTTGATGCAGTCCACTTTATGTTTGCTTTTGTTGCTTTTGCATTTGGTGCCAAATCCAAAAAAACCATCCCCAGGACCGATGTCAAGGAGCTTAAACCCTATGTTTTGTTCTAGGAATTACGGTTTCGGGTCACACGTTTGTGTCTTCAATCCATTCCGAGTTGATGTGTGCGGTGTGAGGTAGGGGTCCAGTTTCCTTCTTCCACACGGGGCTGTCCGTTCAGTCTCTTAACAGTATCTTTTGTAGAGCAGTTTTTAATTGGGATGAAAGCCAATTGAGCCATTACCACCTCTATGGATTATAATTTTGCCATCATATCTAAGAACTCTTTGCCCAACTCAAGGTCACAAGACTTCCTCTTTTGTTTCCTTCTGGAAATTTTAGTTTTAGGTTTTACATTTAGATTGGTGATGCACTCTGGGTTAGGTTTTGTTTTATTTTGTTTTTTGGAGCTAGGGTTTGCATATGGTGTGAGGCAGGGCTTGGCATTTATTTCTTGGGTACGGTATGCTGCTCTTCCAGCACCATCAGCTAAAAAGTCCACCCGTTTCTCACTGCGTTGCCTTTGTACTCAGGTCACAGCTAAATGGTAGGTAACATAATTTTGTGTCACTCATACCTCCGTTTGAAAAGGAAAGAAGTCTGCACCTTCCAAAGATGAAAAAAATTAAAAATAAAGGGTAAACACATGGCGGGTGTATGAGTGGCTTTGCTCCGGGATTCACCATTCTGTTCCGCTGATCTGTTTGTCCATCCTCACTCCAACAGCACACTGTAAAAATCCTCCCGCTCCGGGGAGCTGAGTCCACCAGACTGTTTCTTCTTTTTCAGAGATGTTTGACTTTTCTAGAACCTTCCCATTTCTTTTTTTTTTTTTTTAAAGATTTTATTTCTTTATTTGACAGAGAGAGAGAGAGATCACAAGTAGGCAGAGAGGCAGGCAGAGAGAGGAGGAGGAAGCAGGCTCCCCACTGAGCAGAGAGCCCAATGCGGGCCTCAATCCCAGGACCCTGAGATCTGAGCCAAAGGCAGAGGCTTAACCCACTGAGCCACCCAGGCATCCCTAGAACCTTCCCATTTCTCCACGGACCTTAGAATCAGCTCATCCTTTTCTGAGCTGGAGGTGGGGGTGGCAGGGCTGGGGCTGCCTTGAAGAGAGCCGACATCTCAACGTCACTGGGTCTTCCGACCCGTGAGAAAGGTCTCTCCCCGCTTGTTCAAGTTTTTCACTCCTCGAGGGGAAATATTTTGCAGTTTTCAGCGAGTAGGTCCCTTACATCTTTTGTCAGATCTGTCCCTACTTTTTTCATATTTTTGATGCTGTTGTAAATGTTATTTTCCATTTCAGCCTCTGCTTATTTGTCCCTACTCTTTACCCATTTCTTCTAAGCTGTCGGAGCAACTTGTGTCTCTCTGTCCCTCTCCTCCTTTGTGAGACTCTGCGTGTGGCTGGCTGGGTTGTACTGTGACTTCTGCTTGGTTCAGGCCCAGGGATGGGATGGACCAGACGATCCGAGAGGCCCCAGGATCTGAGGGTGGCTGACGTCCACCCAGAGAGGACGGGAAGAGGACAAAGGTCCAAACGCAGAAGACACAGTGCTTGCGGTGAGATTTCCAAGGGGAATTGGATAGAAAGCCCCAGGCTCAGAGAGTTGGACCTGCACATCTCCATGGGGTCCTCACTGTTTAGACTGAGTAGTTTGGGGGTCCTGAATGTGATCGTTTCAGGAGAGAGTCTGGGGGAGGGACGAAGCTCTGTGCGGCCCAGCGTTTATAGGCAGGGGCTGGGGAAGGAGAGGGTTCCTGGGGCGGGGGGCTGAAGGAGCCTCCCTCCAAGGGCTCACTGTCTCAGGTGTGGCCGAACAACCAGGAGGAGGTTGCCAGAGGCAAAGGGGGTTTGGGGGCTCTGGAGCAGAGGGCTGTCTGTTCTGAGCATGGAGCTTTGAGGGGTAGCCAGGGTGTAGGGTCCCACAGGGCCTTGTGGACCCTGCACGGGAACTGGGTGATGGGTTGGAAGCACCCCGGTGCCCCAGCCTGGAGAAGACAGGTGGTGGACAGTGGCAGGGACCATCCTGGGGGCTGCCAGGAGCCTGTGCCATGGTCTGGGTGAGAGAGGATGCAGCCAAGAGATGCTTCCTGAAGGTTCGACGGTGGGGGAGGCCGGGGTGGGGGAGCAGTCAACTGGTGGTAGAGCAGGGATTCCCACTGAAGAGGCGATGCACCAGACAGGAATTGCCGGCATTGGATGGGGCTCTGACACGGGGCGTTGGGGAGAACGGGGTGCGAAGAATGGCCCCATGTTCCCCTGTGCAGGGAGATGCGTGGAGGGGCCCCGGGGAGAGACCCGGGTAGTGGCAGTGGTTTGCACGCTGAGCGAAAGCTCAGGGGAGGCCTGCGAGTAGGGCGGACGCCTACGGGGGGTGGTGGTGTAGGGGACGGGGGCTGCAGCGGTACCCGGAGGTGCCCAGGGGACCGGGCCAGGGAGGCTGGCGAAGCTGCCCCCCCCCGGGCCCCAACACATCCGCACCCACAACCGCAGCCACGCTCATGCTCACCCAGCCTGGCCGCTTCCAGCCTCACACTCCCCTCGGACTGTCTCTTTCTCACAGTTGGGGAACTGAGGCTGGGGGGGGCTTCCTCAGGGCCAGGGGAGTTCGATTTGGCCCGGAGCTGGACGCTGCGCCCTGAACCGCACACCCTGCGGACCCTGGCGTGGCCTCTGTGTGCCAGTGGTGGCTGGAGCTGAGACGGTCAACAGAGGCCCTGATGACAGAGCTCCCAGAGCTGAAGGCGCGCCGCCTCCAGGTACTAAACGCTTCCAGATCCTGCTCCTCATGGCCTTATCTGTCCCTTTGATCCGCTCCATTCATCCTGAGCCTGTCTCCTTCTTCCTGTGCATGCTTGCCCCGGGGGGACGAGAGCCCGCGCCTGGGGCCCCCAGAGGTCACCCTGGCCCTCCCCCGGCCCCAGACGGAGCGGGGCTGCTGGGCAGGGGCTGGACGCCTGGCTTGGCTACCTGTCCCCTCTGCCGGGTGGGGCTGGGCCGCAGGGTCAGGGGCCAAGGGGAGGAGGCAGAGGGTGGCAGGGGCAGCCCAGCACTTCAGCCCCAACAGCGCCCCGAGAAGCCAGGGTCCAGCAGCCCAGCGAGGCCCTGCACACAGCCTCGTGATGACGCCTGCCCACCGCTCTCGAGGCTCCCCTGTGAGGACAACCTCTCTCTGCTCCTTGGGTGGAGCCGGGGGAAGGGCTGCCGTCCCTGGATGGGGGCAAGCCAATCCCCAAAGCACAATCCAAGGACCCTGAGGGTGGGTGGGAGTCCCAGGGTCCTGGTCCTGGAACACTAGCTCTGTGCACGTGGGGTTTGCTTTGATCACGGCTGTATCTCAGCATCTGGCCCAGTGTCTGCTGAGGTGGGGTAAATGGTGAGGGAGTGGATATGTGAATGGATGGACAGACAGATGGATGGATGGACAGATGGATGGATGGATGGATGGATGATGGACAGATGGATGGACAGATGGATGGATGGATAGACAGATGGACAGATGGATGGATGGATGGATGGGTGGACAGATGGATGGACAGACGGATGGATGGATAGATGGACAGATGGACGGGCAGATGGACAGATGGATAGATGAACAGATGGATGGATGGATGGATAGATGGACAGATGGACGGATGGACAGACGGATGGATGGATGGATGGGTGGACGGACAGATGGATGGGTGGATGGATAGATGGATGAATGGATGGACAGATGGGTGTATGGATGGACAGATGGATGGATGGACAGGCAGATGGGTGAGCGGGTCTCTGCGCTGCCAGGCTAGCTTCCCCTCCCCTGTTTCTGCTAGTGACCGGAGTGGGATGTGTGGGGCATGTTCTCCCACAACCAGTGCCCTGGTCCCCCCTGAGCACCAGCTCCTTCCTGGGGTGCCCGGACTCTGCGTGTCACTGTGGGCCTGACCATCCCCCTGCAGCCAATTTCCCCATCCGAGCCCTTTGTGCGGCTCCCGTGCTCAGGCTGAGCCCTCCTAGCCCGCCGGCCTCACAGACGCGCTCTGGAGGCCTTGCCCTCGCCCCGCGGTGCAGGGTAGCAGAGCCGGGTCTGAACGCGTGGCGGACCCACTGGGCTCAGCTGCCCTTCTGTGAGGTGCCGGGACGGCCCTGGGCGGCCGCCTCGTCAGGCAGAACCTGGGGCTGTCAAGGCCCCCGTGGGTGGACCTGTCCCTCTGCGAGGACACTCCCTGGAAGAAGGGACACTGCCTCTCGAGCTCAGCACATCCCTCTGGGTCCCTGGGCCCTCTCTGCCGACACACCCAGAGCACTTGGCTCCGCGTTGAGACGTGCGCCGACCCCCCGCATGCCCTTCCTACGGGTGGCATGTGGACTCCGCGGGTTCGGGCGTCCCTGGCTCTTCGGGCCCCGCCGGGGACCGGGGGCTCTCCGAGGGCACTTCAGAGGTGGTCCCGGGCCAACTGCAGGGTCTTTGACGTCTGAGCAGCTGGAGTCCGCCAGCCTCCCCCAGGGTTCTCGGAACCCCATGACGAAGATCCAGAACCTTCCTTTGCTTCAGGCCTGGTGAGGCCCTCTGAGGTCAGACCCAGCGGGGGCTGGACCGCTGAGGTTCGGAGCAGGAGAAGGCAAGGCGGCCGCTTCCACAGAAACTCCCTCTGCCCGGATCCCGTGAGGTAGGGGGCTGCTTGCTTGCAGCCAAGCCAGCCTCCTCCCTGGTGGGGGCTCTGCTGGTGGACAGCAGGCGCCGAAGCAGGGGCTGGAACCTTCCAGAATGGAGACGCGGCCTCCTCTTTGAGCACCAGATGGCCACAGGTCTGGGGGTCCCCAGCTTCCAGCCCATGTTCAAGGGCTTCTGGGTCCAGGTCCAGTCTGTGCCCTGTGCACATGGACGGTCTGGGGCAGGCTCCTCGGGGTTCCCCTGGGTGCTGAGGGGAAGCGGGGTGTCTCTGGAGGGCCGCCACCTTGCCCCACATGCAGGGGCCTCGGGGTTTGGGTTCAGAGCAGAACCCTGCTCTAGATCTGAGACGTGAGGGCGCGTGTGTGCGAGCTGTTCGCGTGTTCCCGTGTTTGTGCATTTTCTTCGGGAGACGCCACGTTGATCGTGGCCGACGGCCAGCTCCAGAGAGGGACACGAGGTGGCTGGAGGTCTCTCGGACCCTCACGCTCGCACCTCACATCTGGCCCGGGTTTTTGTCCTCAGTGGTCCGTCAGTGGGAGGAGCCTGACCAGGAGCCCTCTCTCGGCGGGTGGGTGGTCCTGGAACCCGGCAGGGTGTGCTGGGGTGCTGAGCCCCAGGGGGCCACAGCCAGGCCACGGGCCGCCGTGGGGCCTCAGTCTATGGCGTGGAGTCCTCCACGTCCTTGGCCAATGCACGGGACAGTCACCTGTCCTTCTTGTCCTAGGCAAGGCTCTGGGAAGGGCTGACGGGGGGCTGCCAATGAGGCCAGGCCGTCCCATCAGGCCTCCCAGGTCCCACTGGCAGGGCCACACCAGTCCCCAGCCACCGACTCCAGGCCCACGGCAAGAGCAGCCCCAAGGGCGGTGGGGGCGTGGGGGACTAAGAGGCCCTGGGAGGGGTCAGCCCGAGGGCCATCCCACCAGAACCCTGGTCACTTCCCGGGGCGCAGGGAGGCCCAGGACTCCAGTCTCCACTGGCCTGTCCTACAGCTGGAGTCAGGGGCAGGGGCAGTGCCGAGGGGCCAGGCACACTCAGCCTTTGCGGCGGCGGGGGCAAGGGGGTGGGCAGAGAAAAAGGTGAGGCAGATACAGCTCCGTGGACAGAAGGCAATGCAGGGATGTGCTGAAAATAAAAGGAGTAAGCTCCCCGTGGCTGGGAGCAATCAAGCAGCGACCAGCCAGAAGAACTGTGGGGACACCCTCGGGGGTGCTGGGGAAGGAACGGGCTAGGTCCTGTGTCCCTGCCGATCTTGAGGGCCACTGACACTGAAATCCGGCCCCGCTCCCACCCGAGGGGCCTGCCGAGCGCACGCAGTGCTCAGCTGGGGTCTGTTGATCGACTGCCCGCTCTCCCCGAGCTCCGTGGCCATCTGCAGCCATGAGGCACGGGACGTGGGAGCCCCCAGCCTCACGGGCACCGGACTCCATCTCACCAGAAGTGCCGTAATGTCTCTCCCAAAGCAGAAACCGCTCAGAAGGTTTTGACTTTCTTTCTAAACATTTCTCCGTAAGGTGTTGGAATGCCTTCGGCTAACCCGCTGCCTTGATTCGGCACTGGCTGCCAGCTGAAGGGCTGGCGGGCGGGGGAGGCAGAGGCCGGGCCCGGGGTCCTGGGACAGCTTAGGTCGACCCTGGACCCGGAAGGCCACCTCCCTCCTCTTCCCCAACAGCCTTCGGCACCCCCCTTGGCACCTGGTCCCCCAGGGTCCTGGGCCCAGGGAGCTGCGTGCCCCCTGTGCCCTCCACCAGGGCCCTGGCCATCAGGTCACCACACCTGGGCCTTGATCTCCATCCCCAGCGTCTGGGAACTGGAGCCAGGAAGACCGAGGAGAGAGGGGGGCCTGTTCCGCGGGACACCAGGGGGCGGGGCAGGGGTCTTTCCTGGGGCGCTGAAACCCTGCTGCTTGCTGCCCCCTCCCTCTAGGCCAGACCCCCGTCGGTGCGCCCGGTCAGTGTCTCAGGGCAAGGGAGGTTTGGGAAGAGGGGGACAAAAGTGCACAGGCTGTGGGAGGTGGCCCTGGGCAGGTGCCCCCCGGGCTGCTTGCTGTCCATCTGGTCCCGCCCATAGCCAAGGGCAGCACCAGCAGGAACAGTTGGTGCTCGCGCCAGGACATGGGAGGGACCGCGGGCACCCCAGCCTGTCGCGGGCTTTGTGGGAGCTGCGTGGGGTGCCCAAGGCTGCGTCCTTCCCTTGCCCAGGAGGATCCAGGGGCCGCAGAGGAGGAGGTGTCTGGGGGCCCCCCAGCTTCAGGGCCCAGTGGCAGGGACTAGAGGCTCGCGTGTCCTGGCAGCAGCTTTCTTTCTTTTTTTTTTTTTAAAGATTTTATTTATTTATTTCACAGAGGGAGAGAGATCACAAGGAGGCAGAGAGGCAGGCAGAGAGAGAGAGGGGGAAGCAGGCTCCCCACTGAGCAGGGAGCCCGATGCGGGCCTCGATCCCAGGACCCTGAGATCATGACCTGAGCCGAAGGCAGAGGCTTTAACCCACTGAGCCACCCAGGCGCCCTTGGCAGCAGCTTTCTGCACGCCCACCACAGCTGTCTGTCTGTAAGGCCGTCCATCCTGGGGGCCGGGACGCAGGCAGCCGGGCGGTGGTGGGGAAGGGGCGCCGCGGGACCCTGTGCTCTGGCAGCCAGTGATGAGAAGGAGCAGGGACCCCTATGCGCACCGCTCCCCTTGCCGGGGCCCTCCCATCACCAGGGGCAACCTCCCCCCTGAGGCTCAGTCCTGCGTGGTCCAGGCTCCCCCACTGCCCACAGCGCAGCCCCCTTTCCGCCGGGGCCTGAGGCTCAGGACTGGAGACCCTCCCTCCCGTGGCCGCCCGGGTGTCAGCCCAGCCGCGCAAGGAAAAGATCCTTCCTGCACAGGGGGCCCCGCAGGGTTGGGTGGTGCTCCCAGCTCTGCAGGGAGAGTCAGGGAGCCGATGTCCACCTGCTCCCGGCCCTGGCCCCGCCCGCTCAGGCTCTGGACGGGCTGGTCATCGAGCGTGGCCTGTGCGCTGGACCCCTCCTCTCCTCACGGCGACAGAAGGTCCTCTGCTGACAGCACAGAGGCATTTAATTCAGAAAAGTGTGTCTGGGTCTCTTGGGATGGCCTGCCCGCCCTGAGGGCTGAGCGGCCATCCTGGTCCGGATGCCACGTGGGAGTCCTGCTCTCTGGGGACCAAAGGCTCGGTTATTCGGGGGAGAAATTGAATTAGGACTAATTTTAGGCCAGATCTAATCAGGTCCCCAGCCCGCCGGGGGAGCGCTGTCTGGCTGGGGCTGTCGGGACCAGGATGGCTGACTTGTCCCCCGCGGTCAGGGCCTGCCCCGGTGTCCCCTTCCCAGGCGGGACCTCGGGTGGGCGCCCCGGAAACCACGCCACACGCAGCTCCCTGTGGCCGAGCGGGCCACGGAGCAGGATCCGGAGCCGTCCTGTGCTCAGGGAAGACGTCCCCCATCCGCGTCACCCACCCCCATCCCCCCAGGCTGGTCAGTACCTGAACGTCTATTTCTCCGTCCCTGGAGAGATGTGTGAGGACTGGGCTTCCCCCCAGATCCTTGGTGGAAAATTTTAAACATGAAGTGATGAAGACTAGAACAACAAACCCCCGGACACTGGAGGCTCTGGTCTCAGGCCTCGCCACCCCGGCCCAGCACCATTTTGAAGCAAATCAAAAGTACTTTTCTTTTTTTTTTAAGCATATCAGAAACTGTACTTTGAACCCCACCTGGACAGCACAGAAAAAAAATCACATCCAACGTGAGAGCTTCCTACTCGCTCTCCGGTGCCTCATCCCCGTGTCTGTGTGCGTCTCCTTTTGTGAGCGGAACACGCGGTCCCGAGTCCCTGGCTTCCCTGCACCCCGTGACCCCGTCCTGGGCACCCCGCTCGGGCTGCGAGCGAGCACACAGACGGAGGCGGGCCGGCGACATCCGTGCGCCTTGCACCAGCCAACCAGCTCCCGGCTCTCGGACCCCCACCTGCTGGTCCTGTGCTGTCCTGGCTGGACGCGGGACCGTCGAGGCGCGCCCCAGGCAAGCTGGGCTTTGACACGACCAGGTGCGGGGCGCCTGGGGGGCTACATCGGTGAAGCGTCTGCCTTCGGCTCAGGTCATGATCCCGAGGTCCAGGAATCGAGCCCCGCATTGGGCTCCCTACTCAGCGGGAAGTCTGCTTCTCCCTCTCCCTCCGCGGCTCCCCCTGCTTGTGCTGTCAAATAAATAAATTTTTTAAAAAATGTGTAAGGTGACCAGGTACGACCAGCTCGTGTTCTGAGAGGGCCATTTTCAGAGCAGCTGAAGCTGGTGGCAGCGACCACCCAGTCATTCCCCAAAGTTTGCGGCGGTGCCCGCTCTGCGCCCAGGCTCGGGCCTGTGGGCTGGAACGAGACCGGGCAGGCAGAGGCTCACTCCGTGCTCCCTGGGCGGGCCCAGCAGGCGAGGGAAGGAGCCCTGGGCCAGACTCCAGGATCCTCGGCCCCGGCACCGAGGAAGGGCCGTGGGGGCCCCTGCGTGGGTGACGGGCTCTCCACTGCACAATGGGAGTAGGGCCCACACACCCTTGTCCTGAGAACTGTCCAGCCACCCGGTCCCCCTGAGCTTGGTGTCACTCAAGGCCCCACTGGGCCACCTTCCCAGAGCCCTCCGGAGTGGGGACGAGCTGCCCAGTCTGGCAGGCCACTTGGTCTGGCAAGAGCCTGGAGAGAGACTGGGGTGGGCGTGGGGGTGGGGGTCAGGGCCGCTGGAGCAGCCTCACCTGCCCGGTCAGTGCCACCACTGGGAGCTTCCGGCCGCGCAGACGGGACCACACCCGGCACCCCCAGAGCTGTCGGCCCAGACAGCGTCTCACACGTCGGCCGGCCACTCCCCAGACCGCATCCCAGGCCAAGGCGCAGACAGCTGGGGCACAGTTAGCCAAGGGGCCGGGGGCCGGTGCAGTGGACAAACCAGGCTCTGAGCGGGCCCCAGGGCCCAGGGGCCCAGCTTGACGGTGGGGCCAGGACCGGTGGGACCCTCTCGGGGAAGGGTGCCCCGGGGGCCGGAGCGGCCAGCTGCTGGGCTGCGTCCTGCCTCTGCTGCAATCTCTGGCCCCTTGGGAGCCAGGCATAATTATGATCCCCACTTTCCCAGCCAGACAGCTCAGGCCCCCACGTCTGGGACTCGAGTCCAAGCAGGCATCCTGACGGCGGGGTTCCCAGGGCGCCGACCCCCCCGGGGGAGGGCAGGGGGAGAGCCGGGGCATGCACGCCGTGCTCGGGGCTCCGCGCTGCCAGGACATCGGTGACTGGGTCCCGGAAGCTGGCAGCTGTCCCCCCCACGCCTCTGCCCCAGCTCCCCCACATGCCGCTGCTGCAGTCACCTGGGAAAGGAGCCCTATCTAGCTCGGAGCCTGCTCGTTGCCCGAGTCCCTCTGTGGGCCTGCGGGTCTCCGCTGGCCTCGGCGGTCTGGCCTGATGCCCCCTCCCTCCACACGCAGACACACAGCGAGCCCAGGTGTGGGCTCACACACGCACACCCCTGCTCTGGCTCCCTGGGGCTGGGAGGCAGCTCAGGGCCCTGGTGGCTCTGAGGACCCACCGGCTTCCGAGGCTGGGCCTGGAGTGGCCGTTGCTCTTTTCAGCCCCAGCCCTAAATCACAGAGCCCACCCCACAGCCCCTCCATCGGGGCCTGGCCACCCCGGAGCCAGTGGGGGACTCCAGGCCGCCACGGCACCCGCTCTGCCCTGGGGCACGAGGCAGAGGTCTGGACGTCCGCGGGGTCCCTCAGAGGGGGCCCAAAGAGCTTGGAGAGCTGACTGCAAATCCCAGGCAGGTGCCCACCAGACCCCCAGCGGGGAGCCCCTGCGTCTGGGGGGAGCAGAGTCGCCGAGGGGCGAGGCCGAGGGGCTGGGGGACGATCTGGGGCATCCCAGAGCCTCAGCGGCCAGAGCCACCTGCTAGCACGGCCCCGCTCCCGGCCAAGGAGGAAGGCGACGGGGCTCTCAGACCTCAGGTCCTCGGGCAGAGACCCCCCTGTCCTAGGGCACCATGGGTCTGCCTCGTGACCCAGCCCAGTCCCCAGGCCAGCCCGTAACTAGCAGGCCCTACTCGTCTCCTGCTGGGCTGCCAGCGGGCTTGCTCGTCCTTGGGACCAGCCGCCGTGTGGCCGGGACAGCAGCCGACCGGACGGCCAGTGTCGCCGGGCGTGGTCCTCGCCCGCGGGGACCTCTCTGGACACCAGGACCAGGCCAGGCAGGCGTGGTGGGGATGGAGGGCATCCAGGGGCCTCTGCCGGTCCCTCCCGGCCCTGGCCCTCCTGCCTGTAGCCAGCACGCCGGGGCTTGCCGAGGAGCCGAGCGGAGAGCCGGCCCCCACGAAGCCGGGTGTCCCGTCAGCCTGGCCTGCAGGGCTGCAGCCTGCCTGGGGAGCTCCCGGGGACGACGTGGGCTGGGTTGGCCTGGCTGTCCCCCAACACTGTCTCCTTCCGGCAGCGTGGCTCAGCCCGGGGTGCGTCTCCTTCCACTCCCCCTGGTCCCTCACGTGCCCCTCAATCAGCCATACACCCCTCTCTATCCCCAGGCCCTCTGGGGGGGGGGCCCTGCCGGCTCCAGCCCTCAGTCCCTGCACGGAGCTCCCGGGGGTCTGGGCCGAGTCTGTCCCGCGTTTGGACACCCACTGTGCAGACCACGGCACCAAGCCGGCCCAGAGCCACAGCCACGGATGCGTGAACCACGGAATCTTCTGGGGTTCTGGAGGGAGGGGTAGCTGCCGGATGAGGGCCATGCCCAACTCCCCCCGGAGCCGGCTGGGAGGTGTGCGCTGAGTCTCCCCGGGGGCGTCGGGCAGGTGGGGCTCCCGGCCTGGGGCCCCAGGAGGCTGGACAGGACGGTGCCAGGCGCACTGCTAAGGGCCAGCTCGAGACACTTTCTCCACCTCCAGCCTGGCACCGTCCCAAGGGGAGAGGGAGAGGTGCCACCTTGCCCCTCCACCGTGGGCCCTGTCCCCAGCTCCGTCCAGGGCCCTTCCCTGCGCCGACGACAGCTCCCTCTCTGGTAGGAACTGGCTCCGGGCTGCGCGGGAGGGGCCTCGCGCGGTGAGGCTGCCGAGGCACTGGTGTCGCCGGGAAGGTCCCGCAGGGTCGGCGCCAGTGGAGGGGCTGACACCTGAGCCGGGGCACCCCAGGAAGGAGAGGAGCTGGGCACCCCAGGTGGAGGGTCTGGGACGAGCAGAGCCCGGGCGGCAGGAGTCTGGGCTGTGTGGACAGCAGAGAGGTACGGCTGCGAGTGCCTGGGGCACCGGGCTGGGGACTCGGACTAGGGCCTCGGGTGCCGGGGAGCCATGGAGAGCAGAACCTGCCTGGTGAGCACTCACTGGGGTCCCACCCACAGGGCGAGCCCCGGCACCTCATCCTCGGAGCACCTGGGAGGCTGCCGCATGGGCATCGCCGGAGCCCGTGGGCTGGTGCACAGCCAAAGAGGAAAGGAGGGGTGGCCCAGAGGGCAGGTATGCGGCAGGGAGGGGGCACTGCCTCTGCAAAGGGCAGAGGCAGGAATGCGTAGGCTGTGTGCTCAGGAGGGCAGGAGCCACCAAACTTGGCCTGGCCCTGGAGGGCCGGAACGGTGAGGGCGTCCAACGCCGCTGGCTGAAGCCCGTGGAGCACTCGCAGCTCCTGGCTCACACGGCTCCCGGACATGGGGCCCAGGAGGCATCCCGTGGCCCCTCGGAGCCCAGCCTTGGACCCGAGCCGGGTGGCACAGAGAGGGGAGGCCAGCCCTGGCCGGGAGGTCTCACCAAACACTTTCTCAGGGTCCCTGGAGGGACGCAGGGGAGCCGCCACAAGCTAAAAACTCCAGTAGCAGACAAAGTAGGGGTCTGCTGGTGAAACGGAAAGCTGGAACTCTGGAGGACCCCCAACGGCCTCAGCAGACTTCCCTGAACGTCCAGGAGGTGGGCAGAGGGACTGACCCAGGGCTGTGGGGTTGGCCAAGGGCCAGGCCCAGGTGCAGGAGGAAGGGGTCAGACCTTCAGGGGCACATGGGTGCGGACTGTGGACACCGGCCCTGCAGGCCGGTGGGTCGCACAGCCAGGAGGCCCGCTGCTCCCTGCCATCCCTGGGCGGACAGACGACCCCAAAGGGACACGGTCCCTAACCCTGGCCAGCCCATCCTGGCTGGGGCTGCAGGGAACACAGCACCGAGCAGGGAGTCCCCAGCGGCTTGGCCCCCAGTGTTGTCCTGTGTGGGCGCCATCACCCCCGGGAGGCCCCCCAACCACCCTGACCACCCCCTCGCACCCAGCAGCCCAAGAGTTCTGGTCCCACAGGGCCCTCACCTGAGCCTCACTGCGCTTCTGGGGGTCTCTATGCCCCACAACAGACCTCAGCTGGCCTCAGCCACCTTCCTTCGGGTTCCTGCCTTCCCACTGCCCCCGTCCCCTCTGCAGCCCCCCAACCCCGCCTTCTGCACTCCAGCCCCCAGCCCCAGCCCCCGAGCATCTGCTAGTAGCTTCCAACCTGCTCCCGGGTCTGGGGGTGCCCTCCCGCGTGCTGAGCCCGTCTGCGGCGGCTGGGACGGACCCTGAACTACCGCTCGTCTTGGTTCTGAGTGGCTGCCCCTCCGCCCCCCTCCAGACAGCCTCAGCGCCCAGCCGCTGCCCTCTCCTCCTGCCCTTGGACTGGCCGGATGGCGGTGGTACCAGTGGTCGGCGGACACCATGCCCACGGGGCCAGGCCCCACACCTCCCCTTGTCCCTCCTTAGTCAACAGAGACCCTCCTCTGGCCCCTGTCCTTGCTCAGCGCATGTCCGCCCCTGGGGACATCCCTCCACCAACGGCCCCTCGTCTCCTTCTCCCGGTTTCCCCTCGCAGCTGCCCCAACCCTCCGCCAGCCTCCCGTGGCACCCCAGGCCCTGCTGCCCCCACCAGCCTCAGATGGACTGGGGTCCGGGACTCCCTGCGTGGCAACCGTATGGGGACACGTCAAACCTCCCCTCCAAAGTCTGAATTTTGCACTGTTGCCGGAGATGGCTGGGGTCTCAGAGCAGCTCGCAGTTTTCTCCCGACGACGGGGAGCTCGTCCCTTCACAGCATGACTCTTCTCAATTGTCAGAGTTCTCCCGCCCGCGGCTACCCACTCAGGGCATCTCCCCAGCCCCGTGGGGCCAGTCGCCAGGGGAAGTGGCAGCCCCAATTTGAGAGCCTTTTGAAAGTGTTTTTCCTTTGTTTGGTTTTATTTAGAAATCTCCCAAATTTTACCAAGCTAAAGACACAACCACAACAATGTGTAGCCTGGGCGGACGGGTGGCATAAACAGCCCCTCCCCCGCTGCCCAGCCCCCCAAACCGCTGTCCCCCAACTCGGCGGCAAAAAATGCCAGACGTGTCTAAGAAGACACACAGTGCTGCGGACAGAGCTGGGAAATGTCCGTGTCCCACATGCGTGTGCACACGTGCAACCACGGCACACACGTGGACGTGCGCTCACACTCATGTGCCCACGCACAGATGACACACGAACAGCACACAGATGCGCACACACACATGCCCACAACACACATGTGAACATGTGCTCACACTCATGTACCCGCACATGGACACACACGAACAGCACACACCTGGGCACACAGACACACGTGTGTACACACGCACACACCCACCAACACACACACGTGAACGTGCACTCACACTCATGTACCCACACACGGATGCGCACAAACAGCACACATGTGTGCAGACACACATGTGCACACATGCACACACAGACATGCCCACACACATGTGAACATGCACTCACACTCATGTGCCCACACACGGACACGCACGAACAGCACACACGTGTGCACACGCGCACACACACGCACACTGCACTTACACTCGCACATGCACACATGGACGTACATAAACGGCACCTGTGCACACACACATACGTGCACATACATGCCCCCCACGTGAATGTGCACTCACACTCGTGTACCCACACACAGACGCACATGAACAGCACACACACGTGCACACTGCATGCACAGCATATGGGTGTGCACACACGCACACACAGGCACACACACAGGTGTGCAGACACGCTCACACACTCACGCTGCAGCAGGGTAACCCTTGCCTCAGTCCTGGCTGCCAAGTAGAAATAGCTCGGGGGGGAGGGACCCGTCGGCCAGACCCACCCCCCTCACTGTGCCTCCATCCTCTGTGCCTCAGTTTCCCCTTCACCGCCCCCCACCCCTTCTAAGGTCCTTGGCAGAATCCAGTGGGCCCGGGTAACCGGCTCTGCAATTCAGCAAGTACGGCCACGTGACATGTCCCACAGGGGTCCTCGGAGCCAAGGCCCTGGGGCCCCTCGGGAGAAGATGGGCGCCCTGCCCCAAGGGAGAACCTCACAGTGTGGAGGAGGGATGGGGGAGCCCCAAGGACTGGCCACGGAGCCCAGCGGCTTTAGAGCCAACGAGGCTGCCCCCTAGGCTGCACCCCCCACAGCCTGCACCCCCCAGGCTGTACTGCTTCCAGCTACACCCCCCGAGCCCACACCACCGAGAAGGCCCCAGTTCCCCTCAGGAGCCTTCCCCACGGTGCCCAGAGTGAGCAGGTGGGTCCCGCCCCCCTCACTGTCCAGGGGTGTCCCCCATAGAGGGCCAGTCCCTCGGCTGAGAACACACAGCCTTCAGCTGGTCCTGTAAGTCAGGCCTGCCGGCCCCCACGGCCCCCTCGTCACGGCCCTGCAGGCCTGAGAACCAGCTCCGACTGGTCCGTGCTCCGAGGGCACCCCGGGAGCCCTCCTGCCCCCAGGACCCCCATAACCCTCAGCATAAGGGGAGTGGCGCCCGACGGGAGGGTCCCGGAGCCGGAGGGGGCACCTGCGGGACGCTGAGCCCCTCCACTCGGCACCAGACAGGCCAGGCCCGGGGAATTCTGTTGGCACGGAGGCAGGAAGGAGAGGAGCCTGGCCTCCCGAAATGTTTACTACATCAGGAAGTTAATTCACTCGCACGGGCTTCGGTGACGAAGGATAAACACACACACTCGCTCGGGACAAATTGAGTCCAGGCCCACTCAGCCTCTGCCCGGCCAGCGCAGGCGGGATGGTCACAGCCCACGAGCTGGGGGTCAGGCGGGGGGCCGAGGGCAGGGCCTGGTCCCACCCCACCCTCCCGGGCCAGGGCCCGCCTGCCTGCTCAGAGCTGTCACCGTTACACAACCCCAGACTGTTTCTGCATTAATGTCCCGCCGAGGGGGGCCGCTGACCCGCGGGCTCAGGAATGTGCCCGCATGGAGCCTGGGGGAGGGGGCCGCCGCGGCACCGCGGGGCGGGTGAGGGGCACCGGGCATCCATGGTCCCCCCCGCTGCTGCCCGGCCCGGCCCAGGGGGGCTCTGGCACAGGAGCTGGGGCACGGGTGCTGAGGGGGACGCTCGAGGGAGCCAGAGGGCGGCAGATGGAGGGGGGACGCGCCAAGGGCAGCCCGCCTCCCTTTGGCCCCCAGAGGCAGCTACCTGTCGGGAGTCAGAGCACGCCAGCCTCCGCCCTGGCAAGGTCCCCAGCATCAGCTGCTCATCTGTAAATGGGATAATCCCACGCCACCTGCCAGGGCTGCCAAGAGGACTCAGAGCAAGACCCCGGCCCTTGCCTTCTCTCCTGCCGTCCTGGCGCTGCGCCCCTCCGTGGCTGCCGCCAGTCCCCTGGGGCCTGCGTGCCCGCCGGCCTGGCCTTCGCACGGGGCCCTTCGTGAATGCCGACTCCCAGCCCGGCCCCCGGCTCCCTCCTCGGCCGGCCTTCCCAGTGCCTGCAGGGTCCACGCCGCACACACTCAGAGCAGCCCTGCCAAGGACGAACAGCGAGAGGCCCACCGTGCAGATAGGGGCACCGAGGCACAGAGGGACCGTTTGCTCCCGAAGGCCTGCTGCCGGAGATGCTCAGCCCCCTGCCAGTCCCGGCCGTGCCCGCGGCCCCTCACGCCCTGCTTCAGGAGACCACCTGCCCCGCCACCGAGACCACCGCCCACGTCCAGCACCACCAGCTTCCTGAAGCACAGGGCCCATCATGATCCTTCCCCGCCTCACCCTCCACCCCCAGGGCCTTGGGGCTTCGGGGTGACCTGAGCCAGCAGCTGGCCCGAGGAGGCCTTCGCCATGGACCCCCGCTTCCGCCTCCGAGGTCCCTGAGGCCGCGTCGCAGCTCCCTGCCGAGGCCTCTCCTCTGTTGAGCGGCCGGCCCCAGGGCAGAGACAATTCACAGCGTCCACCTGGCCGGCACGGACCTGCCATGGACGCCGGAAAGGTGCCCTCCCCGCGCTGTGGGCGTCGGAGACTTTGGGGTCTTTGTGCAGGTGCAGATACGGTGGCTGGGGGTGGCACCCAGCTCTACTCCATGTTCACGCGCGGTGAAGCCTTGCCCGCCGCGGCCCCAACTGGTGTGCAGGGCCAGCGGGAGGGACTGGCACGGAGCTGGTGGCAGGGGTCACTGCTGCAACCACGGCCGGACAGGGATGGAGACGATGCTGCTGGCTGAAGGTGGCCAGGGAGGGCCAGAGCTGGTCCTGCCCCCTGCAGTCCCGCCCAGCCAGCCGTGGGGGAAAGACCCCCACGCCCCAGGCGCAGGGCCGGGCGGAGAAAGGCAGGTGTCTGGTCCAGGCCCCGAAGGCTCGGGGACACTAGGGGGGAGCTCACGCCTCTCCAGAGTACACAGGGGCAACAGCTTCCCCAAGAGACCCACGCCCCCTCCCCAAGTTCTCCATCTTGCCGGTCCGGTGCGGGGTGGTGCTTAGGAGTGACGCCGGGCCGGGAGTGGCCCCCCCGAGCCAGCGGCGGGCTGCGTGCCCTCTCGGGCTCCGGCTCACCTCGGCCCCAGGGCAGAAGCCAATCGCAGGCCCTCGGTAGCCCTGGGTTCGCGCCCCTGCCTCCTCCCTGCACCAGTGACCTGGCCTGCTGGGCTCCCGCATCCCCAGGATGCCCTGTGCTCCCCCGGGCTGGCTTCAGGGAAGTGGGGCTGGTTTGCCTCTGAGGCTGAGGGGGAACCAGCCCTCGGGGTGGACTCGGCTGTCAGAGGGCCCAGGGCCGGTCTAGCGAACTGGGGGACGGTGGCACCCAAGGGACAGAGGGCTCTGCCCTCGCCTGCGTGAGCCCCCCCCCCCGGAACCCCGTCAGGCGGAAGTGAGCGGTGTGAGCCCGTGCAAGCGGCCCGGGGTCTGTGCTGTTGTCCGGGGCTGCGGCCGGGGCTGGCTCCAGGCCATAGCCCAGCAGTGCCCGGAGCATCTGTGGCACGTGCCCCTGCCAGACACCCCTTACCTCCCCTTGACCCTGGGGCTCCTCTTCTTGGCCCCACAGCCCGGTCGGCATAGCCTGAGGGTCCCCGCACTGCCCAGGCAGCTCAGACAGCAACCACAGCCTCCAGAGACCATTCCAGAGCCTCGGACCCTGGTCGTGGCCCTGGCCACTGCCTCCGCATACCCCATGACCCAGAGGGAGTGCAGCCCGGCCGGGCAGCCCCGTGAAGCATCTGGACCCCTAGCGAGCCCTTCACCAGTGAAGAAAGGAGGCGTGCGCCTGGTGAACCCCAGCCCCGCGAGCCCGGCCCATGTCACACGCCCCGAGCAGGGCCACACGTGGATCTCCTCGGGTCTTCGTGGGTTGGGCAAAGGGGCTTTTCCTCGCTTACTTCTTCCTGCTGAGTGACCGACCACCACCGCCCCCGCTACTGGGCCCTCGCCACCCCGCTGGCAGCCTGCCCCCGCCCTGCCAAGCTCCGTGGCGGGCCCGTGAGCGCCCCTCCATCCCTGCCCAGGTGCCCAGACTTCAGGTGGCTCCTCCCCGGCCCAGAGCGGCTCTGACCCTCCCATGGACACACCCCACCCTGCCAATCCGTCTTCCCCCTGGCAGCCGCCCAGACCCCACAATGTGAACTCCACCGTCCCCTGCTGAGAACCTTCCCAAGGCCCCCAGCTCCCCTCCCCCGCCCCCTCGCCCCCCAACCCCCCGCAGGGCCAGACCTCGTGCCGGGGCCTCCCCCCCACAGCCACGTGCTCGGGGCTCGGCTGCCTCTGCCCTTGGGTTCTGCCCCGCACGCAGTCCCCGACCTCGGAATCCCCCGCCCCGCGCCCCCCGGGGCGGCACTACGGGCCCCCACCTTTCTCAGCTAAACGCCACCTTCTCCCGGGTGCCCCGGCCTCCCGCACGGCCTGGGGGGCGGAGGGGAGGGTTAGGAGGGAGGCCCGGCCCCACCGCCCTGGGCGGGCTGTCTCCCCCTCTGGGAAGTGGGGATGCCCCGGCACAGCGGAAGGACCGCGTGGGGAATTCATAAACTATCGGACAAGAGTGTTTAAAAGAGCCGCTGGCCTCAGTGGCCACGCGTGGTGGGGGCTGTTACTCCTGCGTCTGTCGGATGCGAGGGCCAGAGGGAGGGCGGGCCTGGCGCTCTGGGGACACATTGGGGCCGGAGCTGAACGCCTCCCCAGGGACAGTTGGGCAAAAGGAGCCCAGGGAGCAGGTGGCCAAGCTGGGGACCAGCCCGTGTCTCTAAAGTTCAAGTCCCAGGCAGGCGGATCTGAGGGGTGGAGAGAGGGACAGTGTCCGAGACAAAGCTGGTGAGGCTGGTGGTAGGACGCCCCCAGGCCTCCCGGATCCTAGGACCCAAGCCAGAGCCCGGTCTGTGCCACCAGAAGGCCCAGAGGGGGGTCTCTTGCTGGCCTCGGGGCCAGCCTGGTTATGGGGGGACCCGGCGGCGGTGGCTTCCGTGCTGGCCTTCAGTGGGCAGGCCCCCAGGCCCTGGGCAGGAGGCGGCATGGTAGCCCGGCCCCCAACAGTCTGAGGCTCCCACAAAGCCCAAAGCGAGAAACCCCGTGTCATGCAGACACTCCGACCTCCTAGAGTTCTGGGCACAGTGCCAGTGACTGGGGCGGAGGGCGAAGGGCCTGGGACCCCGCAGTGGGTGCTATAGCAAGCGGCGGGACTGGGGAGGGTCCTGCCCATCCTCTGGCCACCCCCTGCAGGCCTCCTGTGTCCCCCAACGCCCGCCCTGGGGCACAAGAGCATTCACACTGGGCAGAACCCTATGCACCAGCGGGGTCCCCCCGAGGGGCTGTCCACGCACACGGGGGGCCTCCGCCGTGCCCCCGGCTGCCCCGAGGGGCTCCCCGTCCGCGCACACGGGGGGCCTCCGCCGTGCCCCCGGCTGCCCCGAGGGGCTCCCCGTCCGCGCACACGGGGGGCCTCCGCCGTGCCCCCGGCTGCCCCGAGGGGCTCCCCGTCCGCGCACACGGGGGGCCTCCGCCGTGCCCCCGGCTGCCCCGAGGGGCTCCCCGTCCGCGCACACGGGGGGCCTCCGCCGTGCCCCCGGCTGCCCCGAGGGGCTCCCCGTCCGCGCACACGGGGGGCCTCCGCCGTGCCCCCGGCTGCCCCGAGGGGCTCCCCGTCCGCGCACACGGGGGGCCTCCGCCGTGCCCCCGGCTGCCCCGAGGGGCTCCCCGTCCGCGCACACGGGGGGCCTCCGCCGTGCCCCCGGCTGCCCCGAGGGGCTCCCCGTCCGCGCACACGGGGGGCCTCCGCCGTGCCCCCGGCTGCCCCGAGGGGCTCCCCGTCCGCGCACACGGGGGGCCTCCGCCGTGCCCCCGGCTGCCCCGAGGGGCTCCCCGTCCGCGCACACGGGGGGCCTCCGCCGTGCCCCCAGCTGCCCTCTCCTCACACGGCTGTGTTCGCCCCGGCCTTCGCCCGCCTCTGCGTCTTCTCCTTCTGGACGGACGGAGCATCCTTGGGGCAGGGGCCGAGGGAAGCTCCGTCCGGACAGCCGGTGTCCACGATGGGGCGCCAGAGCCTCCTGCCCAGGGGGGCACTGGAGCGGGGGTGGACCCCAGAGTGTGTGGACGTGGCCAGACATCTGGGCCCCCCTGGTGGCGGGGGTCCTCCCCCCTCCCTTGCGCCCACAAGTTTTACCTGAACCCAGAGCACCCCATGTCCTTCCCAGCTCCCCGTCTGCTCCTCGTGGCTGCAGCCCCCGCCGCCCCGCCCTGGCCGAAGTCTGCTGCACTCCCCATCCTCCGCCCCCCTGTGCTTGCTGGGCTCCGTGCCTGACCCGCCCGAGCCGCCCCATTCTTCCTTAGCACCCCCCACTCTGCGGAGCGGCTCAGCTGAGCCTGGCCCACCTTCCTCCGGCCGTTGACCGACTGGCCGCCATGCCCATTCCGTGGGGCCCTCCCCTGCACCCTCCCAGCCTGGGGGCCTCGGGATCTGGTCCTCTCCGAATCTGGCCTCCGGGAATGACTGCTCTACCTGCTGCTTCCGCAGCAGGACGCCATTCAACATCCCCACGCTGCCCTGCCAGCTGGCACAGCCTCCCGCACGGGGCGCGGCCTCTGGGCGCCGAAGGGCCCTCCGGTGCCAGGCTGCTGGGCTGGGTGCACCCCTGGCACGCTCCTCGGCCCACTCACCTGCCGGCCACGCCCCTCACCGCAGCACCTGGAGAGAGCGCCCGGCTTGCCCGAGGCTGGTGCCAGGCAGCCGGCTTGGTCACAGCTCCAGCAGGTGCCTGCCTCCTTCTGCCCCCTCCCAGCCGGTGCAGGAGCACGGGGCAGGGTGCTGGGGGGCCCAGGGCAGGAGGGTCCGGGCCACGAGACCGTCCGCGGCATTGGCCACGCCCGATGCCAGTCAGACAGAGAGTGTGGGACAGAGCTCTGCCCTCCCACTTGGGGTATTCACTCCAGGGCCCTGGTGCCCCGAGCTGTCACCAGCCTGCCCTCCGCAGAGAGGCCCAGACCCCAGATTCCCCTCTTAGCCTCCCCCGTCTCTAAAATGTCCTGGTTTTCCCTCCATCAGGACTCACTAAGTTCGGTCAGTCTTCCTGCTTTCATCCACACGTGTGTTGGGCACCTCCTGCGAGCTGGGCTCGGGGCCGCTGTGCTGGCACAGAGCGAGGGGCGCTGGGGGAGCGCCCGCCCTCCCCGGGGGTCTGCGAACGTGCTTCCCTCAGGCCAGCCGGAAGGCGGCTCCGAGGACGGCCTGCCTCGAGCCCAGGTGGCCTCTGTCCCCGGACAGATTACCGGGCCAGCGTGTGGGGCACGTGCCAGCCTGGTGCCTTGCCACCTCAGACGCTGACGTCACTGTCTGCTGGGGGCGGCGGGAGGTCACTTCCCCGGGGCCAGACAGGAAGCCCGCCCAGCGCTGGGAGGGAGGGGCCGCCAGGCTGGTCCCCAGCACCCCCCGCCGGCAGAATGGGGAGTCACGTGGCACCACAACGGTGCCCCTCCTGGGCCTATGGGCCACATCATGGCCTTGGGGACAGCTGCCTGCCCCGCGCGCTCTGCTGAGCCCCCGGAGTTTGGTTTTGGGGGGCAGCTGGCCTTGGGCTGCAGGTCAGATGTCGTGGATGCCTATGGCCACCGACTGGGGGCACAGGCGATGGAAGCCGGGGACCAGCGGGAAGGAGGGGCTCAGGCCCGACTCAGAGCAAAGGGTGCCCCTGACCCCCGACTCAGGGGGAAGGATCAGAGACTTCTAGACACGGCACACCCCATGAGACCCTCTGCGGGCACCTGGCAGGAGATGCGTGGTGCTCGGGGCAAACCTCCTGGACTCACCACCTTCCTGCACAGAAGCCTACCCTGCCCGCCAGCCGCCGTGGGCCGGGACCCACTCCCCTCCCTGCTTCCCACCCGCACAACTGGCGCTCACACCCCTCCTCCAGGAAGCCTGTCCTGTCCCACCCCTCAGCCTCCGTGGGCTCCCGGCCACAAATAATCTTGCAGCCTCTCTTGGGAGACCCCTGGGCTCCACTTACCACCCCCACTCCCTTCCAGTCGCCATAACGACTGTTCCAAGCCCGGACATAATCTGCACACCTGCTCCACCCACACTGACTCTGCAAACCCAGGGCGACCTCTCTGTTCCCTCCGCATGGAATGCCCTTCCTGCCTCCGTGTGGCAAACTCCTATTCATCCTCCAAACTCAATTCAAATGGGATGAGCTCTCAGTCCCACGACCGTAGAATTTATAGTCCAAACCCAGATTCCTGAGCATTAAGTTTATGCTGGGACGTGGGGCCACTGAGCCGTCACCCAAGGCTTCTCCCTCCAAGGCTGTCCTGAGAGTTCCAGGGCCGGAGCACTGGCCGCCGAGCCCGGGGCTCCAAGACCCCGTTCCAGAAATGGGGTCCCAGGAAACCCAGCCCCTCGTGAGCCACCTCCATGGGCAGTCACGTCCATGGTCAGCCATGAACTTGCCAACACAGCTTTTGCCCTCAGGACATTTTGAAAATGCTGAAACTAGCAGATTCCTGCTCCCCACTGACCATCACAAAGGTGTCCACGACCCTTTGTACAGAGGAGCACGTTGAGACCAGAGGAGTGAGGTGCTTTTCCAAGGTCACGTGGAGCCAGAAGCCCTTCCCCACTGGGACCCCAGCCTCCTTGGTGTCCCATGTGTGCTTTCGGTCATCTGCATCATGGACAAAGGAAGGTCTTGATGGGACGGTCCCATGTCCTGGCCCTGGTCTCAGACGTGATGATTCAAAATCTACAAGCCACCGAAATGGAACAGCACTTTTTCCTTGGCTGAGGAATTTATTCAAGAAGGTTTTTTTTGGCTATGAACTTCCACGTATTAAACTGAGGTGTTACCAAATTGTGATGGGTGGATGGTGAATGGATGGAGGGATTGAATAGATGGGTAGATGAGGGTTTGGCTGGAGGGTTGGGTAGATTGGTGAGTGTGTGGGTAGAGGGTGGATGGATAGATGGACAGAGGGATGGATGGTGGACAGATGGATGGATGGACAGATGGATGGATGGTGGACTGATGAGGGCAGGGTAGATGAATGGATGGGTGACTGGAGAGAAGGCTAGTTGGCTGGATGGCCGAGGACAGACACGGGGGCAGGTGTGGACATCTGAGTGAGCAGGAGGTGGGTGAATGAGGGGTCGGGGGGTGCCTGGGAGGATGAATGGGTCCCGAATGGCCCTTTCTTCGCCCACAGGCTGTAGCTCTGAGTCATGGGGAGTGCCCACGAGGTCTTCCCCTCGCTGTGAGTCTGTGGTCCTGCGCTGGGACTCCCAGGGCCACACAGGCAGGGCGGCTTCTCAATCCCCAAATAAGGTGGGCCAAGTCCCCTCTGGCCGCCCAGGGAGCAGGAAGCCGGGGGGTGGGGGTGGGGTGCCCGGCCCGGGGCTGAAGTCAGTTCCTCCTTTTCTGAACAATGGGCCCGGCCTGGTCCTTGCCCTCCTCGGCTCTGCTCCACCCAAGCTGCCTCCACCTCTGACGGGGTGCGGGGCCCTTGAGCTGGACGCCCGGGAGCCGGGCTGGGGGGGCAGGAGGGCAGGAAAGACCAGGGCCCTGCGCAGCTTGGAAAGATGCTGTCCTGGGCCTGGGCTCCAGCCTGGCCCTGCCTGGCCCCCAGGCTCCAGGAAGGGACGTGAGGGGCAGGTGGTGACTCCCCAAAACGGCCCCCAGGACCCGACTTCGCTCCTGAGTTGAGTCCTTCTTCAAGTCACTGATTTGAAGGCCCAACACCCCCTTTCTGTCCTTCAACCTCTTCCTGCAACCATCCCCTCCCCACCCCCACCACGGCCAGTCTGGGCCGGTCCCCCACAGACCACCAGCTGGCAGAAGAGGAGGCTGGCCTGTTGGGCAGAGTGAGTTCAGGCCAGGCCTACCCAGATGCGGGGAAGCGGGGGGCGTGGGGAGCGGAAACCGAGTCAGTGCCTCGTGCATGACTCCTTGGGTAGAATTACCCCGCCAACTATCTCCTGGGCTCGAGCCCCCAGGAGACAGGGTCCTGCCCCAGGGAATCCCAGATATGGACCCCATCCCAACCTGGTGAGGCTGAAGGGGTGGTGGGGTCCGGGATCGGCCGTAAGGGGCCCAAGGGCCACAGCCCCTTTGCTGCCCACCCGGCCGAGAGCGGGTCTCGGGGACCGGGGGTTACAGCAGAGGTGTCCTTCCAACACACACTGCCCGGCGACACACCTGAGCCCCAGGCCCTGCCCAGGCACCGCTGGTGGACACGCGGGGTGTTTGGAGGCAGACGGCCCCTCCCATGCTCATGCACACGCACTCACTCACCTGTGCACGCACACACACACACACACACACACACACACACGCATGAGGTGGGCCTCCTGGGCCAAGGCTCCAGGGCTGTCCGTCTGGGCTTCGGTGACAGGCCTTCAGGCAGGCCCAGAGCGCAGGCCTGGAATGAGCAGCCAGGGTTTCTAAGGCCGCCCCAGTGGGCACGGGGCTTCTGCAGGCTCCCAGCAGGGAGCACCACTGCCTATGCGCGCACGGCCTCCTGCACCTGCTAATCTCCTCTGATCCTGACAACCTCAAGGCCAGGACAGCCACGGGGACCCTGGGCGGCCCAGAGGGTGCCCGGAATGGGGCCCAAGACAGCCCTCACTGCTCGGGGGGCTGCCCCCGGTGCAGGGACCCGGAGAGCCCGGGCTCTGTCCCGCGAGGCCCCGCACAGGAGGGTCCCGCGCCCGCTCCGAGTTCCCCCGACCCCGCCCGTCATGCGGCTGCAGGCCTAGCCCGTTGCTAGGATTAGGGCCTGGATTAGCCCACCAAGTTTCCAGAACCCCGCATGTCGGGTTCGCGGGCGCCATAGAAACCTGGCTGCATCGGCGAGCAGGGCGGGCTCCGGGGTGGGGTCTCTCCTCCAAGCCCCAGCTGCGGCCCCTCTCCCAAAGGGCCCGGGGTGCAGGGACAAGGCCTGCCCCGGCCTGCGCCCCCACCCGCAGCTCTGTGGGTGCCCTCCTTCCTCCGAGCTCTGTGCACGGGGAGGTGTTAAGTTTCCAAATCAGCTGTTTTCCAGATATTGGAATGAAAACGAATGACCGAATTATTTTGCGCCCGATGTGGAAAGTGGAGCATTTTTTCCTCCCTCCCCACACACTCCGTAATGCAGAAAACATCTGAGCGGGTTTATCCTGCGGCCCAAAGCGCACCTTGGAACGTCACCCGCCCCCCCAAGGCCCAGCCAAGGGCTACGTACTCGAAGACCCTCTTCCTGCCCCTCTCCCGGCACGCCCGCCTCTGCTCTGGGCAGTGCTGGCGTGGCAGCCAGGACCCAGGGCCACCGGGCGGGGGAGGCCCTGGGAGTTCCCTCCAACACCCAGCACTGGGAGCTTGCCCCGAGGAAGGGGTGCCCACGGCCCGCCCGGGGAGTGGCCACAATGGCAGCCAGGGCCCCACCCCTTCCCCAGCCGTCTGGGGGCCTCAGCCACATGTCCACCGACGGCCCCCTTCGCAGATGTCCCAGTGGGTCGCAGACATACCAGGTCAGTGCGGAGCCCCACCCGTCCCCTGCAGGGCCGGCTGCCCCTGCTGCCTCTCCCCCTCCGTCCTCCCAGGTGCTTGGGACCGAGCTGGGAGCCACACTGCACCCCTGCAGTCCGTCGGCCGATATTCTCTGCTCTGCCATGGCCCTGCTTCCGGTCCAACCATCAGCTGCCTCCTCGGCGCCCCCTCTCCCAGCTTCGGACCTGGATGCTTTCAGCCTGTTCGCTCAGCATCCGGAGGTCCAACACCTATGCCAGCCCCTCCGCCAGCCCCGCCTCAGAGAAAAAGCCACATGCTTCTCCGAGCTCCCTGGGCCCTCACGGGGCCAGGTCCCCTGCCCTCTTGGACAGTCCTCCAGGCCACCCCTCCTTGCTCCAGCCACCTCCTGACCTCGGCCCAGAGACACCACACTCCTGCCTGGCAGCCCCGGTGCCCCAACGCCCTGCCACCGCACTCCCTCCCCAGAGGTCCATGGGGGTAGCTGGTTCCAGTTGGAGAGAAGGGGCGAAGGGGGATGATGGGGGAGGGAGGGAAGGACGGAGGGAGGGGTGGATGCTGGGAGCGAGGGACGGGGGAGGGTGGAGGGAGGGATGGATGGGTGAATGGTGGATAGAGGATGGAGGGAGGGATGGAGGGAGGGATGGAGGGAGGGATGGGTAGATGCGTGGATGACGGGTGGTTGATGGAGGGAGGGGGATGGGGGACGGGGGGATGGGTGGAGGGAGGGAGGGATGGACGGAGAGACAGACAGACAGAGTCACAGAAGGCTAGAAGGACGGATGCACGGACACACCCTGCTGCAGCCTCTCGGCCCTGACCTCCACTTCCTCCCCTCCAGCTCCCTTCTGTCCAGCTCCACAGCCACCCCTGTCATCTTAACCTCTAGAAGCCGCCCCGCTGGCCACTGGGAGCACCCTGCTGAGCTCCGTCACTCTCAGCCACCGCAGAGGCCCGCCGGGGCTGCCCCTTCTGCCCCGCGCGCCCTCCACCGTCTGCTTCTGGGATACGCAGCCAGAGGGCGGTGCAGACGGGGCCTCCGCGCCCACGCTCATGGGGCCCTTCAGCCTCCAAGCCCCCCTCAGGCTTCCCAGCGGCTCTTTCCTGACGGGGCCCAGCCCCGGGAGCCCGGGCCCCCTGCACTGGCTCCGGTAAATGGCCAGCAGTGGCCCGGCGGCCACGGGGTCCTGGTCACCTGCTCTCCCGCCTCTCGGTATTGCCTCCCCGCCAGCTCCCGCCGCAAGCTGCAGGGGGTCCTGCGGCTCTCGTCCCCGACGGAGTGTCCCGTGTTGAGAGAGGTTGGGGTCTGTGCGGGGTCCACGCAGGGTGGGACCCTGATGAGGTAAGCGGTACTCCCCCCGGCCAGGTGCGCTGTCCCTGCTCCTGAGCCCAGGCGGCTTGCCCGGTGTGTGGCCAGGGCTCCAAGACTCCTCGGCCCCTCCCTTCCCTGCTCCCCTGTCTAGACCCACCCCATGCCAGCCCCCAGCATCTGGTTCCCTCCTGAGCCCGCTCCACGGACATCCCCCGCTCTGCCTCTGTCCCAGAGATGCGCTCACCTCTGCCCGACCCTGGGGCGAGCCCACGCCCCACCCCCCACCCCACCCCCGTGCTGGGAGCAGGGCATGCCAGGGGCTCTGTGAGGAAGGCTGGAGGGTGCCGGGCACCCGCTGGACCCTGACTCCAGTGCCTTGTGGACAAGAGTCTGCATCGGCTGCCCCTCCCCCTCCCCCAGCTCCACCACTCTGCAGACTCACCAGGCCCACGGAAGGGGGAGTCCGGGGTCCGCGGGAGGGGCGGTGCAGCCACTCCCCTCCATCACCAGCCGGAAGGAGACCCCTCAACGGGGATCCCAGGACCCCCGGCCCGGAGGCCAAGGCCTCTGAGGGACGAGTGTTGGGGGACATCGAGGGGGTGCCAGGGGTCCACCCCCCACCTTTCCTGGACTCAAGCCGCTGGGAGACAGAGGGAAGGGGGAGCTGGCCTGGGAGTCCTTCAGATCAGCCACCCGCCCCCCAGCTGCGGGCCCTCCGGCTCTTCCCCTCCCTGGGCCCGCCTGGCGTTTGAGGGCCCTGCTCCCAGTCCTGACCCCTGGTTTGGGGTCCGCCTGGCCACGCGGGGGGACAGAAAGGGCAGCTCCCCCGCTCGGCCTCCAGCTCCCCCGAGGGGCGACGCCAGCCCCGGGGCGGCCCCCGCGCCCTCCCCCAGGAGCTCCTGGCTGGCCCTGTGTGCGGAGTGTCGGAACGTGACGCCTTTTAGGGCCGCGGGGCTGGAGCTGAGCGGGGTCATTTTTTTTATTAAAAAGCAAAACCTAAACCAAGAAAACAAAGTGATTAAGTTTCTCCTCGGAACAGCAGGCCCCACAAGGACGGGGAGCGCGGGGCTCGCTGGGCGCTCCGACCCTCGGCCGCTGGGCAGGAAAACAAGCGAGTCACGGACACAAACAGGAAGCAGCTGGTTTTCCCCACACGTGAGGGTCGGTCTGGGGTCCCCAGGGCCCAGGCTGCAGAGACAGCCAGGCGCTCCGCTGGGTGGGCTGCTCGGGTCCTCGAGGCGCCCGTCAGGTGGGACCCCTGGGCTCGGGCCTGGGGGGAGCCCGGGGTGTGTCTGAGGACTGTGGGATCCTTGCACGCAGCCCACTCACTACCGTGGGGGCTCGGTCGCCCCGCATGGGCCACAGCACCCCGCCCAAGAGCGCGTGAGGTGAAGCAGGGGCTCCGCGAGGGGGCAGGAGAGGGGTGCGCAAGGCGTGGTGGGATGCTTGGTGGGTCCAAGGCAGGCCCCTGCAATCCGGCCGGGACCCAGGGTCTGCAAGGCTGACCGCTCCTGACAACCACCCGCCTGCCTGCTCCTCCACGGGCAGATTCGACTGTGGGCCAGGGAGATGTGGATTCCTGCCCTCCGTGGCCCTGGGGTCCCGGTGGGGTCAGAGCTGTCCAGGTGGGCCCCTCCTGGAGCCCTGCAGGGGAGAACGCTGAGACAGGCTGAGGGGCGAGTTCAGAGGGGACCCCGCTCAGATGTGTGCTCAGCTGGGAGCAGGTGGGCTCAGCCCAGTCCCCGGGGGGGCCCTCGCCTGGTTTGAAGAGGGGCCAGGTGGGGTCCCAGGAGGCCAGCCTGGATCGGGAGCTGGCAGGCGGCAGGCAGCTTCAGGCAGCAGTGAGCTCCCTGTCAAAGGGAGAGTGCAAGGAGAGGTTCACACACAGAGGCCTGTCCCCCACAGCCCCTCTCAAAGCCCCCCGCAGACACGGGCTGGGGTCCCCCTGATGGTGGGGCTGGAGACACCAGGCGCTCAGCACGCACAGGCGCCGGGAAGTGGAGGCCCCGGCGGTTCTGGACGGGCACCGAGCGGGACCACACGACCCATGCGCTCGGGGCGGGCCCAAGTCTGGGCAGGGCCGAGGCCGCGGGCACGGGGGGTGGCGCGCTTCCGGATATCTGCCCCCTTCAGCTACAAAGTTACAGACCCCAGAGGCCGCTCGGACACCCCTGCTCGGGGGCAGGCCTGTGGGTGCCTGGGAGCCAGGGTCCTCCCCAGGCCGGCGAGGCATCCAGCTCCTCTGAGGGGAGAGCACGTGCCCGTGGCTCCGGGAGGCCCCGGGCCGAGCAGCGGGCTTCCGGACCTCCAGATGGGCCAAGGGCAACACCGGCCCCCATGCCCACGCCAGGCCGCCGGAGCCCCCGGCCACTCGTTTGATGCGGGGGCCTGCAGCAGGCCCGACCCCGTCTCCCAACCAGGGGTCAGAGTGGGCAGGGGGGGCAAAATCTCTCTGGGGGGGGCCCTGACTGGGTACGGGGGTGGGAGGGAAAGGTCTGTGCCAGCCAGGTCCGGGGGACGAGGCTGAGCCCGTAGCCGTGCTCTGCGACGGAAGGACGGAGAGGCCTTCGGCCCGTCGGGACCCCCTAGGGAAGCCCTCGGAGATGAGCTACAGCTCCGCGGGGGGCAGACGAAGTCTGGTAACAGACCCAACGATTTGTACAAATAGCATTAAGACTTCAGAGAAGAGAACATTATGAATTTAAAACAACAGCCTATGACCCAAAAAGCCCTTCCAACAAAGGGACAAAGAGGAGTTGCCCTAAAAATCATCCTAGGATACCTCGTCCGTAATTTGAAATAGGAATTTAGAGAGAAGACCTATGTCCACACGGAACCCCGTGCGCGGACGTTTCTAGCGGCTTTGCTCCGATGTGCCGGAGCGGGGCCGCCGCCGCCGCGCCCTGCGGTGGGTGGATGGAGAGACTGGGTGACATAGGGGCGGTGGAAGGCTGCTCAGATTTACTAAGAGATGTGCATGCATGTGTGCGTGCGTGTGGGGGAAGGGAATTCCCCACACGCTCCCCTGCGGTTTCCCCGTGAACCTGCGCTGGTTTCATCCTCGGCGGAGGCGTAGAACCAGGCCAGGGATGGGACCCAGCGCTGGCCGCACCCCGCCAAGCCTCGGTGACTCCGTTCTCAGTGATTCCTGCCCTGGGGTCCCGCTACATCCCTAGACGGTAGTGAGGGCCCCAAAGAGCGCGTGCAGACATGGGGTTGCTGCTACAAGGATTGGCACCCACAAGTTAAAAATAAGACATTAACCTTTTTTTTAGTATTTATGTTTCAGAAATTAAAAACATGTTTAAATAAATTAAAAGTCACAAAAATTAGATACTCCGTATTAACATAAATTATTTTTTTATAAAAAATAACTGTAGTTTTCAAAACAAAACCAATTCGGAGTGAAGAGTGGCCGGCAGGGCTCTGCACCCCGCGAAGCCCCGTGGCGAGCGGGAGACGAGGGTTCCTGGGCGGGCTTTGGCGACGTGTCCTTGGGCCCCGGGCACCAAGAACAGTAGCACGTGGCCGAGCGAGGAGGCGAGTTCCCACGGCCTTCCAGACGCACGGGCATTTTCTTTGTGATACTCCACCAAAACTCGACCGGGGTGGTTTCTTTAAAGCGAGATGCGATCTGGGGCCTGAGGCCACACGGATGACCCCTCGGGTCCCTGTCCCGGGGAAACCCACTGGTGCAGGAACCCGGAGACGGGGAGGGGAGGGCAGCGGGGGACCGGGGACCGGAGCGGAAAGAGGACAAGAACGGATCCGTCGTGGAATCCGCGGCAGGGGCCCTCGCCAGCCTCGGGAGCGGAGGTGCTCACCGGAGGCCCCGGGAGGGGGTTCGGGAGCTGCACGCGCTGCCTTTGCAATTTGTCGGCAAATCTGAAAATCTCCAAAATGGAAGGGTCACTGCAGGCAAGTGCCCACAGGTCCGGCTTCTCCTTCCCAGGCGCCGGTTTCCCCAAGTTCTGCTTTTTGCTCGGAAGCTCCAAGGGGATCACAGAGCCCCTCGGCGGCTTTTCCTGGAGGGGCTGCACGCGGCGGTGAGCACCTCTCCGCGGTGGCCGGTGCGAGCCTCTCCCGCACTCTGCCCTGCGGGACCCCCCACCCACGGGACGAAGAGGAGGTCCTGCTGGGTCCTGACTTCTTGGAACAGACAAAATCTCAGCTTCACAGAGGACGTGATTTCTTGTAAGAGACAGAGAGCGCGCATGCCCACACACGCTTGCAGGGGAGAGGGACAGAGGGAGGGAGAAAGGGTCTCCAGTGGGCTCCATGCCCAGGACGAAGGTCCATCCCACGCCCCTGACACCAGGACCTGAGCCGAAATCAAGAGTCTGGTGCTTAACTGACTGGGTCCCCCAGGCGCCCCTCGTCAAGGACATTCTTAAGGGCAACGGGCTGCTGGGCTAGGTCCTAGCTCTGGGGCTCCTGGTTGGGGCACAACCCCACCCCCCCGAGCGGGGGACCCCGCTGCACCCCCACCCCGGCCCGGAGCCCAGCCAAGCTCCCGAGTAAGGAGTCCTGTGGGAAGAGCTGCCCCACGGCCCCCGTAGGCCCGCCCTCTTCTCCACCACACCCTCCTCCCCAATCCACCTCTTCTGGAGTCTTTCCTCCTCCAGGGAGCCCTCCCTGACCAGCGTGGCCTAGAAGAACTTGCTTCCCAGAGCCCGGTCAGCACCCTGAACGTTCCTGACTCCCCCCAACAGGGTGTGAGTGCCCCCCAGACCCCCACCCCCCAGGACGGTCTTGTGTCAGGCAGCCATTTGGAGCTGGGCTGGAAGTGCCTCTCGAAGTCCGTCTCGCGGCCCCGTTGCCACCCCATAAGCCCCTTTACTTCCACGGGCAGCAGTGGGATTCCTTCGGTTCCAGGAATTCTCCCGACCCCCTGGTGGACCGTTGAGAGCAAAACCTTCGCCTCTCTGCTAATTACAAGCAGAGTGCGGGGGGTGCGGGGGCTCCGTGCTGTGATGGGCCTTGCCCGTGCCCGGCGCTCCCTAGAGAACTTCCTCGGATGTCACTGGGGATTAGCCCTGAAGTCCCAGGCCAGCGTAAGCGTTTCCATGGAACTCACAGTGGGCAGGCATGGCCAGGATCAAGGGCCCTGAGTCCCCAGGGCTTTCCTGTCCTGGGAGGTCTCGGGGTGGTCCTTCCCAACGGGGAGCCCCCACGCCGGGGAAGGGGTCGAAGGCTCCCCGCCAAGGCCGCCCCAAAGCCGCCCCTTCTCGTTCAGGGAGCTGGCATCCGGCCGGGCCTGGAAGTGGCTCTGGCAGGCGGTGCCGGCCAACGTCCACACTCTCGCCCCGTCGCCCACTGGCCGGGAACCCGCAGAGCGCCCACCCCTCGTCACCGAGCCGCAGGGCTTCTCCCGGGCACGCTGGCCCGGACCTGTGTGATGCAAGAGGATGGGGGCTGGCCGCGGCGGGAGGGCCTCCGTCCAGCCCAGAGCACAGACGGGGCCCTGCCCCGGCCCACGCCGGCCACCACCGTCACGACTCCCTCCACCCCACCTGCCCGTGACACAGAGGGGAGCCTGGACGCAGGGGCACGCGCCTCCCTCCCTCCCTCCACACGCACACATGCCTCCAAGCTGCTGGCACTGTTCCCCGGGGGCAGCAGGGGCAGACGGCCCAGAGGGTCTCCTAGCTGGGCGCCTGGAGCCACCTGGAGCTGGCCGGCTCTCCTGCTCCTGCCTGGGTCTCACCTGGACCACGGGGCTGGAGATCCCATCCAGAGCCTGGGTCCCAGGTGATGGGGAACAGGCAGGAGTGTGCTCAGAAGGCCCCCTCTGCGCCCTGAGCTGGGGAAACAGGAGGCCGACCCTCGCTTGGCACACCAGGGGTTCACCTCTGCCTCCGCGGCAGGAAGTCACTCAGAATTGGAGGTGAGGCCGGGCCTGGTCGGGGCTGGAGAGCTGAGCTGATCCCTCCACCACAAAGGCCCGTAGGGCTGCCCTGGAGTCGTGGGGTGACCCCCGGCCTGGGGGTGCAGAGCTGGCGTCCAAAGACGCCAAAGGCTGGGAGGAGCTCTCCCCTGGGCTCAGCTCAGCACGGGGCCGACTTGCTGTGCATCTCTAAGGCTGTCCACCTGGGGGCAGGAAGAGAGGGGGCTGTCCCCGTGCACCTGCTCCCTGGGGCCAGACGGGGCGGGAGACATCCAGGAGCCGAGTCCGGGAGAGACGGGCCCACAAACAGGTCTTGTCTCGGCCCGGTGGCAGGAGAGCGGAGCCCGCCCCTCAGCCTCAGGGGCGTGGGGAGGGTAGACGCAGCCGGGCCCGTGAGCCCTGTTATTCTCTGCAGCCCATAATTATGTAATCGGCTCATTAAACGCCTCGTTAGCTGTGAGGCTCTCCCTCCAGACGGTGAGCTCCCGGGGCAGGCAGCCTGCCAGGCGGCCCGGCCGTGCCCAGTCCAGGCCTGATGTGGGGCACTCAGGAGCCACCGATAGCCGTCGCTGAGTGTCCGCCTTCCTCGGTTGACCATCTGTAAAATGGGGACACAGCCTCCACCTCCAAGGAGTAAGTGCTGGCAAGGATGTAGGCAGAGAGCAACCCCAGCCCGTAGAAACTCCTGTCTGACGGCTGCCGTGGAGAGAGGAAGACAGACCACACAACAGGCCCCTGGCGGTGTGAGGGAAGAGCGATGGGGCTTTCCAGCCCCCGGGGTTCTGGCTGGGCAACTGTGTGGACGGGGAGTCGCTCCTTGAGACGGGAAGCCTGGAGGTGGCACAGGTTTGGAACTGAGCGGACGTGGAATCCGTGCCCCTGACCGCGGGCGAGGGGAGCCGGGGGCCCACGGCTGGGGGTGTCTGGGGTGCTGCGTGTGGTCGCTGGAGCCGTGGCGCGGCGGCCCTCCGCACGGGGAGAAGCCCAGGGAAGGGAGGAGATGGGACGCCCGGCTCGGAACAAGGCACGGCAGCACCGCACTGAGGGGAGACAAAGACCCAGAACGGACCAGAACAGACAGCAAAACATCAAGAAGACAGACAAGGAGAGCGGGCCCAGCGGCCACAGGAGCCGCGCGGAAAACATGTTCAGGAGCGAGCGTTGTCCCGTCAGTCCCATCGTCTGCCGCCCCCCCGCCCCCCCCCCGGCTCCGGTGAGATGCGCTGGTTCCTGCGGCACGAGGTACTGCTTTCTCCTCTCCGGATTTCCCTTTGTCACATTCATCTCCATCAGCTTCTCGTGCTTCGGACTGATCCTACTTGGCTTGCACTGAACTTCTTGAATATGTTACGTTTTTCATCCATTTGGGGGACCTGCCGGTCCCCGCCACCACGTCTGACCCCGACTCTGATCTGCGTTCAAGCCTCTCCCTCACACTGAGGAGCTCCTATTCACCCATCTCCAAGTTCCCAGACTCTGTTTTGTCCCCGTTCTGATACTCATCTCACCCGGTACTTTTCGTTCATCTCACAGATTGTATTCTTCAGCTCTAATCATCCACTGAGATGTTTGTAGCCTTTGCCATCTGTCTGCTGAAACCTCCTGTCTTTTCATTCATTGTGACTGTGTTTTCCTTTATCTCCGTGGGCGGCCGGGGTTATCACACCTCCTTAAAGTCTGTGTCCGATAATTCCGACATCCTGTCCCTCAGAGTTGGCCTTGATTAATTGTCTTTTCCCTTGGGGAGGCGGGGGGACACACGTTCTTGGCCCTGGTGTACGCCGCAGCCTGGACCGCAGCCTGGTCTCTGCGAACGTTCAGTTGTGTGGACCGTGGGCGTGTGGCATTTCTCCACGGAGTGCCGATGCATTTGTTTTAGCTATTACCTCCATCGGGCTCCGACTGAGGACTCTGCCCCACGTGCGTGAAGAGGTGGCTCAGATGTCATCCAGACGGCCTTCTTAGTCTCCAGCGACCTCAATTCCCCAAGAGCCCTCCAGGCACCTCCAGCCAGAAAGAGGGCAGTGTTTCTGTGGGGATTTCAGATGCCTACCCCGTATGGTGACTACCCTACTTTGCCAACCCTCTAGAATCCTGGGGGGGTTCTTTGTTCCCTGTCCAGGGTTTAAGGTTGTTATCTGCAGGAACGCCGATCTGTCGGAAACACCCCATACAGGAAACGTTCTGCATGCTTGGAACCCAGAGGGGTGTCAGGATGGGGGCGAGAGTGGGGTCAAGAGCAGCAGAAGCTCCTGAGGGGTCAGGTCCAAAAAAGAAGAAAAGCGTCCATGGACGTCCACTCCAGGAATGCTCTCGGCTGTGCGTGGCGGGAAGCAGGCAGGCACAGAGGGTGGCAGGGTAAGCCGTCGATATTCTCTCGTGTCAAGGAAGTTTCTTTTTATTCCGAGCCTGTGAAACACATTTTATAACTGAGAGAGCATGTCAGACTTTATTAAATGTTTTTGGCGCCTATCAATATCATCATATGGTTTTTCTTCTTTTGGCCTATGAACACGGTGATATTAACGGATTTCTTCATGTTGAGTCATCTTTGCACTCTTGGAAGTAAACTCTGCTTGGTCATGGTATATTATCACTTTAATTCAATACACTGCTGGATTTAATTTGCTGATTCTTTTCTTTATAATTTGTGCATCTATCTTCGCATGTGAACTTGGTCTGCGGTTTTTCCTTGTTCTGTGCTATCATGATCAAGCCTTGGGATCAGGGTTATATGGACACAGAAAGTGAATCGGAATTGTGTCCATGTTCTGTGCTTGAAACATTTTGCAGAAGAATGATCTTGAGCGTTTAAAACAAAACAAAACAAAAAAACCCAAAAAGTCTTGCCTGTAAAACTCTCTGGGCCCTGTGCCTTTTTCTAGGGTGCGATTTTAGGACTTTCAGTCCGCAACCTGTTTTTCTCCATGTTCAGATTTTTTAGGTCCTCTTGAGACAAGTTCCAGATAGGTGTTCACTTAAACAAGATCCTTAAATTCCATGCAATCCACAAATATCTTTCAACCCGTGCTATGTCCCATACTCTAAAAGCAGGATGTATTATAATCTGAATCAGCACACAGAATTTCTATGAGGGTGGACATTCAATACATTTCAGTCTCTCTGCTCTCCCTCATTTCCCGCCAGGACAATCTTGAGCGAACACACGGGTAGGTATTTGTTTCCCTGTGGTTGCCATGCACCCGTCTGCCTATCTGTCCATCTATGTGTTCATCTCTACCTCTGCCTACCCCTCCATCCAGCCCTGCACCATCCACCCGCCCCCACACCCACCCATCTGTGCACACATGCACGTGTGTTTGTGCGCACACCCACCCGCCTGCGCACGCACACACACGTGTTTGTGCCTATACACACACGTACATCTCCTCATCCACCCTCCCATCCATCTGTCCATTTATGGGGCCCACACTGAGCCTCCACTCTGTACCAGGTACTGGGCTAAGCACTGGGGTCCACGCCTGGGAGATATAAGCCAAGCGCTTAAGTCCTGCAAAACCAAAGAAAGCGTCATCGCAGTCCCAACCGTCTGCAGCTGGGTAGAGCGAGGCCAGATGCTGTTCTGGGTTCTTGGAAACCAGGGTCCCAAAGTGGCAGATCTGAGTGACTAATTCCAGGGGCTGCCACCTCCAAGTTTCAAGCAGGACTGGTCTGCCACAGGGTCTGCCTAGTAGGGAGTCAGCTGTGGTTTGTTGGGGCAGCCTGGCGGGGAAGAAGATCGGGATCAGTGCCCCAGGCGAGGAGCCCCAGGGTGTCACTGGCCCCAGGGTAGCCCCTGTGTCCTTACGGTGTGTCCTTGAGCTGACACAGCAGCCTCCCCCTGCACAGTGATGGTCTGATTGCTCTGGTGGCAGGAATGGGGTCTTCCTCATCTCCACGGCTCCCCGACCTCGTTGGCTGGGTGAATGATGAGGGAAGGACGGACGGCCGGGAGCTCTCGTGCTGGTGATGCGGTGGGTGGAGCTTGGCTGCACCCAAGTCCAGGGGGCGGGAGCGGGCTGGCAGCCTCAGCCCAGCCCCCACCTGCCGGGACACCTCAGCACCACTGGAGGCCCAGAAAACCTGTCTTCCGCAGAGCTGCCGGCTGGCGGGGAGACCCGGGCTGGGAGCATCCCACGCCCCTGGGGGGGGGGAGGAAGGTGGGGGTGGGAGTCCCTGTCCTCGCTCCTCCCCCTCCCTGGCTCTGCTGAGAACCAAATCGCCTTATCAGAAAGTCCCTTGAGGGACTGGTTAACCAAATAGCTAGAATTCCTGCTCAGAGGCACATCTGTTCCTGATCGAGGGGAGGCCAGGGATGACAAGCAGGGGTGAGGGAAGCAGAGGTGCAGGCCAGACCTTCCCAAGTGATGCTCTGGCCCGGCGAGGGGGCGGGGGCCGCCGGCCTCACGGGAGCAGCACGGGGTTGTGTCCAGGGCCTGCAGCAGGGTGGGCCTCTTTGCCCCCCACCCCCACGCTGGCGAGCTGAGACCTGCCCTCTGGGGTTGGGGGAGGGGTGACACGCTGCACCCCCCTCCAGCCAGGGCACGGGTACAGGGACTTCTGCTCACCCTCCAGCTTCGCTCGACCCACGCTGGGACCACCGTTCTACAGCGCACATCAGAGGGGCTCCCTCTCCCCTCGAAAATCCTTCCCTGCTGCCCAGAGCTCTCTCAAGGTCAAGTTCAGCTTCTTGGCTCAGCACTAGGGGCCCTTGGATCCGTGGTCGCCACGTGCCTTTGTGTCCCTCTCCATCCACCCAGATGTGGGCCGTGCTCATGCAGGCCCGCAGGTCATTCCGAAGCTGCTCATGCTGTTCTCTGTACCTGCAACGCCCTCCAGCTCCCACAGCCGGCCAGCCCCTACGTGCCACCCAGAGGCCGTCTGCCGTCTTCCTCGGGTGTGGGCGCTGCTGGGGCACCTTTGCCTCACCCCCACTAGTGAGTCTGTGGGTGTGCCCCCGTAACCCTGGAGTCCTGTCCCCGAGACTCCCATTCTCGGGCTCTGGTTCTGCGGTACCCAGCCTGGGGCACCGGCCAGCGCAAGGGTGCAGAAAGGAGCCAAGACCGAAAGGAGAGGTGATGGGAAGGCGCGCAGGGAGAAAGCGGAAGGAGGGGACTGGTGAGGCCGCGGGCACCCCGGGGTCCCCAGAGGAGCACGACAGGCCTGACAGTGGAATGGATGGGACAGGGGCCTAGTCCCTTCTCCCGGCCCCTCCTGCCCGGCCTCACCGCTGGGCTCCCAGCGCGCTCCTGGCCCCGCTGAGTCCTGGGAGGGGGAGCCCTGCTCTGCCCCCGTCGGGGCTGGATCCCGGGCTCGACACGTGCCAGCCCACCTACCCCAGCGCGTGGTGCCGGCTCCCAGGGTGGGGAACGTGCCCACCCCTCGTGGGCTCCACGGCAGAGCTGGGTCAGGGGAGAGGGGCCGCGGGCACAGGACAGGAGAGAGCAGGGAGGAAGGCAGGGAGGGGGTTGACGGCCCAGGGACCCGCTGTCTGTGTGAAGGGGTGGGAGACGGGGGCTGGGGGCAGATGTGGGGCGGGGAGCGGGGAACATTGGAGGGACGAGTGCAGGATGCATCCAGGCTCCTCCCCTGTCCAGGGCTGCGTGGAAGCCCCTCCAACCAGACACATAGGCACCCCAACCCTCCTGGCCCCAGGATGCTCTAGTCACCAGCACCCCGACCTGGCCTGTGGCCCCTCCGGTCTCCCCCTCACCAGGCCCGGCACCCCTTCCACCGCTCAGCGCTGAGGGCACGGCCTGGGGGAGAGGGCCGGGCTGGCGGGCCAGGAATGTTTTGCGGCCCGTGTAAACAGATCGTTTCTGTCTGCCTGGGGGGGTGGGGGGAGGGAGTGGTCTTGAGCTTTGTTATGTTCTGAAAAAAAAGGCAAAAAATTTGGGTCACAAACCACAAACTGTTTTGCTTTCGGCGTAACTGGCATAAACAGGCATTTTCTCTTTGGTTTCTGGCCGGCTGAGGCCTGGGCTGGCTGGGGCTGGGAGCAGGGAGAGAGGCTGGGGGCTGCCCAGGAGGCCCGAGGCCGCCACCGCCCCCCTGGGCTGGAGGGGCTGGGCAGGTAGAGGCCGGGCCCCCAGGTGGCCTGTTCTGTGGCCCCCTGACCTGGCTACACCTGGGAGGGAGCAGCCGCCGGGAGCCAGGCCCAGGCAGGGAGGAGTGGGGACCCCGGGAGCCGTGGCCAGCAGGGCGGGCGGACGCAGGTTGCTGGGGATGAGGCCCAGGGGCCAGAGCCAGGCGGGCGGGCCGAGGCGAGGAGGCCTCTAGGAAGGAGAGGGCGAGCAGCCCGGTGAGGGGCCCCCAAAGGCGGGTGTGACGGACGCGGCACTCTCCAGGGCCTTCCTGGCCAGCGCTGCACTATGGTGGGGGCGGGGGGGCCCAGCCGCGGGCGGCCGTGACCGTGTACCTGTGTCTGCCCAGCTCGCCCGGCGGCAGGTGGAGGTTGCCGCGCAGAGCGATGGAGGGTGTGCTGGAGGGGGCTGGTTACCGGGGTTAGAGCAGACGCCCAGGGGCCTAGGAGAGAGCAGCTAGCATGTGTGAAGGAGGAGGGGCCTGTGGAATGGGGTGGGGGGCTTGCCGAAGGACCAAAGAACTGTAGGGGGCCAGGGGCTGAAGATTCAGAGAAAGCCTGGCCTGGGGTTTGCACTCTACCCAGTGGCCCAGGGGAGCCATGGAGGGTCCTAAGGGGAGAGTGGCCTCCTGCCGGCTGGCCCAGTGTACAGAAGAGTAGCTGCGGGGGAGGCTAGAGCTGGATGGAGGCAGGGTCCGGTGACTGATAGAGCTGGGGGCCTTGTCCACCGACTGAATTGTTGGGGAGGCAGGACAGGGGACCCTGGAGCGGGTGAGGGGTGGCCATGCATTGGGTCAGGGGTCTGCAGGACACTGAGGGCTCTGGACACCAAGGCAGATGCCACTTTGCAGCTCCATGAGGATGCCGGACAGAGACTCAGTGGGTGTCGGGAGCCCAGAAAGTCAGTCTGCGTCTCTGGCTCAGCAAACAGCCCCTCTCCTGCCCACCACTCACAGCAGTCTTCAGCGTCACCGCCCACGTCCCGTGCATAGCGAGGGACAGCCCCGGGCTCCCCGGTGAGAGGGTGCTGGGGGTGGGCTTCCCGAGGGGAGTGCAAGTCCACAGAACTCCCCGTTAGCGGGCGAGGGGCAGGTGTCTTTGGGAAAGTGGCGCAGGCAGGGGCAGCCTGTGCCAAGGCCCTGAGGCAGAAACACGCTCGTGAGTCCAGCCAGACCCAGGGGTCCCCATGGGGACTTGGCAGAAGTGGGCCCACTCTGGCGGTTTCAAACACCACCCGGGCCCCACGTGGTCGGGAGCAGAGACCAGCAGGAAGCATCAGAGGGAGGAACCGGGTGCGGCCTGGGGTGGTGGAACCCTGGACCCGAGGCTTGCACCTGCTCTCCTCCTCAGTGGCCACCTCCACGGTGGCCTCAGCACTAGGAACGGGGTCTGGGGCGGAGCAGGGGTCTCCACGTAATTTTCCTAACTGACCACAAATTGGGCCTCGCGAAGGACGGAATTCCACTCTCCCCCAGTTCTGGAGGCCGGAGTCTAAAGTCAGCTCTCCGGACTGAAACGCAGGTGTCCCAGGGCCGAGCCCCCCGCTAGCCTCGGGGGGGGGCTCCCTCCTACCTCCCCCGCCCCTCCCCCACGGGCCCGCCACTTCTCTCCTGTCCCAGGGACACCTGTGTTCGGGCTGCGGCCCACCCTAATCCGGGATGAGCTCATCCCTCCCTGACCCCCGCAGAGACCCTTCTTCAAACAAGGCCCTGGTGTTCGCAGGCTCCAGGGGCTGGGATGCGGACTCGTGTTTTGGGGAAAACCATTCCGCCCAGCCCGGCAGGAATCCCTAAATGCTTGCTGAATGAGTGCTGATGGCCTACGCAGCCCCCATTCCCGCCCTGGTCTCCTCTCCCCCACGGACCCCTCCCCGCCTCCCCCGAGGGAGGCCCCTCTCCACCCCTCCCTCCAGGAGAACCCCAGCCTCCCACCTCCTTCAGGCCTGCGCCAAAACGACTTTCTCCGCGAGACGCCCGGCTGCTTCAAAGAGCTCCCCAACATTCCCCTCCATGACACCGAGCCTGCGGTGCCCTGAAAATGGGGCTGCTCATCCACACAGGTGAACGAACGAGGCCTCAGGGATGAGCTGAGAGTTTGCAGAGCAGAGAGGGGGGACAAAGCCGAGCTGGGCAGCCCAGAGGACCTGGGGCTCAGCTGCCCGGGCAGAGTGGGGCCAGGGCAGCGTCCACATCGGGGATGCCGCAGGGCCGGGGGCTAACCCAGGGGAGCGGCCAGGAGCTCAGGAGGGGCAGTGGGGGGGTGGCTCGTGGGGAAAGAAAGCACAGGCAGGGGTGCCTGCGGGCTGGGCTGCAGCGAGGGAGAGGATGCTGCGAGGGATGCCCTGGGCGTGGCAGGTGGGAGCAGCTGGGGAGGGCTTGGCTTGCCCAGAGTGGGGAGGAAGGGGGACCCTGAGCCCAGTACCCCAAGGGTCCCAGGAGGGGAGCCAGGCAGGGCTCGGCGGACCTTCGGGGGCAGAGCGTGCACGGGACTGGTGGGAGACAGGCCCAGACCTGGTCTCCAGGGTAGGGAGGCCTGGGCAGAGGGGGGTTCATTGTGGGCCTTGCTGTACTGCTCGGGCCTCCCCTGTCCCCCCCCCCGGGTCCCCAGCCTCACCACTGTCGGCCCCAGGCTGCCCCAAGATGGGTGCGGTGTCCCTGTCTAACTGGCTCTTTCCCTCATCCTTAGATGCGGATGCTGCCTCCTCCAGGCAGCCCCCCAGGTCCCTGCTTGGAGTTCTCAGTGCCATGAGCGTAGGCAGCATGGCCACCACCCGCGTGGACACCACCCCAGCTCTTGGAGGCCTGGCTCTGAGCCTGCTGCGGCCCAGCACCAGACCAGGAAATAGAAAATACTAGAAACAGAAAGAAGGATGGGGTTCAGGGGGAGGCCTTCCTCCAACCCAGAGAGAGCCCTACGCCTGCCTGCTGAGTGCTGCCCGGCCCAGGGCCCCTCGACACACCGCGGTGCTCCTGCAGACCTAGGGCCTGGGGGGCAGGGCAGGGAGGCGGCCAGCTCAGGCCTCAAGCATCACGGAGGCCAGCCTCCCCCAACGTTCTTACCAGCCCGGGGACCCTGAACTTTAGAGCAGAGGGGGAGAGGGTGCGAGATTGAGGGGGAGGGCCTTTCTGCTGTCGCCCTCATCTTGGGGGCAGGCTGAGCGTGTCTGCGTGTGCAGCTGGGCAGACAGGTGACACGAATCCCCATCTCTAGCCATAGCTATTTTGCCGAACCTTCCAGAACCTGGTGGGCCCCCAGCACCCACCCCCGTCCCTGGGATTGGCAGTGAAGGCATTTCACTTCCCATCAGTGGCTCCTGGAAACCACCCCCCGGGGGCCCTTCTGCCACAGGGCACCCCCATGTTTGAGGACTTGGTGCCTGAGACTGTCCCAGAGCCGCTGGCCCCGAGCGAGTGGCCGTGGTCACTGCTCAGAGTGTGCAGGCTTGCGGGCTGTTCTCACTGGCCACGCGCGCCGTGAGGCAACAGAGGGGTGTCCGCACCCCCGGGCGCCCGCCCCTGTCCTTCCCTCCTTGACCCGGTAGGCGCAGGAAAGAGCAGAGGACTCAAAGTAAAGTAAATTTGAATGCTTTATTGGGATTGCGAGCGATAAATGTTAAAGACAAAACCCAAGCAATGAATTTTGCCAGAAATATCAGCATGTTAAGGGGGTTGAGTGGAGGCCCGCACAGCCACCGCCAGGTGGACTGCGACAGTGGGTGAGGTGACATTCGGTGCCGGCACGTGGGGGGTCTTCAGGCGATGGTGGGGGGACCCAAGAGGGGGTCCCGCTGAAGACAGTTGAGGGGGAGAAGAGATGGACGGCCACAGCCAGGGCTCGGGAAGTCAGACGGGGGCCCGGGTCGGGATGGCTGGGGACCCTGCGGGAGCTGCTTGCTGGGGACACAGAGGAGCGTCGGCAGATGGCCCCGGACCGCCCACCCCACGAGAGGCAGAAGGTAACACCGGTGGGACGGGCGTCCGGCAGGGTGGGCAGGCAATCTGGGGTGTCTCCGAGTCTTTGTGTATCTCAGGCCAATCTGTCCGGGTGCCGATCACAACAATCTGGCTCTTTTCAGCTCTGCCCAATGTTCCGAATGGCCCACTCCCGGGACGCCTGCCGAAGGCCCCTCTGTGCCGCTGGTGGGCTGACACGTACCGCCCCCAGGGTCGTGCCAGCCCCGTTACTGGGGCCCAGAAGCCTCGGGCCTCTAGAATGCTGGTCGGGCTGTCGCGCAGGGGGGCTGAGCTGGCGGCAGAAGCGGGGGTGAGGTAGGCCTCCCAGCCGCCCGGATCCCTGCCCCAGCCCTAGGCGCCGAGATGGTGGCTGGTTCGGTACCGCCAGACCCGTGGGCCTCGGGGCCCGAGCAACCCCAGTCGATGGAGCGCTCTCAGCATCCTGCTCTGCGGGGCCTGCACCCTCCTGACCTCCCCTACTCCCCGACCTCACCCTGCCTGGACCCCAGGACGCCCTGCGGAGCTCTGAGCCCCCTGGGGACAAGACAGGGCGCTGAGCAGGCGGGCGAGCTGTCACCGAGGGGTGAGGGGAGGGCTCCCCAAGTGCACGGAAGGCGGCCACCGGCTCCAGCCCGATGGAGCCCCTCGACTCTCACACCCGCAGCCCCTTCCCCCCCAGCCGGCCTGGGCCAGCCGGGGGCCCCTTCCTGATGGCCTCCGAGCACCGTCCGGACACCAGGGAGACGCCTCCCCACCCCCTCCTCCGCCCCTCAGGACCTCCGGGGACCAGCCACCGTCCCCGAAGGCCAGGCCGGGCAGCGGCCCACTCCTTTCCCTCTGGCTTCTCCGTGGGGCGCAGTGGCCAGCACCCCACGGAGGCCCCACTCTCGACTCAACCCAAGCGACAGGGACAGATAAAAACAAAAACCGAATCGGGACAATAAATGGCGGAGAGCAGGACGTGCGGCTTGGCCGCGGTGGTGGTGGTGGTGGTGGTGGCTTCGTACGTCGTGCTTTGTCTCTGCTCCCCTGTTACGTGGGACGGGAGTAAGTTTAATTTGGTGTGTGAGCGCGTAAAAAGCTAAGGAGGGATCAAAAAAAAAAAAAGGAAAAAAGCCCCAGGAGATACCAATTAAAGGGGGGGAATAGATCAATTGGCGTAAATTTGGGTTCCTAATCGGATCTGTAATTCTGCGCTGTGACTCCTGACTCCTGTCCTCCGAACCTCGCGGGACCGCTGCCCCCTCCGGAGCATCCCCCACCCAGCCCCCGCTGCCCCCCACCCGCCCCTCCGACCACCAGACTTCCCACACTCCCCACCATCGTTGCCGGCCTCCTGGGGGCCCCCCACTTCCGAGAGGCCCCCAGAAGGCCGGCAAGGATGGTCCCTAGGTGTGCTGGGGGTCCCAGGTGTTCNCCCCCCCCCCCCCGCCCCTCCGACCACCAGACTTCCCACACTCCCCACCATCGTTGCCGGCCTCCTGGGGGCCCCCCACTTCCGAGAGGCCCCCAGAAGGCCGGCAAGGATGGTCCCTAGGTGTGCTGGGGGTCCCAGGTGTTCCTCAAAGGAGCACACCTAGGGGGTCAGGCTCCGGGGTAGGGCACGTCTTGGTCTCTGCTCGGCTAGAGCCCCCTCCAATCCGGCCAAACCCGCTCCTCGCTCCGCACGGTGGTCGGGGGCACGGACGATGGGGGCCTGGGGGCATCGGGCTCGCCCCACGGGAACTGTGGGCAACGCCGCCTCACTCGCCCAAGATGGACCGGCCTCTCCCACCCAAGGAGCGAATCCCAGGGCTCAGGAGGGGAGCACAGGACACAAACACCTCACCAATGAGCAACTTGGAGAAGGGTCCGCGACGGAAGGCAGACCCGCACAGTGCTGGGCTCGCCCGTCTGTGTGCGTGGGCGCGCGTGGGCGTGAGGGTGTGCGCGTGCGTGTGAGCGCGTGTGTGCATATGTGCGCGAGGGCGTGTGCACGTGTGTGTGGGCGTGCGTGTGCATGTGTGCGAGCCTGTGAGCGTGCGTGTGCATGTGAGCATGTGTGCGAGCCTGTGTGTGAGCGTGCGTGTGCATGTGTGTGAGGACATCGTGTGAACGTGCGCGCGCGCGTGTGTGTGCGAGCGCGTGTGTAAGCATGTGTGTGCGTGCGTGTAGGAAGTGTCTGCAGGGATGCCGTGGGGGGTGTGTTTTTTAGGGTGGAAATGGAGATGTAAGATTTGGGGCTGTGTGGGTTTGGGGAGGATGGATTTTAGGGTGTCTCGGGGTTTGTGCCAATCGAAGTTTATTTTCACAAATTTCGGTATTTGTATTCTGCTCTCCCCTCCTTCGGTCTCACTGGGAACCCCCTCTAGCTCCGTGGTGACTTTCGAGGATGGGAAACAGAGCGAGGAAGGAGTCTGGGGCTCTGCTGGTGTGAGGATGGCCGATTCTCTCCAGACTCGATCAGAGTTCGGCCTGAGGAGGCTGGAGCCGGCCGTGGACCGCGACGTGCCTACCTGCCGATCTGGGGTCTCTTCCTTTCTCCTGGGGGTGAGGCGCCCGAGCCCACGGCCAATCTGACTCGAGGTCCCTGGGGAAGAGAAGGAAGGGGAGGGGGCTAATTCTTTCATGATGCCGATTGTTTTTAAGCCAATTCAGTTTTGGTATGTTTTTAGCCAATTGATAATTTTAGGTTTTTTGGTTTGTATTTTTTTTTAAACTAATTAACGTTCCTGGTGTTTCTAAAAAGCCAATTCATTTTAAGGGGACTGGTGTGTGTGTGTGTGTGTGTGTGTGTGCGTGTGTGCGTGTGTGTGTGTGAGATTTAGGAGTTTGTAGTTTTAGTTTTTTGGTTGTGTGATTTGGGGGTTATTTTGGGGGGATGTTTAAAGCCAATCGAGTTTGTACACTTTCAGAGATGTTGCTGGGATCGCCTCAGCCCGATGGAGAGGGCCGAGGAGAGAAGAGCCTGACATGGGGAGGTCGGGGCGTGGGGGCTGGGGCCGGGGGAGCCCGCAGAGGGGACGCGACCCCAGAGACGTCAGAGGCGGGGCCCGGGGGAATGGCCCCTGGTCAGGAGGAGGGCACGAGGTGGACGGTGCCGTCTTGCAGAATCACGCGACATTTTGGCTCACTTCGGATTGCCGGAGGCCTCCGGAGAGGCGCCCCCGTGGGCCGCGGGGTCGTGGGTGGGCAGGGCGATCAGGGGGCGATGGCGCTTGGCCTCTCTGAACGCCTCGAGCTCCTTGGCGAGCAGGCGACCCCGGCGGGCGCGCAGGAGGGCAGGCAGGCCCCTGCGCAGTCGTTGGGCAGACTGCTTCCAGGTGTCGTATTGGAAGAACTTGCCCACGGGGTATCTGGGGAAGTTGTCCTGGGGGGGGGACGGGCCAGTCAGGGGCGCCCAGCTCGCGGGGGGCTCGGGGCTCACCCTCCGGCGGGTGTCCGGCCGCATCCACAGCGCGGGGACCCACGGCCACTGGAGGGGCGCCCCGGTCCCCAGCTCCGAGGTGGCCCCCCCCACCCCCAGGCCGGCCCCCTCTTACCGGAAGCACGGTCGGAGGGGTCGACACGTCCCTCTCGGACTTGGCGGGGGTGGCACAGTAGGTCTCCAGAAGGGCCAGGTCACAGCTGCGGAAACAGCATTCTTCCACGATGCCACGGCTGCTGCGGCGGCTCACGCGGCTTGCCGGCCTGCCTGGAAGTCCCACAGGGGGAGGGAGGGAGAGCGCACTTGAGCACCAGCCCGCACGGCCCCCTGCCCGGAGCCGGCCTCTG
>LNAC01000513.1:706757-721985 GCA_002007465.1 Ailurus styani | reverse complement strand
GGCCCGGGAGCACCCCCGACAGCCCCCCCCCCGCGCGCCCGGGCACCCCGCGAGCGCCCTTCGGGCCTTCACCGCTCCCCACGCAGGGGCGAGGCCGGTTTTGCTTGGGTAACACGAAGGCGGGAGGGAATGGGGAAGAAGAGGAGGGACGTGGGGGAGAAGGGCTGGGGGCAGCCCTGCTCGGTGGCCGGGGCGCCCGGGGTCTCCTTTCGTTTTCTCAGAGGGAATTTCCACCCGGAGGCTCCCCGTCCCGGCTGGGAAGCCCAGCTGCTCACCAGCCAGCGTTGCCGCCGGCGCAGGCGCAAGGCGCTTCTGGGCAGGGACGCGGCCACCCCCTCGCAGCTGAGCGGTCTCGAGGTGGGGGGCAGCGACCCTGGGGGGGGCATCTGAGGGGTGCAGAGCTACAAGGGAGACGGCATTGCTGGGGGACAGAGGAATGTGGGGATCCCCAGGCCACTACAGCGGGCATCGCTTGTCACCGCTGTCACCCCGCACAAGGACCCCAGTTAGAAGGGGGCGGCTCAAAGCCTGACACTTTGGGAAGGCAGGGGTTAAAGCCATTGGACAGGTGTGGGGACCCAGTCAGGGCTGAGGCAGCCCTTCACATTATTTTGGCAAGACAGGGAGACCCCCCCACCACCACCACCATGAAAAACAGCCCATTTTCCACCCAGAGCCCCAGGCACGTGGGGAATGTTCCCCCTTCAAATTCCAGTCCGCATCAATCACCCCGTGTCCCATTCCAAGAACATCTGGCCTGTCTCCCCCCACCCATCACCGCCCCCTCCCCTCCCCACCAGCTTTGTAGCCGCCCCTGTCCCTGGCTTCCAGGCCTGTGCGGTGTGCCTGGGGACAGAGAGAGAGTGAGGAGGGGGCCTCCAGCAGAGAAGCCTTGGGTGCCTTGAAGTCGCGCCCCACTGCGTGGAGACCTGTGAATTTTGGGGTGGGGAACTGGGTCCTTGGGAGCCCAGAGCAGCTTCCAGAGCCTCCGGAGGGCCTCTGCTTGTAGACAAGCACGGGGTTCCCTGGGGCTCTGCTCTGGGCTCCCCACCTTTCCTGCAGGCCTGCTTCCCAGCCTGCGAGTGGGGGGGATGCTGAGGTGAGAGCCCCTTTGCAAAGCGTGGGCTTTCCCCTTGGCTGGGGATGCGTGGGGGGCAACCGCACCGGCCGCCGCTCAGTGGGCCCCTCCCCTGCTTTCTGCCCACACAGGCGCCCGTCCGGGAGAAGCCCCTGCCCGCTGCTTGGAGATGTGCCCTTCCAGCCTCTGCCTGGACCTTGGAGGTAGGAAGGCGAAGGCCACCTTGAGGTGCCAGGCTGAGCCGCTGGGGCAAGGAGCGGGGGCACGTGCGTGCGCTCCCTCCCCCTCCCCCGCGGGGCTGCCCGCCGAACCCTCGCCTTATTTAGTCAAAAGTTTGGCTAAAGGGGCAGGCTTGGCAGGGGCAGATCCGGGTCACCGTAGGGCTCAAAAAAGGCACTGGCTGCCCCCAGCCAGGACCAGCCTCAGGCTCTCCCCGACTTCCGGCCCTCCAGGGTAGGAAGGGAACCGCAGTCGCCCAGCATGTTGTAGGACTGGGGTCTCTCCTGCCCAGAGCCTGCCTGGCAGAACTTCCAGCCCCAGCACCAGCCTCCCCCCTGCCCCGCTCCAGCCCCTGCGGCAGCACCAGCTCCCCCGAAGACCGCAAACCCAGGCTCCACCGAGAGTAATCATCCCCCCGCAAGTTCGGACTCACCCTAAGAGCCTGGCCCCTACGCCCCAGGCCTGCGGCTGCTCTCGCGCCCGCCTCCCGGCTCCCTCGCTCCCCTGCTCCCAGCAGGCGGCCTTTCTCCTTCACGGTTTCCTCCCACAGCTCTGGCTCCAAGCTGGCCGCTCCCTGCTCCCTGGGACCAAGCCCAGCATTTTGCAAACTCTGCTCCATTCTCTGAGGGTCCCTGAGCGCCCCTCCCTCACCCACCGCAGGGCACCCACCGGCCACTGAGGTGCAGACCGCGCACTGGGCTCCAGGAGGGACACCGGCTCAGTGTCAGCCCCCGCTGGCAGCAAGGGACCGGGGACCCAGCCGGAACCACCGGGGACCCAGCCGGAACCACCAGGACCCGACGACGGCACAAGCCACCCAAGCAAGGCACAAGGCGCCACAAGCCACTGATCCCCGTAAACCCAAAGCCGAAAGTAGGTAGGGGTCGGGTGGGGGCCGCAGGGGAGGGGGCTGGGCAGGCGTGCTGGCGAAGGACTCAGGCAAGGCCACTACTGTACTGTTTTCTGTAGTGTCGGAAATAAAGACGCCTTTAAAAATCGTTCTTGGCCTCTCTCTCAGATGGGCCAACCAGCCTAGAAGGGGTCACCTGCTGGGTCCACCCCTGCCCCCTCGGAAGGGCGGCCCCAGTTGCTTTTGGGTGCAGGGCAAGGACACAGAGCCGCCCCGCCCCCACTTCCAAAGCTCCCCAGGACGCTGGAGCAGAGCCCCCCTCCGGGGCAGCTCAGCCTGGGACCCCACCCCAGTACCTTGTCCGTGAACCGGCGTGCCCACGAGCACCGAGCTTGCTCCTGAAGTGTCCCAGGCTCTCTGGCCCCAGGGCCTTTCTAGTCGCCCCCCCACCCCCCACTCACACACACAGGAAGCCCCTCTGGCCCGAACACAATGGAATCGTGACACCGGGGCTCAGTGCTCCTGTGGCCGGCCGCTGCACTCCAGAGTGCCTCTGCCGCCAGCCCGGGGGGGCACGACCTCCCTTTCTCCTCACAACTGAACAGCCAGGAGGTCTGCTACTGCCACCCATTTTGACAAATGGGGACACAGAGAGGTCAAGCCACTGGTGCGAGGCCCCACAGCCCAGCAGCCCAGGGCAGGGAGGACCTGGCTCTCAGGTGCCCCAGCTGAAGCCAGCTTGCCTGCGGTCTCCTGCTTCCCCCCTAGTTGATGAGTTCTCCCCACCTCCTGCCTGCTTTTCTTCTCCTTCCTCCAGTTCTGTCCCCACCTTGTCCTTGTCCCCTGCTTCTCCCATGGCTGCTCCCTCCCCCTCCCTCGCCCTTCTTTGGCCAGGAGCTCCCCTCCAAGAACTCCCGGAGGAGCCCAGACTGCAAGGAGCGGCTGTGCCCACACCTGAGCTACGGAGGGACAGACACCCGGAGCAGAGCAGACCCCCGGAATCACAGATGCCTGCGGTGTGACTCTGAATACACCCCAGCTTCTCCGGGCCCTGTGGGAGGTGGAGTTGCTCCATGAACCTAAGGACCGGAGACCTCTGCCGGGAGCTGACGCTTGGAGAGCTAAGCCAGTGGGCACCTCAGCCCTGCGCTGGGAGTCCGAAGACACTCACCTCTGCGGGGCTGGGGCTGGCTGCGGGCCTCAGTTCTGAGCGCGCGGGGACCGCCTGGGCCACAGGCCACAGCAGCTCAGCTCCGGGCTTGGTTCTCGGGTGGCCCTGGCCGGCTCGGGCTGCTGGGGCTGGGGCTCCGGCTGGGGGGCAGCCTGGGCAGGGGGCTCTGCCGGATGAGATTCGGGGCCTTGGGGCTGGGGATCCACCTCTTCCTCCTGGAGTGCCGCAGTGACTTTTCGGCCCCTGGGGAAAACACAAAGTTGTTCCTGAGATGAGCACTTTTAAAGCAAATCCCCCCAAGCCGGAGCACCGGCCCCTTCTCTGTCCCCCAGCTGTTTAGTGGGGAGGCCTCAGGTCACCTAGCAGGGTTCGGGGTGGCAGCTCTGGCTGCCTAGCTCCCCCTTTCTCAAGAGACAAGGGAAGGGAAAAGGGGCCCACAGGTAACCCAGAGCTGGGCTTTCCAGCAGCCAAGGTGCCTGTCCATGAAGAGGCAGTAGACACTTCTGTTGGGTGGGCTGCCCCTTCCTGGCTGGTGTGTCCTTCTGCCTGGGCATGGGGTGGGGGCCGCACCCAAAAGGCCTGCCTTGGGGGATCATGGCACACGATATGACATCGCCCCACACTCCGACATCCCCCCATTGGGTGGAAGCAAGGAGGGGGACAGCCGCAAACCAAAGGACACAGTTCTGTATGAAGAAATCAGCTGGATGGTAGGGGGCCTTGGGGTGGGACACTGGGTTTCCCTGGGGAAATGAATCCTGTCCCCACAAACACCACACTGGCTGTATGGAGAAGTCTGGAACCCCGGGGTGGAAGGGAGAGAAACTTCATGTGCAGAATTAAACATACCCCCGGGAAAACCGCCCTCGGCCCAGGGCTCAGTTCTGTGGGCAGGAGAGGCCCCAGGAGAACTGGGCAGGCCTTCAGGGAGAGAGGAGATTTATTCTTTCAGTCCTGCTGTGGGGGTATCAAGGCTTATGGCCCTTCATTGTCCTCCTAGTCACTCTCCTTTCCAATTATTTAGTGGGATTCTTTGGTTATGGTTGGGAGGTGTAGGGAGGGGAGAGAGGGGGAAGCTTGACTTTTAAAATGGTATAAAAAAAAACCTGCACCAAAATCTCGGGCCCCTGGCTCCTGTGCACCAGTCTCCTGTTTGTCTTTGGTTGGGATTGTGGGGGGGGGGGCGGGGAGGGGGGATGCAGCAATACCAAACTTCTCACACAGAAAAGCCCTGCCTTTTACATTTGCAAAAACAGCTGTTCACTCCTGCTGAGAAGAGCAGCCCAGCCCTCCACCCCTGCCCCTCCCACTTGGCCTGACCGATTAGTGAAGGAAACCTATTTTCCCTACAAAAGCCTCTGTGGCTCTGTGCAGGCCTATAGAAGAGTCTCCTCCCCACTTGTCTTTCCTGTCTCCTCCAAAGTTGAGGCTATTCTTAGGTAGCTTGCCAGGGCCTTCCCTTGACAGCAGAGGTTCTGTCCCTCCTGTAGAAGCAGGGATCCTGTTAGCTGCCCCAAGCCCCCAGCCCACCCATGCCTTAACACAGCATGCAGTGTTTCTCACACGGAGCCTCCAGCAAGAGAGAGGGAAGCCCAGTCACCTGTACTCTAGTCGCTGCGTAGTCCCCGAAGTTCCCGGGCGGTGGATAAAGAGGACCGGGGAGTCACTGGTGCCCAAGCCTCTCTGCCGAAGCTGCCCGGCCGGTGATCCGCTGGTCGGGCCAATATTAGCAGTCGCCGCCAAAGTAGGGGGTGCTCTGGCTGTGGTGCCCAGACCCTCCAGCCGGGTTGACGTGGAGGAGGAGGAGGGGGACGAGGCTGAGGCTGGAGAGACGATGGAGGGCACTTTTAGAGTGTGCATTCTAATAGCCCCTAGAAGCGGGAGAGGCTCTCTGCCGCTAAGCACAGCACCTGCTCAAATGCCAACTGAAATTAGTTTTGCCCCTCACCTCCTCGTCCCCTCCGTGGCTTTCCGCGAGCCCCTCCAAATTGGGTAGCTTTGCGCCAACTCAGTAGTGCTGGGGCCAATGGGCAGCTGGCTGTGGCACCTTCTCATGCCAGGGCACCGTGCACAAGGGGGTGGAGATTTGGCCCGCCCCCTGACCCCACGGAGAGGCGTGTGTGGGCGGGGACACAGACCAGAAGCACTCCCCCAGGAGGTGGGACTATGTGGGAGGGTGGGGAGTGGGTGGGGCCTCCTGAGATTGACACTTGGCAGTCACTTGACACCCTGGTATGCCGGTGGGCGTGGCACGGGTAAAATGGCGATGGGCCATATGCAGAAAGAAGCAGGGTTCGAGATTAATCAGAAAAAAACTCTTTTTAGGTGCTTCCAAGGCAGCTGCAGTGCAGCGCCTTCACGCAGTTTCTTCCTTTAGGGGTAGGGGCCTCATCTGGGAGTTTCCTCCCTTCATCAATCACTTCTGATAGGGCCCCCACACCACAAGTGTGGTGGCAGGTGGCAGCTCCGAGCACCAGTCCTGCTCATAGACACTGAGGGTGGAGTGTTGGGTTCACAGCCTTTGAACCTGGGTGAAACTTCAATCAAGGCACAGCCTCAGAGCCATCAGCAACTGGGGGAGGCCGCAGGCAGATGTGCTGCCTGATTGGACTAAATCTCACTGGGAATTTAAACCCCTCTTCCAAGCTTGCAGGGAGAGCAGGCCGCAGAGCAAAGACTCACTGAGAGGCAGGGACATGTGCACTTCTGAGGAGGCCACCAGTCCCACACCCTCCAGCACCCTGCACCCCAGTTTACCCAGTTAACTGGCACATGCTGGCATTTGACTCTCACTGTCCCTTTCTCTCTCAAGACCTCACCTGAACTCCTTTCCTTAGCTGGAGGGATGGGGCATCCAGTGGGGAGGACAAGACTTGCGGGGGGGGGAGAGAGACTTGAAGGGGGACTCAGATCTGGCAGGTGTGTCCCAAAGAATGCAGATGCTCCAGAGCCACACCACCCTATGGGAAGAAGGCTGGTGGGACTCCTTGCTGGGTTTGTGGATGGGGAGGGATGCAGCGATGCTAAAGGGCCCTGAGCCAGGTCTGGGACACATAGAAGGGAATCAGTGTGAAGAAGCTCACAGTTCTTGGGGTACAGCAATCACCTGCTCATGTTGGCTCTTACTCTGCTGAGGGTTCTGAGGCTCGAAGGCTTTGCATCCTGTGTCGTTCCCTGGTGTCTGCTGCAAGATACCCAGATGTTGCAAGGAGCTACTGCCAAGTCCTTATGGGGAGACTTAGCTGGGAATTGCCAAGCCACAGGTGGGGCTAGGGAGGGTGTAAGGGCTGACCCCAACCAGACATGAGGGTTCCACAGGAGGCTGAGAAGGTGGGCAGCTAAGGGGCTGAAAAGGATGTAGCCTTTCAAGCCCACAGATCACTTCCTGGAAATGTGGAAACTCCCAGTCCCAAAACAGTGTCTTGAACCTGAGTTCTGCCCTAATCTGGATTCCCATCTCAGGCCTAGCCCCGAAGGGAATCATTCAGGATGATTTTAATCCACCAGAATCTTGGAACCTAGAATGCTCTAGCAAGGGAAGGGGAGCAGAGGACAGAGGTCAGGGTGGGGAGGGCCCATGAAAGACTAGCTAAGCCATGGCATCACTGAAGCTGGACTAGAGGCACTGGGTCGGGGAGGTGGGTGTGAGGGCTGGGACCCACAGCCAGGCATTCCATTTCTTTTCCATGGTGGAGGGAAAGCACATGGCCAATAAGGGATACAGGTAGTGGGAAGAAACACAAAAGGGACAAATTTTTAGTACCCGATTGAACTAAATCTCACTGGGAATTTAAGCCTCTCCCCAAAACTTGCAGAGACACCTCATAACTAAAACCTCTTTGCCTCACTGCCCTTAGGCCTGGGAGAGGATCATCCCATCCTGGGGTTCTGGCCAGAACCTCATTTATTCAGGAGACTTCTGGGGCACCCTCAGAAATCCCAAGTGCAGTTTCCTCCACTTTGTGACTTGAGTGGCCTCATGCTGACACCTGGTGGCCATTTCTAGAATTACAGCAGAAGAGCCTAGGGGTCTTAGTACAACTTGGGGTACTCTGGGGAGATGGCTGAGGGGGCAAAAGGACATTTGTCTCTATGGAGAGGGGCCCCATACAACATCAGGGTACAGGTGGGCTCTGCACCTTTGTGTGCTCAGATCAGAGGCTTTTATCCGCCTCCATCCTGGCATTACAGAACAGGTGGTGGAAGGAGGCCTAAGGGAACTCCTCTTTGGGGGACTCCCCAACACCAGCGGCTGTGGCCCTGCAGAAGCCCAAAACCACAGGTGCAACCTGCGACACCTTCCAGAAGCATCGTTGTGTGTTCTGAAAATTAGAGGGGCCTCTATTATATTTGTACCAGAATAAAATCAGATCTACCACTGGGAGGCTCCAGGGAAGAATGTTAATGTTAGGACCCCCTTCCCGAGGCAGAGACCCTGGGAGGAGCGGGGGTGGGCTTAATTTTGCTGTTCAAGCCCTCTGGCATGAGCAGGGTTTTCCAAATCTGGCCTGAGCCCGACACCTTGTGGCCACATGTGGAAGTGCAGCCACAGCCTCCAAAACCGAGTTTCCCTTAAATCGGTAATAGTGCCGCCTGGGTAACAACAGGGTCGCTTTACCCAGCCCACGAATGGAGAGAACCCGTCCTGAATGAGCTAGGCTTTGTCTCAGAAGGCTGGCACCATTGGATACTCTTGACTCCCCGCGTCTGTGCAGCAGGTAGTCTGATTCCCCGGGGAGCCTGCTGGGGGCCTGCCCACAGGCTTGAAGGCCCCCGGGCTGCATCACGAGGGCCCTAGGGGAGCAGGTTGTGATGGAGGGGAGGGGCGGGTGGGCAGGAGGAGGCCTGGAGGCTGGCCCACTTCACATTCTGGCTCTGCCCATGGAGGCGGGCAAGCCGGGTCACCCCCTGGACCTCCACCTCCCCTGATCTCATGAGCCCCATGTGCCAGGGCACAGAAGCTTGGAATCAGTGTGGCACAGACTAAACGCTAATAAACACTCACTATTATACTCTCCCGACGCGAATGTGTGTCTGTCCCTGACTCCCCTCATCACTGGCACTAGAACATTCTTTCCTGGGGCCTTATCATGGGGCAGCCTATGTGGCTGGTAGCACAGCCTCAGGCACCGGCTGGTCCTGGTCTCTGCCCCGTTCCTGGACTCCTTTCCATGGGGGCCCTCCAGGACCCCAGCCCAGAGGTCCCTCCCTTGGGGGGCTGGGTCCTCCCAGCAAGCCCCCCTCCCTCCATGGGCCACGCAGCGAGGACTGCATCCGCTTCCTCTTGCTGTGATGCTGAGCGGACTACCAGACCCACGGGGCTGTCCCTGCGTCACCAAGCCCCAGGGAGGGAATCATCTTGCTGGACATGGGAAGCAAGCAGTGGAGTCACGAGAGATCGTCCAGCCTGAAGCCTGGCCTTAGCCTCCCACGACCCCTCCCCCACATGCCCTGACCCCCCTGACCCACGGGGATGGTACTTCCTGGAGTGACAGCGGCACATGGCATGGCACACTGTGCCTTCTCAGCAGCCAAGGCGGAGACAGCCTCCTCTGGTGTCCCTCAGAGAGATGAGGAACCTGAGCCCCAGAGAGGTTCAGTAAATTTCCCAAGGCCACACAGCCAGGAGCAGCAGAGCAAGGACTTACGGCCCAGCCGGCCTGGCTTACCAGCTCCCCCCAATTAATGTGACCCTGGCCTGGGTGCACGCTCCGGCTGGCCCCCAGTGTGCTGAGGCCTGAGGGGAGGGGAGGCGTTCGCAGGGCTCTGCCCATCATGTCCTTCGGACCTCAGCCTGTCCCTTCCTTTTGCCTGGGACCAGCCTGTGCCCAGCCACGAGGAGGGCCATAGGGGGCATCTGTGTGAATACAGCTGCCACTGAGACTCCAGGGAGGGTAGCACAGGCTGTACTCGACCCACAGCCATTCCTGGGCTAGGTTTGTTCCACCCACAGCAACAGCCTGACATGGACCTGTCCTCAAGGTTGAGATGCCTGTGTAGAGGCACAAGACACCTCCTCCAGGAAGCCTCCCAGCCTGCCCTCTGTTTCTGAGCTCTGTGTGTGGCTAGAACTGAGGTATTTCTCAGCTGACTCTTCCTTCCTCCAGAGCTCAGCCTCTCTGTCACTTTCTTTCCCCACAGCTGGGCTGGGGTCCAGAAAGCACCCCCATGGGCAACCAAGGATCAAAGCATCCTCTAGGCCTGGAAAGGGCCTTTCTTCCCTTTCCCCATCCCTGCCCCTTAGAGATCTCCTGGACAGGTTGAGCATGTCAGAGTACCAGAGAGGGCCAGGGAGGGTCAGCGAGGGCCAGGGAGGACTAGGGAGGGCCAGGGAGGGCCAGGGAGGGTTACAGAGGATCAGGAAAGGTCAGAGAGGGCCAGGGAGGACCAGGGCGGACCAGGGAGGGTCAGGGAGGGCCAGGGAGGATTAAGGAGGGCCAGGGAGGGTCAGAGAAAGTCAGAGAGGGCCGGGGGGGGGAGGGTTAAGGAGGGCCAGGGAGGACTAGGGAGCATTAGGGAGGGCCAGGGAGGATTACAGAGGATCAGGGAGGACTAGGGAAGGTCGGGGAGGGCCAGGGAGGACTAAGGAGGGTTAGGGAGGACTAGAGAGCATCAAGGAGGGGCAGGGAGGGTTACAGAGGATCAGGGAGGGCCAGGGAAAGTCATAGAGGGTCAGAGAGGATCAGGGAGGGCCATGGAGGACTAGAGAGGGTCAGGGAGGACTAGGGAGCATCAGAAAGGGCCAGGGAGGATTATAGAGGGTCAGGGAGGGCCGGGGGGACTAGGGAGGGTCAGGGAGAGCAGAGGCTGGGTTACAGAGAATGAGGGCAGGGTCAGGGAGAATCAGGGAGGGCCAGACAGTATTACAGAGGGTCAGGAAGGGCCATGGGGTGCTAGGGAGGATTACAGAGGGCCATGGAGGGCTGAAGAGGGTCAGAGAGGGCCATGGAGGGGTGGGGAGGGGGTCAAGGAGGGCCAGGAGGGTCAGGAAGGGTCTGGGGGTGTTACAGAAGATGGGGGAGGCTCAGGGAGGGTTAATGAGGGTCAGGGAGAGTCAGGGAGGACTAGGGAGGGTCAGGGAGCCAGAGCACCAGGCCCTGAGCCTCAGCTTCATCCCAGTCCTCCCAAATTCATGTCCTCCCAGACCCGTTCTTGCGGCCCACTGAGCCACAGCTCAGAACCTGAGGTCTAGGGAGGGAAGAGAATTTCCAAGGCCCCTCAGCAACTGGGCCTGGGGCACTGGGGGGCCGGCAAGGTGGCCCCGCAGGAGGCCGGGCTGGAGCGGGGCCGAGTTCCGGAGGGAGGAGAGCCTTTGAAGAGCAAAGGGTGGGCTGCGAGGCACAGCCGGAATGGCCCCAAGCTGGTAGGGCCGCTGGGCCGTTGGCTCTGTTTTCCAAAAACACAGATGGGCCGGGAAGGGGATCAGAGTGAGGCCGAATGTGGGCCCCCTCCCCCCAGGTTCTGATGGCTCAGCAGCCGAGTCCACATGTGGCTGGAGGGGGCGGGGCCAGCCCAGCAGCACAGGGGCTTCTGACCCCCAGGCTGGGGACCTTGAGGCCCACCGTCCTCCCTGGCCAGACCCAACCCTCATGGGTTCACAGGTGGAGCCCCTGAGTGTGGCTGCGGGGCTCGGGCTCAGACCCGGTGACCCTGCTCACGGGTCCGGGGCTCGGCCTCTCAGTATGGACACTCGGAGCCTCTCTGGGAGAGGGGAGCAGCCAGGTCCAGCCCTGGCCTCACGGACTCCAGCTCCAACCTAGCCGTGGGCCCGGCGGTGCCCCCGGGACGCCGTGTCTCAGCCCAGTGCCTTGGGGGGTGGGGACTGGGGGGTGACCTGAGTCCCGCTTCTGGGAGCAGCCTCAGGGACCCCTCCATGGGGCCCCGGAGCCCGTCGCGACCGGTGTCCCCCAGCTGCAGAGGGACAGGGGAGGGGTGGGGCTGGCAGGTGACCTGGGAGCTGTGGACCCCAGGGGTGCCGGGGGGCTGGCGGGGCTTGGCGCCAGTGCGGCCTGACCACTCGGCGGGGGGACGATGGGGAGGCACCCCCGTCAGCGTCCACTTTCGAAGGAATCTGCCTCGCTGTCCCTGTGCCGCGGCCAGAAACAATAGTGCCGCAGGGAGGGCGGCGGGGAGGCCTGGGCCGCACCAGCCTGTTTATCTCCGCACTTCCCAGACCCCTGCCCGCCTCCTACCCCAAAATGTTCTTTCTGGAACTGACCTCTCTCCTCTCAGCGCTGGGTGGGGATGGGGGTGGACGTGGGAAACAAATATTCTTCCCCCCACTGGACCCTGCCCGAGGCCTCCCAGGTCCCAGGGTCCCCGCCTGACCACAGCCTGACAGCGGGCACCGGCCCCCCACGCCTGGCCTCCAATTCCCCGGAGCCCCTCGGACCCGTCAGCAGAGGGTCCCGCTGGGCACGGGCGGGGGCCTCGGTGAGCTCGGTCACCGTGTGGGGTGGGGTGCTGGAAGAAGCCGCCCCCACGAACGTCCCACCCCAGGTCCCAGGTCCCCGCAGTTCTGGGGGCCGGGGCTCAGGCTCTCACTGGAGACTTTCCCAGGATGCTGGGGACCCGGTACTTTTGTCCAGCTGTTCCCGTGGGGAGGTCCGGTCCCCACTTGGCTGGGAGGCTGAGACCCCGCAGGAGACTCCGTCTCCTTCCTAAACCGCAAGGCCTCTAGAGCCCGTGCTCCCCGCAGGTCCCGTGAGTGCTCCACGGCAGGAATCGGCAGGCGAGGACCCTTGGCCTGGACAGCGCCAAGGGACGCGCGTCAAAAGTGGGGCTTTGGTGCCCTCTGCCGGTCATGTCTGTGAATGGCCGCCCCGGCCCCTCGCTGGCGGGCACAGGTGCGGCTCCGGGAAGCCACCGGCGCTGGGGGCCCCGCACGTGGGTCCGAGGGTGGGCTCCCTGAGAGGGCGACACAGGGGCTCGCCTCACCGCTTAGCGGGACACAGACGCTGGCCGCTGGTCGGGGCTCAGCCCGGGCTCTGCCAGGGAGCCTTTCCAGCTCAGCCCGCTGGCCCCTGGTCTTGCTCCCTCTCCTGGGCCGGCCCCACCAGGCACCAGGCCTCCAAGGGTGGGGGCGGGGGCGGCACTCCAGCATCCCTGCATCTGCCTCCCTTGGCCCTCAGGGTCTGCTCAGGCCTGGAGAACAGTGAGGATGGTCAATATTTACTGACAGGACAAGGCAAATACTGCCCCAGGGGCCAGGCAGAAGTGCCAGTGTATCGTTGCCAGGAGCAGGTGCAATCTGGGGAGCCAGCCTGGAGGCGGCAGCACTGGAAGCGTGTCCTCGGTGTGTGGGCGCCAGAGGACAGACATCCTGGCTCCAACCCCAGTCTCCCCACCCCGCGTGGCACTCATGACAGTGGGACAGAGAACAGACGTGAGGGCAAGGGCATGGTCAGTGCAGGGGGCTGCAGCGTCCCCTGGGAGACCTGGCCCTCTGGCGATGGGGCTGGGGGACCCCGCAGGGTCAGGAGACCGCTCCTCCACATCCTGCTGCGCCTGTCTAGGGGACATTTGACAGCAGAGTGCCCTGCCAGCCCCACGGGCAAGGGAAGCCCAGGTTCCAAGGGCAGGCAGGGTCTGAGGACATGGAACAACTGTCCTCCCAATTCCCAGAAGGGGCGGAGCCTGGGCCCGGAGCGGGTGGCAGAGCCAAGGTCCGTGGGCCTGGCCTCCATGGGGTGACCCAGGGACTCCGGGAAACTGGGGCACCTGGGGTTCAGCGTTCCGGGGTTGCCAAGCAGGAGATGGTCTGATCCCGCCTCTGCCCCCGGGGACCCTGGATGTGGACATGGACGTCCACTCCTCCCTGCCTCTGGGATCTGCTTGTGTAGTGGGTATGGCGAGTCCCCCATCCACCTGGGCAAGAGCACAGCCATGGGGGGGCCAAGGGGCTGGTGGGCCTGGGTCTCAGGGCTGCGGTAAGTCTCAGGAGGGAAGGGGGAGACAGGCCCCAGGCAGGGGGGACCAAGGATGGCCGCACCCCTTGACCAGGTCTCTTGGGTGGGCGACGTTTCTCCCCCAGTGGACATGAGCCCTCTCCTGAGCCTCCCCCCGGTGGAAGGGAGCCCTCCAGGGCCGCCCCCGGGCCCCCAGCGCCACCCACGACCAGCTGCACTGAGAGACCGGCCCGCTGAGAGGGCCCCATATGCTCCTGGACCCGAAGGGCTCCTGCTCCCCGCTCCACGGAATTTGCTGGCACCTGAGCGGGAGGGGAGCCCCTGGGTCATCTTCCAGGGTCTTGCCCACCCGCAGGCCCGCCAGGACACAGGCTTGGCTAACTGCTGCCTCGAGGGCACCCTGACCCCGCCGGCCTGCCTCCCCGTGCCCGGGGCCTGCGTGGGCGCTCACGTACCTCGACTCCTGCAGGACGGCCCTGTCTCTACCCCCGTGGATGGGGCCACCCGCGTGTGCCCATGGACGATTCACCGCTGATGCCAGCCGCCGCCTCCCCTCCTCTTCCGGGTCCTGTGTCCGGCCATCTGCCCCAGGGGCGGAGCTAGCGGGGGACAGCCACGTCTGGGGGGCTGACGGCGCGGGGAGGGGCTGGACCAGGAGCAAACGAGGGGCCTGCAGGGAGGCTGCCGAGACCGCCAGGCCCCCGCAGCAGGGGGCCCTACTTCTGGCCGCGAGGCCCCCCGATGGTCTGCAGCCTCGGGGGCCCGGGGGCCTGGCCCCAGGCCCAGCCATCCCGAGCCCCGGCCCCGGGTGGAGCCTTCGGGAGAGGCGCAGATTGGTTTGGCCTGGGCAGCCGGCCGGCCCGGCTTGTGTGCCGCCAGGGCGACCCGCTGACCTCCCAGGCCACGGCCAGCCCGGACAGCCCCCGGGCTCTTTGGCTTGCCAGGCGACGGCTGAGGCGGGATGCCCGGTGGCCCCACACCGCAGGGGCTACGCCGCGTGACCTCATCCTTAGGCCCGAAGGCCCTTCTGGGACTGACCACCGGGTCCGGCTGCTGAGCTGGAGGCGAGGGCCGCAGGGCAGCTGGGAGGCCCGGGCCCCGTGGGGTGCTGTTCTCGAGGGCACACAGCCGGGACGCCCCCGAGCGCTCGGCCGAGGCCTCTGACCAGCGCCCACGGGGTCCGAGGCTGCCACGTGGCTACCCCTGATTCCTCCAGGGCACGCGGGGGTCCTCTGGCTGGATTCGGGCTGGGCTGGGCTGGGGTGGCCCCGGGCTCACCCAGAGCTGGGGTGGCAGAGGGGCACTAGAAAGGCCCAGTGCCGGGCAGCCTCCTGGGCCCATCCCTGCCCCCTGCCCCCGCGGGACCCCGTCTCCACTCGGCCCTCAGCAGAAATAGCTCTCCAAGCAGAGCCCCGCAGGGCTAGGTGGGGAGAAATTGCTGGAATGTTCTCCTTCTCTCCCCTGGAACGCGCTCTGGGGGTCCTGAGAGCTGAAGGCTTTTGAGCTCCCTGCCAGCTCCCCCAGGCCCCCCGCGCCCCCAGAGCCCTTCTCTGTCCTTCCTGAGCAGCCAGGGGCCACGGGACCCCCCCAGCACCCAGGGCAGCAGCTCCCGGGTGGGCGCCCAGCCAGCAGGGCCCCAGCTTGGAGGGGCTGGTGCAGAGAGAACAGGACGGGGGGTCTCTGGAAGGCCCCCCATGGCCCAGGTCGCCTCGCCGGCCCCCTGGCCGACACCTCCGTCCCCACGAAGCACAGACCACACCAGCCAGGCTCATTCAAGGGTTTATTGGCTCGCCCGGGAGCAGGGCGCCGGGTCTCGGGGCCGCTGGCGCCGGGGGGCTCGTGTCAGTTGCAGTAGTTCTCCAGCTGGTAGAGGGAGCAGATGCTGGTGCAGCACTGCTCCACGATGCCGCGCTTCTGCAGGGCCCCCTCCAGGGCCAGGGGCTGCAGGCCGCCCGTGCCGGGCGCCCCCCCCAGCTCCGGGTCCCTGGCTGCGGGGGGGGGG